>JAJTUV010001758.1:0-350000 GCA_021653895.1 Mastomys natalensis
GCAGCTTTATTTATAATAGCCAGAACCCAGATGTCCTTCAACAGAAGATTGGATGCAGAAAATGTGGTACATTTACACAATGGAGTACTACTCAGCTGTTAAAAACAATGACTTCATGAAATTCTTATGCAAATGAATAGAAAATATCATCCTGAATGAGGTAACTCAATCACAAAAGAACACACATGGTATGCACTCAATGATAAGTGGATATTAGCCCAAAAGCTCGGAATAAATGTGATACAATTCATAGACCATATGAAGCTCAAAAGGAAGACCAAAGTGTGGATACTTCAGTCCTTCTTAGAAGGAGGAACAAAATACTCACGAGAACAAATATGGAGACAAAATGTGGAGCAGAGACTGAAGGAAAGGCCATCCAGAGACTGCCCCACCTGGGGATCCATCCCATATACAGTCACGAAATCCAGACACTATTGTGGAAGCCAAGAAGTGCTTGCTGACAGGAGCTTGATATGGCTGTCTCTTGAAAGGCTCTGCCAGAGCCTGACAAATACAGAGGCAGATGCTCGCAGCCAACCATTGGACTGAGCATGGGGTCTCCAATGAGGGAGTTAGAGATAGGACAGAAGTAGCTGAAGGGGTTTGCAATAGCATAGGAAGAACAACAATATCAACCAACTGGATCCCCCAAAGCTCCCAGGGACTAAACCACAAACCAAAGAGTACACATGGGGCGACTCATGGCTCCAGCTGCATGTGTAGCAGAGGATAGCCTTATCTGTCATCAGTGGGAGGAGAGGCCCTTGATCCTGTGAAGGCTCAATGCCCCTGTGTAGGGAAATGCCAGAGCAGTGAGGTAGGAGTGGGTAGGTAGGTGATAGAGCACCCTCATAGAAGCAAGTGAGTGGAAGTGGGGTGGGGTTTTGTGGAGGAGAAACCAGGAAAGGGAATAATATTTGAAATGTAAATAAATAAAATATTCAATAAAAAATAAAAATGAATGAGACTCATTTCAGTATGACAATAGAATATGTGTGCAAATGGGTATGCATGGAGAGGTGAGCAAGTTTCTGTAATCTGTGCATATATTTCTGAATGGTTTCTCTCTCTGTGTCTCTCTCTGTCTCTCGCTCTCTGTGTGTGTGTGTGTGTATGTGTGTGTTTTGTTTATATGCATATTTCACAACAAGCAGTACAAAATCCAGTTGTAAACCTACCTATGAGATGTTCAGCATGAGATTTCACTGTTTTCTATTTTGGGGATCAAACAAGGAAACTGAGAACCCATTAAAGAAAGCTGTAACTTTTGTGCGGAGCACTTTTTCTGGTTGAAGGACTTCATGGTTTGTCCATCATTTTCCTGCGGTGGCTCTCTACAGGCTATATAGAGAAGATAAAGGAAGTATCTTCATTCTAAATAACTGTGCATTGTAATCGGGATAGATGCATTCTCTACAGAGGCCCTTAAACACATCCTAACCTAAGATTCATAAACCCAAGTAAGAACTTCAAATATTCTAGTACATTCTCAATGTTTTATGCAAGTTAATTATACATTAACTTGATATACTTGATAGTAAATTTCATGGTCCAATTTCATTAGCTCTAAAACCCATGCTTTGCAAGCAGTATGCTTAGAATTTCTGCATGAAATCCTAACAGTATTCCTAACATCTGCTTTTTGTAAACATCTGCAAACATCACTATATAGCTCTTTGTGATATATAAACCAGAGTATCATACATGCCCAAAAATCTTAGGTTTTTTTCAATGATTTTAATATACCTCATTTTCAAAACTTGGTATCAAGAGTTCATATTTATTCATGATTAATGTATTTATAAAAATCCTAGTAGAAAAACCATCTAATATTTCACATAGAATCATAAAATTCATAAATGAAGCTAATTTTCACAATGAATTCTGAACAAATATTCTAATATTAATTTCATATTGAGGTTCCAGGTAACTTGTGATTCTTTCATCAGTGACATCAAGCTACAGAGATTTGTGATTTTCCAAGCACCTTCACTTAAAGCATCCACCCAATGCAAATTTAATAATCACACATATTTAAATCCTATAGCTGTTCTCTGTATAAATTATTTCCCCAGCAGTGCCCAATCTCCTTGTCAGCAGGCTCTGTATTATTCTGCCTTCATATCCCATTGAGTGACCTTTAATTCCACTCAGTAGGTACACAGAAGTGTTAATAGAATTTATTTGCTAATGTCATAAATAGTAAATTATAAGGAATGTTTAATCTTTTTAATTGTGAGATTTCTTGACTTGGGTTCTTATTCGTGTATACCTCTCTAAATTGAAACTGAAAGAGAATGTATCCTGAAGACACTTATGTTCACGTTCCATATTTGTGATTTATCGACTAAAATAAAAGCAGGAGCCAAGGTGGTTAACTCTGTTTAACCTTCTATGCACAAAACAGTGAAGGCGCTTTTATCTATTAGATGGATTCTGACGTATTTCCAAATAATGGGTGGTAAGTTGTATCGGGCAACATGTGAATGTATTTCATCAGACATTCATCCGTTCTGAGAAGACTTAATCTCCCAATAAAAGATGAGACCTAGGAACATTGCAGACCCTATTAGTTAACTTTGTAATACCTTATCAAGCCCACAGAGTAAATCTGACTCGAGCAAGTCAGTCGAATTCTCCCTCATTTTTGTAGAAATAACTTTTGGGGACTGTGATGCATGTTGGGGTGTTTGAAGAGAACAGGTATGAAGGCACTGGGAAGAAAATCTGTGAAGGCAAAGAAATCAGGCTAAAGCAAGAGAAGGAGTCATAAAGAATGGAGAAGCCTGGTGCCAGCAGCTTAACTCCCCTAATCACCCTGAAGGTATGCTCACCTCCTACTCTGTTTCCAAGACGCACTGTAGGGCAATGATAAGCTACTCTCGGTTTTCGTATTGCTTCCATACATGAAACATCTTACTAGTTCAAAATGCTGAACAATCTGTAAGGCACAGCATGGACAGAGAAGACAATGAAGGGGCTTGGAGTTAAGTCAGATCATTTGAGTACCAATGTCAGCTAGAATACATGTGGTGTCCGAATAAGCAAGGGGCAGCTTTCAATAGTGTGGGTAAAGGATGACAAAGTAGTTCAAAGTCCATGATGCTTATCCTGCCCCTAAATTCTGTGATTATGTCATGATGCCAATCATGTAAATGAATGTCAGATATCTGGTGAGATAAAGATATCTGGTGAGATAATACTAAAAAAACTCAGATGTTTTGTTGATATGTTTATGATTTGTAACATTTTATTTTATTTTTTTTTAGTTTTTATTTAAAAGGTTTAATCTTAATTGGTAGTTGTTTTTTTTTTAATTTAGTGTCATGCTCTTCCACACGTATATAGCACCAGATTTTTTTTCCTGAGACTTTCCACAAATAGCACACATGAGTTCACATTTATATTTTTTAATTGAGGAAGAGTTTATTTTGACTGACAGGTCAAGGTGATGCAGAGCATCATGGAGAGGAAGGAAGGAATTATATTTCAATGTGCTTGAAACACCTGCATTTTCATATCCACAGAAGAATACTTCATGTAGTAATGCAGTGCTACATTCTTTTTTATCTGAATGTACTAAAGTAGGTTACCCAAGAAAAGATTTCCTGGGAAAATGTCAGTATAACAATGGGGACAATGTCGAGACAATCAATACAGAGCCATGAGATATAAAGAATAGGATAGCATGATACAACAAAAAGCTAATCATTACCACATTCAACTCTATTCAAGGAGGAAGCCCTCCATATTTGTTACTAAATTTAAAAAACTGATAATTTTTAAGTAGGAAAAATGCATATTTTGAAACAACATATTCTTTCTTTCATTAAGAAACTACAGAATATTTTTCCCATCCCAAATTAAGGAGTGTGCAAATTTATGTATATTATGCAACAATGTTTGTCTGAACCAAGTTTTTAAATACCCCTTCATACTTTATTCTAAAATCCAAAATGTCAGCTTTGATCAGAGCAGCTATTTGTGATATGATCACATTGTATGATTACCTGGAAAATCCAATGTCGAAATGATGTAGATTTATGTGTGAACCATGAACTCATGCCTACAGCCACACCATTATACCAACGACCTGATAAATGTCCACTTCTAATGCAATGACTGTCTTTTTTATATCTGAGGCACACCAGAAGTTAAAGAGGCTGTACAAGCTTAGCTGGTCTCTCTTGGTTAGAGGGTGAGAGTCAATCAGTGTCCCTATCTACTTTCTACTGTTGTCGAATGTTTATAATGGTGGCTGGCAGGAAATGTGGGAAGACTAACTGGCAATTAGTAACAGGAAGGAAAGCTAAGAAATGGAATTAATTTGGGACTCTGGAAAGTGAGCAAATGTGCAAAAAAAAAATAGCAAACAGTTCCATTTAGCAAACACATACATTTAGGTGTTTCAGCAAGTAGAAAATGAACCTACAGTATTGAGATTATAAATGACATTCATTACGAAGGTAAGGAACATAATGTAACAGAATAAGACAGACATATCCTTGGTTATTTTAAAGTAGAGAAATAACTTAAAATAATGAAAATAAGAATAACAATATTAGATCATAGATCTAATATTTGTGAATGATATTACAGAAATAAAATTAACAAAACACTCTAAATTATTCAGAAAAGAAAAACACATATACCCATAAAAAACAATAATTAATAAAATGTTTCTTGTTTCTAAGGCATGAAATATTAACTTTTATAAGAAAGGGCAAGTGCTTTAGGGTTTGCCTTAGTTCTGTACATTTCTTACATCTTTGTCATTTTTATTTCTTCAAAGCATTAATTATATTTAACCTACCATCAACCCAGGTCTACTTTCAGTCTTTAGAAACAAATAAATCTTTATAAAACAAAATAGAACACACACACACACACACAACACACACACACAGACACAATATACACATTTCACCAATAATTTTGGTCTTATTCACACCAGCTCATTCTTGATCCAACCACTCTTCCCTACCTGCCCAATGTATCCTGTTTTAGGTATTAAACCCATCAAGTCCAATATGTGCTGCCAGTGCATTCTTGTATGTCTGATTTTCATTGGTGCTTGGTGAATTTACCAGTGACTAGTCTTAGAAAATAATAGACTCCCTTTCCTAGTAGCTATCAACTGCCAATATCTCCTTGGCTAGGAGTGAGCTTTCCTCCCCACCTCCCTTTTCCATGCTGAGATTTTTGTCTGGCTTGGTATTTTTCAGGTCTTGTGGATACATTCACACTTTGAGTTTATAAACTCACCATTGTAGTCATGGATCAACTTACCTCATAGTTTGGATAACACATGAGTCACATTTTTCTGCCCATAGCTAGCATCCTTTGAGTGTCCTGTGATATTAGGTATAATCATAGTCACTTAAAAGTCTTATCTCATCCAATGTTTCCAAAACCCCTATACTACCTTTAAGGCCTTTTTCACCTTAACTGAAGCAATATTGAAAACTTTACCCAAGGCCATAGAGTATATTATCTGTTCATATCCAAAACACACATGGTATACTATGTAATTTAAAATTGTAACATGATAAAATGGCCTCCTGCCTTCTTAGCCTTAGCCTTTCCCTCTGATCCAGTCTGTTCCTGTATTCAAATTTTCTTGCATGATTTTCTTGTTTAACTTTTTTAAAAATGCCTATGAGAAAATTTGTCTCTGCTTACTCACATCTAGTGCTGTACCTTACAGCACCCAAGGCCATACCCACACTCCACAGGCACTCTTAAACTCATCTTGTTAAATTCAAATAGAGCACCATGGCGTGTTTTAGATAACCATATTTAAATTCAGTTGATATTGTTTCTAAAGGAGATACATACAAATGAATAATAATTCTTCAAGCCTATTTTTTTTTTCTCTTTTACAAAAAGGCCATGGTTTTTGGTAAAATATCACAAATGTGGCTTCAAAATGAAGTTGTTTTCAGAAGAAAAAAAAGTCATACATACCATCAATAGACAATATACAGAGAACCAGTCTGACTACGTGTGTCTCCTGTCTTATAAACCATAATTGCTCTTTCCCAGTCCCTCAGGCTTAGACTCGAACTCACGGCATACATTTCTGCCAGAAGTATCTGCAAGTCACATCTCTCAAGAACCCTCTCTGACTGGCGATCTGAATTCTTGCTTAGGCTGCGAGGCTAAGCACTGCAAGGAATATACATAAAAGTTAAAAATATCTATCTGGGTTCCCTGAGGAACAAGCCTGACTGCATAGGGGTTGATGTCTAAAAGTATCCCCTCTCCAGGAAAAAGACATCGGGATGGTATGGCCCTCATACCTCACTGTACAATGACAGGAGGACCGGAGCCATTACAAGGTCCCCTTCAATTATTGGAGGTCAGGCCTCTATCCCCGCCTTCCAAGAATAGACTCGCCAAGGCTGTTCTATGCTTAGCGAAGGGAGGAGATGTCAGAAGTAGCCCTACATATACACTAAAGGCCTAAAATCAGCCATAGGCCTAAATCAGCAATAGGCCTGACATACATACATGCTAACACAAAGTCTTGAGTCTCTGTGGAAAAACACTGAAACAGAAGGCTATAAGCTATTGTAAACAGGCAGCTTCTGTGGAAATTTACCAGACCGAATAGTCATAGGTCTTATAAAGAAGCAGCCTCAGTGGACAGTACCAACTTAAATAAGGACAAGTGAATCATAGGCAGAGCCATAGTGATCTATCCCCTGAACTTACACTCAGCTTATACCCTGTTCTGAAAGATATCTGTACTCCCCCTGAACACCTATGCTCCAGTGCCATTCCCTTCCCCACATCCTGCCTTTTTGTGTTTATAACTTCTGTGTAAATAAGTAACTGACGATGTGATTTAAATAACTAAATAAAAAAATTAAAAAAAAAGAAATACATAATGAATTTCTAGAATTTCTAGAATTTCTAGCTGGGAAGTCTACTGAGAAGTGATCTGATGAAGGTACCAGACCTGGCAAAGTGGAGAAACAAATGGTAGTATAGTTCCAGAGAAATCTATGGTGACCTATTTTGAAACAAAATCAAAAATCTTCATAGAATTCCCCCATTTGAATAAAAAGAAATGAACCTTTGTATGTCCATTCCATGGGCCTATCATTGGATAAATGTGTCCTCATATGGCAGCTTTCTTGTCAAAGAATAACTGGGAATTACTGGGAAATGACTTAATCCACTAAGAAAATATTACCTAATTTTGAGACAATATGATTGTCTATCCTAAGGAGTCTCTTGAAAGCACACCCTAAATCCAACACTGGTACAAATATTGAATGCCTCTATCCTAGAAACAGCTTCTTAGGATCCTGGTTGGTCTCCTTCTCTAGTATCACTTATAAGAGAAAAGTTAGTGGGACAACTCTGTCCTTTGATAGACAATAGGTCCCAATCATTTCTCCTTTGTCATCATTTAGTACAGTTACTTTCTTTTTATGGTACCTCACTTATCTACTGTGACAGTTAGGTCCTTATTCCTAAAGCTTAGTGTCACCATTCACCTTCCTCTTCTCTGACTTTTGCATCTACATTTGTTCGCTGACCATCAAGACTGAATTTAAGACCAGTGACTCATATTAGTGCTAAGGATTATCCTTGTGCCAGTGACAGAAGCAACAGCTTTGCCTTAATTTTCCAGCTGAAGAAGGAATCTCCTCCTCTTGTCTGCTAGGATTATTTTTTGTAACAATCCAAAAATACTTGGATATTGTCACTTACTTAATACATATATAAATGTGATTGAACTCCAAGTAGACATATCCTCTGCTCTTATAGTAGTTATGAAGGTAGAAGGACCTAACTCCCAACTCTTGGCTCATGGAATTATATATTATGACAATTTATTTATATATAAATCTCCACAAGAAATGCATTTCTGAAAGTAAAAACATATATCTATGTCTCAATGATGAAACATCATTTTGCTTTCTCTCCCACTATCAGCTTATAAGTTGTATGGCATATAATACAATGAATAAATCATTTGTTGTTGCAGTGACTTTACTTTCTTCTTGTAAAATATATGACTCATCTTGTATTTGATTATATGTGGGATCCCATTTGGGTTCATGGTATTTTTAATAATCTTAGATAATAGATATATATAAGAGGCCACATGGGCAGGAAGACAAATGTAATTTATTGTGTGTGTTCAGTACAGTCATAATGAAAAGTCTGATCTGCCACTTGGAAGAGGAACATTGGAATAACCAGAAAAAAAGCTTGCACTGATTCTAGGTTAAAGTCTAGACAACATGAAATCATCTGGGTGAGTAGTGTAACCCACAGTGCTAACAGGTACACATTAGAGCCTTACAATCCAGAACACCATGCTAGTCTAATATGTACATCCATCAACAGAATGGGAGTAAAATATGGTTCAAAAATCATCTTTCACACTCTGTACTTGATTTTGTTAATGTGTATATTTCATGACTGCTGCTATATTCAGATATTAAATGATATATAAATATTAGAAACTCCATGTTCATTTTAGTTAAATAGAAAGTTCTATTTCTCCACGGATCTCCATGTCTGTGACCATCCAGCATTTCTCACTGCTAACTCCTTACTAATCAGGCAAGCCATGTTTCTTGTCCTGTAAGTCAAAGACAGTTTTATTTAAGGGTATATTTATCTCTGCACAACAAGAAGGCATGACGTACTAACTGAAAGTTGGTCAATAGAACATTTATTTCCCTGAAACATTAGTCACGAAATGGATCCTTTCCATCTAGCACATATTACTCATGTACCAAACAACATTGATTCTATGTTTTCCTTCACCTACTTGCTATTCATAGGAAACCCCGATGTGGCCTTAGATGTGGAATTAACAGGAATCACTATTGAAAAATGTTTATCTAAGCTGCTTACTCACTCAGTCTTGTGTCTTTTCCCTCCTTGCTTATGCCTAACCTTCATTGTAATATTTCCATTTTCTCCCAAGTTAAATCACAATCAACCTAATATAATTTGAGTCTTCTGACAAACACAGTTGCTGATGATGTACATACTATAGTGAACATTTTTCTATGGTATTCTGACACATTGGCTACCTATTTATAGAGACTTCTGGTTTACATGGGCCAGCTATTCTAGTACCAAGGAATGTATTAATATTTTTCTCCTTTCCTTACCTACTTTATGAATGGAAAGAATATATACAATGTGTGTGTGTGTGTGTGGTGTGTGGTGTTGTGTTAATAAATAAGGTTAAGATGGCTTCACATTCTAACAATTTTATCTCTTTAAATACAACAGTAAATATTCTTAGTTTAGACAGAACACAATATTCCTCAGGTATATTTTATATTAGTGAAGAGACTGTTTTTTTTTTCCTGAAATTCTCTTGACACTTGCCAATCTTGTAACTTCCATTAGGAAATCTGAGAGGTGAAGTGATTAATTTTATTATGAAATATAGTAAAAAAGAAATGACACTAAGTCATCTTGAACCCATGGTAACCTACAGACTCAATAACCTGAACTCTTGGGGCTCTTAGAGATGGAACCAACAACCAAAGTGCAAACATGAACTGGACCATTCCCAACACCCACCTCCACTGACCCTCCTCACATTTATACAGATGTGCAGCTTAGTCTTCATCAGGTCACACACCCCCAACACCTGGAAAGGGAACTCTCCCTGAATTTGTTGTCTGCCTGAGGATCCCATTTTCCTAACTGGGCATCCTTGTCTGTCCTCAGTGAGAGAGGATGCACCTAGTCCTTCAGTGACTATTGTCTCAGGAGAGGGGCAGAATACCCCTGGGTTCTTCTCCTTCTCAGAGAGGAAGGGGCAGGGAGGATTGGGGAAGAAGTTATGAGAGGGGGAGACTAGCAGGAGAGGGTAATGATATTGGGATATAAAGTGAATAGATAGGTAGGTAGATAGATAGATAGATAGATAGATAGATAGATAGATAGATAGATAGATATGATATAGATACGAAAGAGATGAGAGAAAGAAGAGAGAGAAGAGAGAGAGAGAGAGGACTGCAAAGTCTTAAAGAAACTGAAATTACTACAGGACTAAGTGGTTCACAGAAACATGGATATTTGTGACTTTGAAGTCCTCATTCTACATACTCTCATTTCAGATTTACTAGTTTCATTCCTTTAAAGGGAGAGTCCTGATCAAGGCACTGGATCCGTGCACAAGGGAGAAAAGAGATGCTCTTCTCTCTTGATCTCCAACACTCTTCTGAGTAGTACCTGGCCTGGAGCTTCATCTTTTCCTGACCTTTGTTAAAGGAGGCAAGACTGTCTCTCTGTACTGCGACAGCAGCTTTAGTCCTTAGTATACTGTCTTATATTGGAGCTTTTCAATTGTAAGTTCTGATTATCTGTCTGCAGTGTATTAATGACACCTAGAGATGGCCATCCTTCAAATCTACCCAGTTCCTGATACAGTGTGCATATCACCCAATCCCATTAGAATTCCACTGCAAGACTCTAGTGAAAGCTGGAGTCTTCTCTCACTGTCATATGCCATGGCCAGTCAGCCTTCCATCTTCCACAAATTTTCATTGTAACCACTGAATAATTCATGTTCCAGATAACATTTCAGATTTGACTCAACAGTCATACATACAATTCCCAGAGGGTAGATATATTGAGTTGCTGGAGTTTTTAGACAAATATCTTACTCAGGAGAGAGAGGAGAACAGCCGGATTGGCAGATGGAGAGACTGAACTATGATGAAAACTTCAAGGAAGATTTTATCTGGGTACCGTGATGGATACTGGAGCAGAACTTCAGCTTCTTTCAAATAGGGCAAGAGAGCCATGTCTTTTCATCCTGTATCACGATTTTTTTATTGTGTGAAACACACTCCAAGAACCCTGACATATACATGGGGGAAAAATAACTTCTTTCTACTGTGGGCAGTTCTTAGACAGAGACAGAGGTGTGGGCTGTTAGCAGACAAGATAGACAGAAGAAGGGAAACTGTGGAATGAATACTAACACTAAAAGCAAAATAGGATTGGTATTTCCCAGCCAAGTAGAGTCCTCAGGTAATGTGGGGAATGTTTTGCTTAATTTGATATTAATTTTAAACCTTGGCTAGCCCACTTAGTTAGTCTAGGATTGATTGTATTTTATTCCATTTTTTCCAAAGCTCATGATGTAACACCATGACACATTGACTTGAAACAGTGTTTTTTCTCTTTTGTTTTTTTTTTTAGTATATACTCATACACAAAATTGTGCTTTAATCATATTCATCCAAATACCCTTTATTGTTCTTTTTTCTCTCACATTGATGTGCTTCTACTTCCCAAACTGCATGCCATCTACATTCATGACTATTTTTAGTTATTTATTTGTTGTCGTTCTGATGAGCATGGATGGAGGATTATTTACAGGGATATAAGTAATGTGCAAAGGATGTACCACTGAAAACACTGTATGTCCCTCCCCATCAATGATTAACTAACTACAGGTATCTCTCCGGGAAAGTATGGGCCACAGAAACTCTTCCCTCATCCATGCCAGAATGTTAATAGCACACTCTTGTGTAACTCCAACCACTCTGAGTTCATAAGTACAGTGCCGTTCCAAAATGTACTCCAGTGCATTCGGCCTGGAAGACTGTCCTATAATTAGTCCCCTTGCCCTCTTTTGTTTTTCTTAATAATTTTTAACTTTAATTAAAATATAATTATATCATTTTTCATCTTTCCCTTCTCTCCCTCCAGCCTCTTCTATGATTCTCCCTTATTCCCTTTCAAATTTATAGCCTCTTTTTCTTTGATATATAATATTGATAGTAATATTTTGTGCAATATAATATATATTGAATAAATATATAAATACAAATTGTTGGGACTGTTTAATGTTATGTGTTATTATTTTAGGGGCTGATCCCTTGGTATTGTATAATCAATTAAGAGTTATTGGCAGCTCTTTGATTGGACTTAAGGGCACTGAACAGGAGAGAAGTTTGTCTGATACAGTAAACAGGCCAACTACACAGGAATAGGAGGGTTATAACTCTAAGAAGAGAACCTATTTCTGTTACTTTCCTAGACTAGAATAATTCCTCACTTAAATCTAGATGTCCTTATCCTCACAGATAAATGTAGTCCTCAAATCTCATCCAAGAATCTTCTCTTTGCAGCAAATGAAGACTAATGGTAATTCAGCTGAGCATTCACGGAAAACCACCCATTATAAAATACAGAGGATAACTGGTCATGGGACAGACATCCCAGTGGATAGATCTATAGCATGACTCCTGCACCTAATGCTCATGGAACATCAAGGAGGAGGGGCACAGTAAGACTGTAATAGCCGGAGGACTGGGAAGTCTACTGTGACATAATGTCCCCTGGAAATGGCAGGAAAGCTACACCCATGATATCAAAGCAGCATGGCTGCCTAAAGAAGAATCATACAATGACCACACTAAGAGACATGCTGATGTGGATGAGGGAAAGCCCATGAGACCCTACTTCCAAATATAAAAAACAACAGGACTCTAATGACTTCTGAGAGACAGAGAATTAATGTTCTCTACAAATACACTTTCCCATTGATCCCTTACATTCTTTGGGCATGTTCTTGCACAACGTTGCAAGAGCCTTATAGAGGGTGGTAGACATGTTTAATTTACAGCTGAGCATCAGCAATCACTTATTCT
This sequence comes from Mastomys natalensis, assembly GCA_021653895.1. Taxonomy (NCBI): domain Eukaryota; kingdom Metazoa; phylum Chordata; class Mammalia; order Rodentia; family Muridae; genus Mastomys; species Mastomys natalensis. Next base: position 12,660 of record JAJTUV010001758.1, read on the forward strand.
TAGCATTTTGACCATTAATGAGTCGCAGCAGTATCATACCACTGCCTCAAGAAGCTTTTCTAACCAGATCTAAAACAGCACTAATCTATGTGTATAAACATGGGCCTTTAGAAGGTGGTTTGAGGGTTCTAACTTGTCTATTTTCAGAAATAACACCAGTAGCTTCTCCAATAGTGCCTATGACTTCATAACCATAAGCTTTTTACAAGGTTTACACTAAAGGTCCAACATCGTAGGCCTCAAACCCAATCAAATGAACTTGGTTACCCCATGTTCTCCAGGTTCTCATTAGCCACCCTCTCTTTCTTCCCTCCCTTCTTCTTCCTCTTACAACTAAAGAACTGTGGCATTTACGACAACCATTTCTTATTACCTGGTTCTGATGGACAACCAAGAAGAATAAGATTATTCTGTACTGTTTAGGAAGGCTAAGGGATCTTTCTCAATTGTGTAGCAGTTTACGCCAAGGTAAAACATTTCACTTTGGAGGAATATTTATTAAAGAGCAAGATATTGCTGGGTGCAGTAGCACACAGCTTTAATTCCAGACACTCTCTGTGAGTTCTAGGTCAGCCTAGTTAACAAAACAAGTCAAGGAAAGCCAGTGTTTTGTTACACAAAGAAACCCTATTTAAAAAAAAAAAACAAAAAAAAAAAAAAAAGATATTCTATACTGTGTGTGTGATATTTCATACTGCAAGTAAGTTCCTTAAACTCAGGAAGAAATCAACTCAACAATTCAAGAGTTCCTAAAACTAACTAAATTCATTAGACTCATCCCTCCCAAGCATATGTAAGCAGAAAGAATTGCTGATAGATACTCTCTGACCAACTGTGGTGTCTAGAAGTGTCAGATCATCTGAGATGCCTTAAAGAGAACCTGTCCAACTATACTACCTGGAAAATGTACTCTCCAAACTTAGATTTACCTGTGAGTTGTTCAGTTCACTCCTGGTTTCTTGTGTTTGTGAGATGTAATCCATACTCTGGTAGGCTTTGGTGATGTAGTGATCTTTGTGTAATTTCTGCTTCTGTGAGTAAACCAGACCCAATGTCTTGTAAGAACTTATAGGGGCACTAAATTGGACTTGTATGGCATCTGTCTGAGTTTAATATAAATTTGTTTATATCTCCCCAGATGTAGTACTACAGAACCTGATTAACAAGTCGTATGGAGGTAAGACACCATGACACTGGGATTTACATTTAGTCACACTTACCCTTTCAGTCCAGCATCAGTACCACCCATGCAAGGACATCCATTCAAGTTCTTATTTTTATTCATTTTTAATTAATATACACATTATCAAGTCTCCTTATGGCTTTTTCAAGCATTCTCAGTTTGGGTTGGCTCTTTCCACCCCTTCCAATTTTACTTTCTTGCCAATAAATGGGAATAATAAGGCTTTACCAAAATATGTTTTGTGTGTATTTTGTCTGCAGTAAATGTGACATTCAAGAAACTAGTAATGGGTCAGTGAGTAGAGGGAGTCATTTGTTTAGGAGAGATGGTTGATTAGAGTTGAGTTGAGACTGGAGGGGAAGAATACTGGGTTCAGAAAGTCTCAAGCAGACAATGGGGTGTCAGGCAAGAGTTAACGAAAACGAAGTGTGCATGAAGAATCTATGTAGAAACCTATAATCTTGTAAGCTAAGGGTATGTAATACAAAGGATAGTAAAACACATGGTATATGAGAGAACAATTGAAGATAAGTGTTAGAGGAAATGAATAGTGGTATTACCATACCACTTTAGAAACTCTAAAAATGTGTAAAGTGATCTGAAACATCCACCTAGTTCAAGGGCTAACAGATGAATAATTTAAATGGGCAAAAACGTTTTTGAGAAGAAACCTTCTGCACAGAAAAACAGTGCTGTGCCAAGAAGACATGGGCTATTAAGTAAGGAGGTAAGGGTATCCTTGCTTCCAGGCATAGGCTACCTTCCTAAGAGTTATTGATTATGGAGATCCAGAGGTTTCTCAGCAAAACTAGTATTGGTTGTTACTTGTATGTGTTACCATAACCACAGAGTAAGACTCTATTAACACACAATTTGGGAGTAGAACATAGAGAAATATTCTTAAACTTACAAGAAAATTCTCTCCCTAATGGAGACATGTCATAGGACTGTAAGGTGCAATGTTAGATGCTGGAGGAGAAAGGACATCTGTGGTGTTAACTAGCCCTGGACCCTACTCACTACAATTCTCATTTGTCAGGAAAGTTATGACCACTTAGGTACAATAGTGGCAAGACTATTTGTGAATGTAACCAACTGCTCTCTTGATAACATTTGAGGTCTACTTTATAGGAAGGAATTCATTAATATCTGGTATTGTAAGCATGATCAAAGCCCATGGGTATGGAAGTTATGTGGCCTAGAGAAGAACCTATTATTGATAAGGTTGTGTTGTGAAAATCCCTCTGAAATATTTATACTTATACACACAGACCTGTGCTGTTTTCAGCTTTGGTGAGAGAGACTTGTAACTTGTGAAGACAAGCAATTTTGAGTTCTTAGCCATTAGATGGGATTCCTACAACATCTACCTCCCTAAGAAAGAAAGAACATCACAGAAAAGGGGAGGAAAAGAATGAGAGAGCAGGAGAATGTGGAGGCGAACTGTGAATAGCCAGCTTCTGGATGTGGTATGAGCTCATGACATCTGTAACTAATCCAATGGGACATCCTTAAGATCAAGGACAGATGGAGAAGGGTTTCCAATACCTTACCCTTAGCTACAGAGCTCTTTGTGTCGATGGCTGATGAAGAAAGGAGAATCACTTTTCTTTGAGGTATAGAATAACCATTGTTAGGTTAAGCTTGCCCCATGTGATGATCTCACACACATTTGCATATGGACAAAACTACATGGACTCAGCAAGTTATTTAAGTCATGAAGATATATATGACAAAGATATATATAATGTATAAAGTAATGAAACCAAAAGAACCTATGGGGTTTCCATCCCCTTCAGTTCCATCAATCCATCCCCTAACACTTACATAGGGATCTCTGACCCAGTCCAGTGCTTGGCTGTGAGTATCTGAATCTTTTTCAGTCAGCTGCTGGTAGAGTCTGTCAGAGGACTGTGTCAACTAAACTATACCCATGGGAGCTCCCAGAAACTAAGTCACCTATGAAAGGGCATACACAGGTTGGTTGGAGGATCTGGGCACATATGAGACAAAGGACTTCCTTGTCTGGCCTTAGTGGGAGAGAATGCACTGAATTCTGTAGAGAATGATGCCCCAGGGAAGAGGGATGCCTGAAGGTAGGGTTGGGGGAGCAGCCTCTCAGAGGCAAAGGGGAGGGAGGATGTGAAAGATCTCTGGGTGGAATGACCAGGGTGGGGGGGGCAACATTTGAGATACAAATTAATAAAATAATTAATATTTTTCTAAACAAAATGAAATAGACTCATATAACTGTATACATTTTTATTTTTATAATTCTATGATGCTGTCAGTTTTCAGAAAAAGTAAGATTACCAACCGTAACCACTCAGCTCAGTAAATGACAATATGTAGACCAGAAAACCAATAGCCTGCCTTCTAGGAATATTAATTTGTTTTACAAAAGAAAAAAGCAAAAATCAAGTAAAAGTTGGATTAAAAATGGTTACTATAGTATACTCCAAAGATGAAAACATGGAGCTTTCAAACTGTAAAACAAAAAGTGTATCAGAGAAGGTTTCGGCAAATGAAATTCTGATGTGCCTGTGTCCAGGGACAGGCACTGAGAAGCACTGTGCGGCCAACACAACACATCATACAAGTGACTTGTGTGAACTTACAAAGAGAATCATTTCTTGGGGAATATGTGAAGCTTCCTAGCATATTTCAGATACTGAACCCAGCCATTAAATGGTTAGCATTAGCATGAATCATATTTTCTTTTGATTCTGGTAAATTGTTTTAAAGTTAGCTTAAATTAGTATTGGTTTATAGAGCTTCATTAGGTTTGCTTTATTTAACATATTCATTTTATCTATCCTGTGTAAGAAGTCCTTCAGACACTGGACATATGGAGGTTTTGTAATGATCTATCATATGCTTATTATTTAAACTCAAATTAGAGATTTTGCATATCTACAAATATATATTCTTTTTTAAAAAAAAACAGTATTAAGAATGTAACAAAATGAACTGTTTCAAATGCATTAAATGCAAACATAGCTGAATCTGATTCTATTACTTTTGGTTTTCTAAAAATGTTTGCTAACAAGTAAAGACTTCCAGTTACATTTGTCTTTAATTAAATGAGAAATCCAGAGAGTCCATTATACCCCCAACCAGGAAAGAAAATATATAAGCAACCAGAATAGTTGTAAAATATGACAGTTGTAATTGTGCCCCTCACTGAGAATAGAAAATTCCTGAGCAGCTTTCACATGTATTTACAAAAGGTTTTGTTGAAGGGTAACTGGAGAAGAAACAAAAAGCAGTTAGCACAGATCAGCTAACTCAAATCACTCAGCTCGTGTTTGACATTTCTATAATGAAGGATGATTATCCTTGATTTGTATTATGATTATGATTGTAACTTTCATAATGTAGCTGTTCAAAAAATTCCACGAAGCATGGAGTCTCACAAAATATCCCCAAATTAGAATCTGTACCAGATTCATCTGTATGATCTCACTACATTCTATCGCAGTTCTATTTTAAGCACAACAAAAACTTTCTAATAGTTGTGTGTTTATGATGCATTTCTGCTATAAGAAAACACAACAGAACATTGTTATATCAATAGGCCTTATAAATCATAATTAAAATTTAAAATTACCATTCCCACACCTACATAAAAATTACAAATATTAATAACCTTAAGGGTGTTCTACCTGAAGAGAAAGTTGGTAGCTATTGTATGATGACTCTTGATTGAAGCCAGGTGTATGGAACAAAGGTAATATTGGAGTCTCTATTCCTTTTAAAGTTATGTTCTTTCCCAGAAGCATCCTACAATAGAAGTGAGAGTTAGCGAGGATATAAACCATCCTTTGTAGACCACATGTCTATCTCATTCCTCTCACGGACCAGATGGAAAGGTAGGCTGGTCTGCGCAGGGAGCACTCCAGTTGAGCACTCCTGTAATCTCTGCTCCTTTCTTTGCATTCTCAACTTTATTTCCAATTTCCACCACTTCAACAACTAACAAGTTATTTCTTATAATCATTGCCCATAAAAATGTTAATTTGTTATTCACAAATAACAAGCAGTACTTTACTAATTATCCATTGACAAGCATCTTTATGGCATCTTTAACCTAGTGACTTAGATCATGATCATCTAATAAAAAATAAAATACTTTTCACTCAACAAAAATCATTACCTATGATCATACTGTCTGAAAAATCAGACACTATGCAAAGGAAATATACTAAAAATAATAAGCTAAGAATATGCAATATATTAAAACATAAATACAGGAAAAACATGGTATATTATACACTGTGGTGCCAAATTATACAATGAATTGGGTGAGTGGGATAGTTCAGCAGCTGAATGTGCTTGTTGTGTGTTCTTTGTCAGCTAAAGTTTGATCCCTGTATCATACCTGGAAATGAGAAACCAGATTCCCAAATGTTGTTCTCTGACGTCCACACATGCCTTGTAGCGTGCACATGAGTGTACTCATGTCCATAATCAAAAATAATAATAATAAATATTCTACACTTAAAAAATACTCAAAAGTTGACTCTTAGCAATTTCTTTGTTAAATAAACATAACAGTATAACAACTGCTAAAAATATTATGAAAGCATGTTTTCCTTATTGTAATAAACATTAAAAATAGTGTATATAATATATATGTTCCTTAAAGCACAAAATAACTATCAGGTACATAAAAAAATATTTGAGCTAAACTTTGTTTTTTTTCCAGGGCACAGGCTGGACTCGAACTCCGGAGAGACAGTGCCTCGGACTCCCGAGCGCAGGCTGCGATGACAGCAGACGACAGCAGTGCACCACCACTGGTCAGCTTGAGCTCAACTTTTTAAGACCTTCATTGCAGATGACTGTCTTATTACTTAGCTCCCAATATATAAAGCTGAAAAGCCACGTAAGCCTGTGACTCCAAATCTGTGGATATGAACTCAAGGAACCTTATGTATACTGAAATCAGTAAATGCTGCAAAGGACATAATATTGGTACTCAACCAACAGGCAAACTCCTTCCCACTTTAAAATTCTTTGAGATGATGTAGGTTTCCTAATACAATGCAAACACCTTCAAAACAGTACTTAGGCTCTACTGTTTGGGAATGATAATTAAAGAAAGACTGGATAGTTGTTCAGTCCAGACCCAACCATAATATCCGTAACTACACAGAGAGTACACAAATAACACAGAGAAAAAGTGATTTCCATGGACCTATGCTAGCCAGGATGGAGGATCTCTGAAGTGTTAACAGCCATGCAGGTCATGTCTAAAATAGTTCACCTTCATTCTCTATAGTACTTGACATGTGTCAGACTCGAGTTTCGTTTTTGAAAATTTCAAGCGAGGAAACTGCTCTCGTATGCCTACCTTTGAGCACAGAGGTGACTGCTGAAACCTCAGAGGTCTCGGCTATGACGTCATTGGAAAAAAAATGAAGCAGCTCCAGCAAATTTTCTAACGCAGACTTTAAGTAAGAAGAATTGTGTCTACAACCCCAGTGACATAACATCTGGTTGTAAATACATGTTCCCTAAGTGAAGGAACATGTTTTCTGGTGGTGTAATTTCTTGATTTTATTATCATTATTATTATTAATTTATTATTTTTTTAAAAATTGGATACTTTCTTTATTTACATTTCAAATGTTATCCCCTTTCTAGTCCCCCCCAACACTGAAAACACCCTATCCCATCCTCCCTCCCCCTGCTTCTATGAGGGTGTCACCGATCCACCCAGCCACCCACTCCCCCTACCCATCCTGATATTCCCCTACACTGGGGCATTGAGCCTTCACAGGACCAAGGGCCTCTCTCCCATTGATGCCCAACAATGGCCATCCTCTGCTACATATGCAGCTGGAACCATGGGTCCCTCCATGTGTACTTCTTGGTTGTGGTATAGTCCCTGGGAGCTCTGGGGGGGGGGGTCTGGTTGGTTGATATGTTGTTCTTCTTCCTATGGTATTTCAAACCCCTTCAGCTAATCAGTCCTTTATCTAACTCCTCCTTTGGACCCAGTGCTCACTCCAATAGTTGGCTGTGAGCATCCGCCTCTGTATTTGTCAGGCTCTCGCAGAGCCTCTCAGGAGACAGCTATACATCAGGCTCTGTCAGCATGCACTTCTTGGCATCCACAATAGTGTCTGGGTTTGGTGACTGATATGGTGGTGCTAAATTGCTAGGCATGGACAGACAGTCTGATAGAAACATAACGAACAACAAAAGGATATAAACGGGGTCAGTTTTTGAGATCGATTGTTTTGATTTAAATCTCTGATCTAATGCTCAATAACTTCTCGTTTTCATTTCATTAATCTCTGCCCGTCTTCATAATTTATCTTCTATGTACTGATTCAAGATTTAAATCATTATCATTCTCTAAAATATTGAGGCACTTGGTTATTCACATGGAAATTATTTTTGCTCTTTCTTTTATTTTTAAAGATTATAATTACATCATTTCTCTCTTCCATTTCCTCTCCCTCTAAACCTTCAAATAAAACCCTCTTTGCTATGTTTTAATCTCAGGACCCGTGTTTTCACTAATGGTTAGTGTGTAGGAGGGTGGAGGCATGATTCCCAATACATAAATCCAACCTGCTCAGTCTTTCTAATGCTACTTGTATGGTCATCCCTGCAAACATATACATACAAGATTTCCTTGATTACTAACATAGTGAGGGCTATGAGTTCCCTCTTAGAATTACTTTGATAAAACTATAACAAGGTTTTATAAATATAAATGGCTTGGTTTTATTTTATAACATAAATGTCAAATTTTGAATCAATAATTTGCCAAGGAGGGAGAAACTTGAATACTGAAATGAAGATGTATTTGGGTCAAACTGCCAAACCATTTTTATAACCTTACTCTTTCCAACTCACCCAGTTGAGGACGGGCTTTGTCTGAGGACTCTGTCAGGGTGTTTATCTAACCCTCTCTCTGCTCTTTATCAGCACACAGTAGGTGACATGCAGCTCCTGTGTCTTTTCATGCTAAAATAGAGATGTAAATTTTTCTATCTGAAGAATGGATGAAAATCTAAGCACACAAATGGGTGTGTGTTGTTGAAGAAAGAAGTGAGACAAACAAAAGAAAAACATGACAACAACAAAGAGTAATGCTCAAGACTGTGTTTATTTGAAATAGTGTCTTAACAATGCCCACCTACAGGCCATCCGTCAGGATTGTCTCCTCTGTGTTACTAACTTCCAGTGCCTTGTGGATTTTTTAAAGTCAATTAAAATGTTAGTCCGATGAGAAACGGTCCCTATACTCTGGAGATTTTATTAGCATGGTTGTGATATGTATATTTTTTGTTTTGCCATGAACGTAGAGGAAAATATTGTAATTCTTTAGCCAGAATGATTTATTCCTTCATTTACTAAGCAAGAGGATTTAAAATTGGCAAAATAATTCTGCACATTGCTATGGCAACTCCTAATATTCTATGTGATTATGTTGAACCAATCAATCAATTTACATATTTATCATCTTGTAATTTTGTTTGCTCCTGAATTTACTGGTTCACTGTCCAAATTGATTCACTACATGCATTTTAACAATTATTGCTCCTTTGTGTGGATTTTAAATGTGATTCAGAAGGGAAAATATTATTTTCATGCCTGATTTTCTTAATTTTCTCTATTTCCATATATTTTTTAATAAGCACTGTTGCCTTATAAACCAATGCACTTAGTTCTCAGCATATGTTATGGTACTTACAATTACAAGTTTAGGTTTAACTGCTGGAAATATTCCTTATGCTTCTCACAGGATAGCCTCAGAAACTATGTAACCACAAGTGGATGAAACCAATTTTTGAAACTCATAAGCAGAAAAAAAATGTAGATTCTATCCAGAACATATACAAAAACAAAAAAAAACCATTGTAACATAAAGGTAGACTATAACAATAAACACAAGTTTTTGTCATCGAGTCAACATTACATGCATTTTCAATAATTACCTTTAATTTTAATTGGATGATATTCAGCTTGTGCTTGCATGGTTAATAGGAAGGAACAGTAGGTCTGCACTAAAATCTTATATGCAATGTCTTATGAAAAAAGCTGATTTTCCATGTTGTTATTGCTTTATCTTAGCATGTGCGTGTGCGTTGCGTGTGCGTGTGCGTGTGCGTGTGGTGTGTGTGTGTGTGTGTATGTTCATGCACAGTATGGCATATCTTTCAGAAGGCCTCTGTCTCCTTTTACTTTGTGTGTCCCAGGGATAAAATCAGGTCCTTAGAATGAGCAACAAACCCTTTCCCCATTGAACCCTTCCATCTGACCAGGAGCTGTTTAGATCTTTATTATAGGTAACTTTAGCAGGAAAATTATTGATATTCAGCATGCATCAATATGTATCCATTTGCCATTTTAATATTAAAACGAAGAATATTTGAATATTATATCAATTCACTCAAAATAGTACTAATCATAATAAATGCTACAATAAAAATATTTTTATAAATATCAGTTTCCCAAAATAAGCTTTATAACAAAAAGAACAAAGGGATTTTATCTCTTTAATATCAGAAATCTTTGTTTTGATATTAGACTGTGGACTAAGAATACAAACCATATATATATATATATATATATATATATATATATATATATATATATCAACAACCAACTAAAAATTATGTCCAAAAACTTATAAGTGTACATTTTTGTCACATTGGACTCAATAAATATTTTTAAAATCTGAGACCTATCATTAAACTATAGGTTATTTCTTAGAATTTCTTATTGCATTTGATTAATTTTTGTTTTGTTTTATTTTGAACACTGTACAGATATATATGTACTGCATGATGTTTTTAACATTATACATTGTTAATTTAGAAAATATTAGTGCATAGAGTTGAGTATATCTTCTGAATTTTCAGACATTTACAAATATACTAAGAAACATAAACTTTGTAAAAAAAAAAAAAAAAAAAACCACTGGCAATCTCTCAGATTAATTCTTACAGATTGGCAGTGAGATTGTGTGTGTGTGTGGTGTATTGGAAAATCTGTGTGTTACATGATGAAAGTTATTAAGAAAATACCTTCATAAGAGCAGGCTGTAGGCAAGGCTGTAGGTAGAGTATTTTCTTAATGATTTATGGAGTAGGGTGAAGTCCATTGTGAGTACGCCATCCCTAGGCTAATGGTCCTTTTTCTATTTTTTTTAAATGGCTGTGCAAGGGATGAGTAGCAAGCCAGTAAGAGCATCCCTCTATGGCATGTGCATCAATCCTGCCTCCAGGTTCCTGCCCTATTTGAATTCCTATCTTAATTTCCTTCTATGACGTACAGTGAGAGAGAAGTGTATGACAAATAAACCCTTTCCTCCAAGTTGCTTTGTTTGTAGTGTTTTATCACAACAGCAATAGTAAGAGATACACACAATTTTATACCTATATTTTATATGTATATAAAGCATTATATATTAAATATTATATTATATACATATATATATAATATACATTATATTATAATATAATATTTAATAAATACTGATTATATAGGCATGTGTAAAATATATTTCACAATTCTAATTTCTCCTAGAGAGTTTAGGATATACCATTTTCTCAAATGTTATGTTTTGTGTTTTGTTTCCTTAGCAAATGAAATCTTGCTCGGCTCTTTTCAGGAAAATTCATGACAAAGAGTTAAGTCTAACAAAATGTCATGGCCTTTTAGTCATTATTTTTTTTTTCAAGAAAGAAAAGTGGAAAGAAGAATAGCTTGATATGTGCTTAGAACTAAGTGAGCTCAGAAGTGCATTTTCAGCAGGCAACGTCATGCTTCCATGAGAGCAAAGGGCATGCAGTACATCAGGTAGACTGTCATGGGAAGTAAAATTTGATAGACAAGTTCTACTATCCTCTCATGCACATATGGACAACCTAATTGCTCTCCAGGAGGTACTGATAACAAAAAATAATATACATTAAATTGGGAGATAAACTCAGGCTAAGACAATGGGTGGAGTTTGGCTGATATTATCAGAATGTACAAATATACAAGAATCTCACATCACAAATACAAAAATAAAATAGTTAAAAGTGCAAAAGTAGATGTGAATTGTAATAATGCTATTATTCCAAAATTTAAAATAAGGAAGTCACTTTAGTCCCCATACATTGGCATATTTGTTGAGAAAATGAAACCTTTAGTTGTGGGAAGATGGGTCATGTTTTAGTCAGCCTGAGTTTTCATTCAGATAGTAAAGCAAATACAAGTAGAGTTAAGAATACTTATATTTAAGAATTAATTAAATTAAAATAATTAGGGCACTACCATAACTTTTGTGTGATTTAATCTTAACTTTGAAAGAATGTCAGAAATACAAATGACTGAAGAACTAGCCAGAAGTTCTCTAGGAAGGAACTTAGTGTGTTGGCACACTTTTGTTTCTTTTGAGGTTCTTCTTTCCCTTTACAGTGTCCTGTCCTTGCTCCTACTGCCTGCAGTGAGTGCTTACATCATAGGGTCATACTCACAGGCAGCTCCCCTCTGCCTGTGTTTTACCTCAATTGCTATGCAATTCTTTCATTTCCTATTCCATTATGTTTTGTGACCTGCTTTTTTGGTTAGACTTACTATGTTTCACTTATATCTGAGCATTCAAAGTAGTATTAATATTGTCTTAATTATTAAGGTAAATATCATTTCTTATGGAAACTTCTTTCTCAAAAACAATTTTTTCCTCTATACAAATATTTCTGTATTTTTCCATTAAGAATTCCTGGGTTTTTTTTTTCTCTTCAGTGCCTCAAAATGCAAGTCTATCTCTGCTATAAATCTACGTCCTCAAGGTCTAATGAGAATCTTTATTGTGCAATGCAATAATACTTATGAGAACAAATTGTTAGACACAAGCTTATATACAAAAAGGTATTGATGATGGTATATGTCAATAAAAATATGTCTGTCCTCCTATAGCATAAAGCAAGGAAGACATGGACATGGAGCACAACTGCATACAAAAAAGGAATTAGGATCTACCAATAGAATATATGGACATTATATTAGCTTACATGTTATGACATGTCTGTGACATAACAGATATAATACACAATATGTCTTTGTACAACTACATAAAAATAATTTGTTGCAATGATATATGTACCTATTTGCTTGCCTATTGTAGAGTCTAAATTCAAAACTAAACTGTGTGGCACACAACATATATGCCACTCAACAATTAGTGTCTGATGGGATGTTTCTCCAGAAGAAAGCATACCAACCATCAATCAGGGTGACAACCGCATTGAATCCATGGAGAAGTGTTATTAGAAGCAAGGATTCATGCTCTTTAATAAGTCCTACATGGTTTATATATATCTACAGCTTGTTAGAATACTTATAATGTATGCATAGAACATCTATAGCTACAGTAAAGAGCATATACGTGTGTGCATAGAACCACTGTAACCACAGTGATAATACATGGGTTACTATACATAAAACCATTGTAATAACAGTAATGGTGCCTATGTGTTTGAGCAAAAAACCACTGTAACTGCAGCAATTACATGTGCTGTCTGGGCATAAGTGTGTGTGTGCGTGTGTAGAACTACTAAATCTATGGAGCAGATTCCTTGAAAATGCTAGAAACTCAAAGAAAAGATACGATATCTAAGCTGTGTCAGGTGAGCAATGGGGATAGAAGATCTGAGATCTGTATCTCAGTAACTTGAAGTCCTCCATAATGCAGAACACAGCATATGAAGAGCTGAGTACTGGAGAAGTAAGCAGGCTGTTTGTGAGCTAGAAAGAGGAATATGTCCGAATCCAGGGGCACCATCTTGCCCCAGCAAACACTTTGCATTTGCTCTCAGTGCTTTGGACTCTCCAGTCTTCATTTGTCCTTTACTTGGTTTAAAGCTATGGGATGCTCCACATACCTGGACATAGAATTCATCCCACCTAAACCTGAATGGAATGTATTTAATAAGAGGCATTAAGATTTCACAAGTATCCCAGTAATGGGAGAGAAATCTAGGTTCAATTCCCAAAGACCCCGGCAATCACACCATGCGCCAGCTGCACACAGGCTCCATCACAACATATAAAACTCCAAATGCTTTTGGTAGCTGCCAATACTGTCACCTTATCATTTGTTCAAAATAGAAAAGAATGTTTCCAATATCTATTTATTCAGGTAGCTTGTTTAACTCAGACGACATGTAGTGTGAACTGTTAAGAATTGAGCTACATGCTTCCCTCACGTAGTTGGAGGTGGCAATCAGCATTTGGTTACTGGGGGACTGACAACACAGTGTTCATAAAATGTGAGAAAGGAGAACATCAAAAGACTCCGTAATAGCACCCCGAGTTAGCCTTTTCAATCATAAATGTTTTGTTTAGAAAGTTCTTTGATGTCGTGAAGGTGTAAGTTAGGCATAATTATATTCCATGGTTACCTAAACAGTATCACGTATAAAACATTTTCAGTAATAAGAACTTTGTGATGGCAAAGATACAAATGAGCAGAAAGAAGAGGCTCACAGGTACCCTGGAAGTCTCTACGTACTACCTACTCATGTTTGCACAAGAAGATTGGCTTTTACACTTTCTGTTCAAAACAAGTGAAGAGTTACATCATAATTTCCACACTGTAAAATATTTCAAGTGCCCGATTTTGTTCTTAAAGACAAAATTATTGGATTTTTGGAAGTATGATAAAATTATTATACTAGCTTGAAAAAAGATTAACTTCAAATTCATAGCCAGACCTTCATATAAAATAGAGGTTAGAGGCTCAGAGACAGGCCAGCCACTAAAGGACAAGGCTCAACATTTCTAAATCCAAAGATCTGAAAGCAAAACTTTAACAAATATATATATGCCTTAGCAAATAACTCAGGCAAGTACACATTGTTTTAGGCTACACTCATGTGATCTCCTTAAGTCTGGATCGTTTAGCTACTGTGCAGTGTCTCATACTCCAAAATAAAGTTGGAGAAACACTTCTTTGAAAATAAGTCTTTACACAAGATAAAGAAACCCTGTAATTTTCAACAAGATGACTAGATAAAGGATTACCTATAATTTCATTTAATTGTACGTTTTTATTTCATTTTCTCCACCTAGCTGCTTTAACTCCCCTTGTTTCGAAAGGAACATCTTATACTATCTTCAAAGCAAAATGTTCAGGTATATTTATACTGCTAACTATTTTCAATTTGTATCTAAAATTACAGCACTTTCAACAGAGAAGTTATGATCCATTCTATGGGTTTTTTTTTTCTCCTGCCTTGGTACAAGTACAGAGAAAAGTTCTTTCAAACACTGAGCATAAAATATTAATCATGTGCTGTGTACATAAGTGAAAGTAATAAAAATCTACATAAAAATTACAAGTAGGCCAACGGCAACAAGTTCACATGTATCTTGAAAATGATATTTTGTGATAACAGATTTAACCTGTTAAAATGTCATGGTGTCACAAAGGAGAGGGCTTTCTTTTATCCTTCATCCTAAATAGTATCCCCTTCTGTGTAATATAATATATTCTTATTTATTCTACAAATCTTTTAAGGGAGTTTAAGTTTCCCTTTACATGTATTTGTGAATAATGAATGTTACAGAGAACAGGAAAAAGCAGGCAATTCTTTAAATTCTTGATTTTAATTCTTCAGGCTACGTATTTGAAAGTGGAGTTGTCTTGTCATATTCCACATCACGTTTTCTGAAGAACTTTCATAATGTATCCCAAAGTGACATTGCCTTTGTACATTATACCTAGCAATGTAGTAAGGATCCACTTTCTCCTTATCACCTTTCCTATCCTTTGACTTTTATCAATAATAATAAAAAAAGCACCAGTCCTATAAAGTCAAACACAATATCATTCTATTAATAAAAGAGATCTGAAATACTTGTCTCTTCAAGTGGTCTATGAAGACTGGAGGAAAATCAAGAGTATTTTCTCAGAATGTAGAGTGTTTGGCGTGTGAGATGAAAAATCTGATAATCTTCTATAATGCACAGTGCCTGCAGATAACACCTTAAAGTTGTCCCCTTGCTAAGTTAGTAGATACCACATTAAGGATTCTCACCCCATTCACACAAAACTGAACAAGAGGGAAGTATTAATGCTGATACATTTACAATTATCATCTTATCTATGGTGAAGGAATCACATTTGTTTCCATATATCCAAATTTATATTAATAATCAATCAGTGTCCACATATACTGAGAATTTTCTGAAACAAATATATTCAATATAGCTTCAATAATATTTAGAATGAACCCAAAAGGGATTATTAAAACTTTATAACACTAAAGACAGACATTGAAGAAAATACTAGAAGACAGGAAGACCTCCCAGGTACATGGATTAGAAGAATTAATCTTGTAATAATGCCTATTCTACTAAAAGCAATCAGCAGATTCACTGTAATTCCAATAAAAAAATTTCTGATGAGTGTAGAGAGAAGTGGGCAGTTTAGAACACTGAATGTTCTTACACAGTACCTGGGTTTAGGTAGTTGAATACCATGTAGGTTCATAACTTGAGTTACACGGGTTCTGCTGATCTCTTCCTCTCTCTGGTGGTACAGGATGTGCACATGAGCACCTATCCTAATGCATGGAAACATTCACACACATAAATAAGAATACATAAATCTTTTAGAAGCTTATGTGACATTCTTCATCGATAGAGAGGAAAACAATCTTAAAATTTCTATGGAAGCACAGAAGACTCTGAATAGCTGATTAATGATAAACAAAAAGGATGCTGCTGAAATTAACACCATGCCTGGTTTCACGTTATGTTGAAAAGGAATAGAAATATAGACAGCCTGGTACTTGCACAAAAACAAGTGTTGATCAGTGGAATATAATAGAAGCACACACTACAGCCCCTGATACTTTACACAGATACTATCTTAGTTAGGGCTTTACTGCTGTGAACAGACTCCATGACCAAGGCAACTCTTACAAGGACATTTAATTGGGACTGGCTTACAGATTCAGAGGTTCACTCCATTATCATCAAGGCAGGAGCATAGCAGCATCCATTCAGGCATGGTGCAGGAGCAGCTGAGAGTGCTACATCTTCTTCAGAAGGCTCCTGGTGGCGACTAAGATGAGGGTACTAAAGCTCAAATCCAAAGTGACACACTTACTTCAACAAGGCCATACCTCCTAATAGTGCCACTCCCCTGGGTTGAGCATATACAAACCATCACATTTCACTGCCTGGCTCTATAGGCTTGTTCAAACATGAGTCTATGGGAGCCATACCTACCCATAGCATAATAAGAAGTACATTTAGTTCCAACTTTCAAAGCCCTCATAATTTATAGCTGTCTCAACAATGTTAAGTGTCAACAAAGTTCAAGGACTCTTCTGAGATTCATCCAATCACTTAACTGTAATCCCCAAAGCAAGACAGGAAACAAACTGGGCAGACTTCAAATTCTGAATCTCCAGGTTTGATGTCAAAGCAGTCTTCAGATCTCCAACTCCTTTTAATCTGTGTTGACTGCATCCAATTTCTTTCCCCTGGGCTGGTCCCATTCCCTTGTTAACACCTTTCCTCAGCAGATAGCCCAGGGCTCTGGCATCTCAAATATCTTGGGGTCTCCAAGGCAACTTCAGTGTTACAGCTTTTTGTTTCAATGTCTGGGATTCACACATGATCTTCTAGGCTCCTCCAAAGGGCTGGTGTCACTTCTCCAGCTCTGTCCTCTGTAGTAGTCTAAGCTCAGGTTGATCTACTATACTCCTGCTTCTTGGTGACCATCCTGTGGTACTGGCATCTCCAATACACTGGAGTCTTCTAGGGTAACTAGGCTTCACCAATAGCATCTCCCAGGCTCTCTTCATTGTTCCAAGCCTCAGCTACTTTGTGTGACGCCTTCAATCCTGGGCCATCAGCTGCAACTGAGGCTACACCTTCACCAATGGCCTTCCATGGCCTCTCACAGTCCCAAGCCTCAGCTGCTCTTCACGACCCCTTCATGCAGTCAAACGAGTATCACCTGGGTGACTCTTACACATTACCAAGTACAGCTGCAGCGTGAGGTACACCCTTGACTATCTCTGGAACTCGGCTTCTCTGTGCTCTCAGAAAATACTTCCCAGATTTCACCTCAGTGATGCTGGTCTCGTTTTAATCACTGGTAATTTCTTAGCTGTAGCTAACCAGCATCAGTTGTCTCAGCAGTCTCTTTCCCTTTACTGTAAAGCCAGAGACACATGGCCAAAGCTGTGGAGTTCAGCTGCTTGCTGGTGGTGGAATTTGGCCCCCTTATTCTATTATGAGCTTTCTGTTTTCCAACTGCTTTACTGCCTAAGGCCCACTGTCCTGGAACTTCCTCTGTAGATGGACCTTGAACTCAGAGATCTACATGGCTGTCTCCTGGATGCTGGGATTAAAGGCATGTACCACCATGCCTGAACTTAAGCATTCCTTCACCTAGAACCTTCTCCATTCTATGTATGTGCATGGTTGTATATTGCATAATTTTCTATGTGTGGTGTGAAAATGTGTATGTGTTATATGATGCTTCTGTGTACATTTGGTGTGTAATATGTTTGTTTATGTGTGGTATGTGTGTGTATTATATGTGTGTCTTAATCAGGGTTGTATTCCTTGTAAAACATCATGACCAAGAAGCAAGTTAGGGAGGAAAGGGTTTATTCAGCTTAAACTCTGACATTGCTGTTTATCACCAAAGGAAGTCAGGACAGTAAGTCACACAGGGTAGGAACTTGGAGGCATGAGCTGATGCAGAGGCCATGGAGGGGTACTACTTACTGGTTTGCTTTCCCTGGCTTATCAGCTTGCTTTCTTATAGAACTCAGGACCACCTTCTCAGGGATGGCACCACCCACAATGGGCCCTCCCCCTTGCCACCAATTGAGAAAATGCCTTACAGCTGGATATCATGGAGGCATTTCCTCAAGGGAGGCTCCTTTCTCTGTGATAACTCCAGTTGTGTCAAGTTGACACACAAAACCAGCCAGTACAAAGTGTGTAGTGTATGTGTGTGTAGTGTGTTACTGTGGTGTTTGTAGATGTGCATGGTGCATGTGTTGTGTGTATATAGTGTGCCTTTGTGATATGTGTGGGTATGTGTGCATCTAGAACTGGGATTACTAGACTATTATGATTGTTCTATTGTTTAATATTTTATATTTACATACCATTTCCCATAATGACCTAACTAATCTGCTTTTCAATATAACTTTTAAAAATTTAGTTTATAAAAGTTCAGATAAAATGTACTCAATCACAAATAAATACAATCAGTCTTATACTATACAAAGCTTAAGAAACACAGCCCTCTACAACCACCAGAATTGACATGACACACTACTTTTCACACCCTTAGAAGATGATTTTAGAAGTGGCTCAGTGGATAGGAGCTCCTGCTCCTCTTTCAGAGGATCAGAGTTTGAGTCTTAGCACCCACACCAGGCAGCTCACAACAGAGTGTGATTCCAGCTTCCGGTGATCCCACACTCTCTTCTAGCATCCACATGTGGCACATACACACACGTGTAAATATAAGTAGAAGTTTAATGAAAAAAAATCTCTCTTGCACTCTTACAAGATGATTGGTAAGGTACACTTATTTAATATCGGTTACAGTTTGAACATACTGGAGAAGCTTAAAATCCACAAGGGATAGGTGTCATCTAGAGTGAGAAGCACGACAAAGACTAAGTTTAACCTTAGCAAGTGTTCAAGCAGCCATTAACATAACTGACCGTTGACAAGGAGATCTAATAATGAAGAATCCCCACCTCCTGTATCAGAGCATCCCAACATGTCTGGATGAACTGGAGAGTCTCATATCATTGAAAAGCTTCAGATAAGTTAAATGTTTTAGGGATCTTCTCTAATCTCAAGAAGTATGCCACATGCCACATGTCGCACTTCACCTCATTAAATGATGAAAGGACAAAATGAACCTCAAGGATAATACTTTAAATCAATAGTAATAGGGCTGAAATGTCTTTGCATCCTCCAGTTGATGGAATCTGACACATCTAGAAAGTAAGTGGAATATTCTCATTGTTTATTCTTTTTCAATTTGATGTTTCCTTTTATTGAAAATACATTCTTTTGACATCAACCCCTATGCAGTCAGGCTTGTCCCCAGGGAACCCAGAGACATATTTTTAACTTTTATTTATATTCCCTTGCAGTGCTTAGCCTCGCAGCCTAAGCAAGAATTCAGATTGTCAGTCAAAAGTATCCCCTCTCCAGGAAAAAGACATTGGGATGGATATGGCACTCATGCCTCACTGGACAAGGACAGGAGGACCAGAGCCATTACAAGATCCCCTTCAATTATTGGAGGTCAGGCCTCTATCCTCACCTTCACAAGATTAGAATCATCGCCAAGGCCCTTCTACACTTAGAGAAGGGAGGAAATGTTAGGGACAGCTCTGCTTATACACTGAAGGCCTAAAATCAGCCATAAGCCTAAAATCAGCAATAGGCCTGACATACATGCATGCTAACACAAAGTCTTGGTCTCTGTGGAAAAACACTGAAACAGATGGCTATAAGCTATTGTAAACAGGCAGCTTTTGTGGAAATTTACCAGCCTGAGTAGTCATAGATCTTGTAAATAGGTAGCCTCGGTGGACAATACCAACTTAGATAAGGACAAGTGAATCTGTTTTTTTTTTTATTGGAATTTTTTTATTGGAAATTTTTTATACATTTCAGATGTACTCTCCTTACCCCATTTCCCCCCCTCCCTCCCAGGACCTCACTATCCCTTCCCCCCTCCTCCTATCTTCACGTTGGTGTACCCCCTTCCACCCTCCCCTGTACCTCACCTCCCCACCCTCGAGTATCTCCCCCACCCCACGATGTCCAGTCTTCATGGGACCAAGGATCTCTTCTCCCACTTATATATAGCTCCCTTGCATATATAGCTGGAGCCATGGGTCCCTCCCTAAGCGCTCCCAGGCTTGTGGTTTAGACCCTGGGGGCTCTGGTTGGTTGGGATTGTTGCTTTCCTCATGGTGTCTTGAATCCTCTCAACTCCTTCAGCCTTCACTCTATCTTCTCCATTGGGAACCCCGTGATCAGTTTAATGGTTAGCTGTGGGCTTCTGCCTCTGAGTATGTCGGACTCTTGCAGACTTCTAGGGAGACAGCTATATCAGGCTCCTGTCAGCATGTACATTCTGACATCCAGATCAACCTCTACCTTTGGTGACTGCACATAGGATGGATATCCAGGTGGAATGGTCTGTAGACGGTCCCTCCTTCATTTCCGTCCTGCACTGTGTCTCCATATTTGCACCCTTGAGTATTTTGTTACTCCTTCTAAGAAGGACTGAAGCCCCCCCTATTTGGTCATCATTCTTCATGAGCTTTTTGTGGTCTGGAGTTGTATCTTGGGTATTTCAGGCTTCTGGGCTAAAATCCAATAATCAGTGAGTGAATACCATGTATGTTCTTTTGTGATTGGGTTACTTCACTCAGGATGATATTTTCTAGTTCCATCCATTTATATATGAATTTATCAAATTCATTGTTTTTAATAGCTGAGAAATATTCCATTGTATAAATGTACCACATTTTTTGTATCCATTCCTCTGTTGAAGGGCATCTGGGTTCTTTCCAGTTTCTGCTATTATAAATAATGCTGCTATGAACATAGTGGAGCATATGTCCTTGTTATGTGTTAGAGCATCTTCTGGATATATACCCAGGAGTGGTATAGCTGGGTCCTCAGGTAGTGATATGTCCAATTTTCTGTGGAACCACCAGACTGATTTCCATAGTGGTTGCACCATCTTGCAATCCCACCAACAATGGAGGAATGTTCCTCTTTCTCCACATCCTCGCCAGCATCTGCTATCACCTGAGTTTTTCATTTTAGCCATTCTGACTGGTGTGAAGTGGAATCTCAGGGTTGTTTTGATTTGCATTTCCCTGATGACCAAGGATGCTGAACATTTCTTTAGGTGCTTCTCGGCCATTCGCATTTCCTCAGTTGAGAATTCTTTGTTTAGCTCCTTACTCCATTTTTTAATAGGGTTATTTGGTTGCCTAGAGTCTAATTTCTTGAGTTCTTTATATATATTGGATATTAGTCCTCTATCGGATGTGGGATTGGTAAAGATCTTTTCCCAAACTGTTGGTTGCCGTTTTGTCCTATTGACAGTGTCCTTTGCCTCACAGAAACTTTGCAATTTTATGAGGTCCCATTTGTCAATTCTTGATCTTAGAGCATAGGCCATTGGTGTTCTGTTCAGGAACTTTCCCCCTGTGCCTAGGTGTTCGAGGGTCTTCCCCACTTTCTCTTCTATTAGTTTCAGTGTGTCTGGTTTTATGTGAAGGTCCTTTATCCACCTGGACTTGAGCTTTGTACAAGGAGATAGGAATGGATCGATTTGCATTTTTCTGCATGCTGTCCTCCAGTTGAACCAGCACCATTTGTTGAAAATGCTGTCCTTGTTCCACTGGATGGTTTTAGCTCCTTTGTCAAAGATTAAATGACCATAGTTGTGTGGGTTCATTTCTGGGTCTTCAACTCTATTCCACTGATCTTCCTGCCTGTCTCTGTACCAATACCAGGCCGTTTTTATCACTACTGCTCTGTAGTAAAGCTTGAGGTCAGGGATGGCAATTCCTCCAGAAGTTCTTTTATTGTTGAGAATGGTTTTCGCTATCCTGGGTTTTTTGTTGTTCCAAATAAATTTCAGAATTTCTCTTTCTAGTTCTGTAAAGAATTGAGTTGGTATTTTAATGGGGATTGCATTGAATCTGTAGATTGCTTTTGGCAAGATGGCCATTTTTACTACATTAATCCTGCCAATCCATGAGCATGGGAGATCTTTCCATTTCCTGAGATCTTCTTCAATTTCTTTCTTCAGAGACTTGAAGTTCTTGTCATACAGATCTTTCACTTGCTTTGTTAGATTCACCCCGAGACAAGTGAATCTTAGGCAGAGTCATGGTGACCTGTCCCCTGACCCTTCACCCAGCTGATACCCTGTTCTCAAAGATATCTGTACTCCCCCGAACATCTATGCTCCGGTGTCATCCCCTTCCCCACATCCTGCCTTTTTGTGTTTATAACCCCTGTGGAAATAAGTAAATTATGATTTGATTTGAATAATTAAATAAATTTAGAAAAATAACAAAAAAAGAAAAATACATTCTTTTCTCATACAAAATATTCTGATTATAGTTTTCCCTTCCTTTAGTTCTCCTATTTTCTTCCCACTTTCCCTCACTCACAGATACACTCTCCTTCTGTCTTTCATTAGAAAAGAACTGCCTTTTAAAAGATAATAAATATTTATGAGATAACAAAATATACAACAAAGCAAAAATTATCATTATCAAAGTTGGATAGAAAAAATACACAGGATGGAAGGAGCCCCAAAGAAGGCACAAGAGTCTGAGACCCACTTGTTCTCACATTCAGGAGTCCCACACAAGTACTAAGCTCAAATCTGTAATGTATACACAGAGAGCCTAGTGCAAACCAGTCTAAGTTCTGTGCTTGCTGCTTCAGTCTCTGTGACCTCATATGTACTTTGCTTAGTTGATCTCCTTAATTTTTACCATTCCCATGTAGCCTGGCTATTACCAGCAATGTGGAACAGCCCTTAATTTTCTCTATTTCCTGTACTGTGTACTTTGTGCTTGCATCTGAGTTAAGGAATTTTGACAAAACTCCTAAGGCTCATTGCTACACTATAGACATCACACAGGCTAGTTGTTACACAGTAGAGATGAAATAGGTTTGTTGTTATACTGTAGACATCAATCACATAGGCTCATTGTTACACTGTAAACATCTAATAAGCTCACTGTTACAATGTAGACATCCTACAAACTAAATTATTACACCAGACATCACATCAGTTCAGTGCTACACTGCAGACATCACACAGGCTAACTGTTGACATGTAGACATCACATAGGCAGCTTGTCAAACTGTAGATATCACATGTTCACTTATCTGACTCAAAATCCAAGCATGTTTCTGGTTGGCCAACTAGAAAATGTCAAGATGTTCAACACTGAGAATAAAACAGGAAAACACAAACCAAAGTTCTTTCCTGTTCCCACCTAGAAGTGTATGATGATCATGCCATTAAAGAATTTGTCATGTCACTAAAAGATAAAAACAAACAGCTGTTTAATTTATATATTTTAAAGGAAGCAGCCAGTTCAGAAATATGAAGGTGTGTGATCACATGAGAAAAAAATAATCATGAATGAAATTGCTAATGTTTCCAGAGGAGTTTTGATAATTCAGTGACTTATTTCATGAGGAAATTACACATAACCAGCGAACAGGAAAGAGGTTACATGGATATTTTCTATAACAAATTCATCTTACCCCTTTGAATGATTGCTTTCCAGAGAAGAAACTTGGTCACAGGTATGCTTTGCACTGTGTGATGATGTAGGACCCTAGTACTACCAGGACAAAGTGGAAAAAAGTAAGACCCCTTTTATAGTGCACTATTCAACTACTGCTGTCCACATACTCAGGGGTGTGGTGAAATCCACTGGAACATGGTCAATATACCATATTCCTCATCTTTAATAAAAACTGATCCTTTCTCCCCTAAATGCTATCAATGGTCATGAGCTCTTCAGCAAGCTATCTGAGCTAGTGAGCCCTCCTCCAGCATTCTGGACTATTGATTGATTTGATCCTATACATGCCATGTGCATTTCTGTTGTGAGTTTATGAGTGTAAAAGTCCTTCATGTCAAGAATATAAACCAGAGGAAAAAATTGAGAAGATGGGGGATACAGGATGAATATTTTTTATTGATTATGGGGAGCAAAAGGGGTGAACTGTATGAATTGTATGCATGCATGAAATTTTCAAAGAATTAAAAACATTATATTTAATAATGAAAAAGGTGACATGAATACTATGTGGCATCTCACCATCATGTTTATCATTAAATTCTAAATTAAGTATATTAAGGAACAAATAAAGCACCTCTGTCTATCACTTGTCCTGATAAGCTGTTCAATATATAATGAAAGAACCAAAGACTGAATTTAGCATCCTGCTCATTACTCCTGGTGTTATACTTTTCTTCAAGCCCCAAGTAAAGTTATTGACTCAGCCCCAGTCCTTCTGAGCACAGATCCCATCGATGGTACAGGGATATCAGTCTGAATCCTTCTTCCTCTATGGGGTAGGATACCATGGCTCGAAAACTCAGGCATCCGGTGTTCCTGCCAGCAACAGTCTTTTTAGAGTGTCTTGACCCAGAAGTCCTGGCAATGTAAATTGTCAATTACTATCAATTGTTGTGGTTTTTTTTTTTCCCCTGGAGAATGCTAGAAATTGGCATTTTAGTAAAAAGGCCTCAAGGCTGAAAATCTGTTTCAACATGCAGTCAGATAATACAATGATGAATGGATTTGTAAAGGTTATATTTACATTGCTTACTTGTTATTATGGTTTTATGATCTAGGAATCACAAAACAAATGACACTTTATGACCACCTAAATGTGTAACCTGTTTCTTTAAAGTAATACAAAATGGCAGACAGTGCAAGAAGAAACAAAATTTCTTCATTAAAGAAAATGGCTGTTTAAAGCAGTCTAGCACACCAAAGCACCAATGAAGTAGCCATTGTACTTAGTCCCTAAAACATCAAGTGTGAAAGAAGACCAGAGCACATTAATTGCCTTGCTGGTCCTGAGCGAGAAACAAGGTCAGTATCTCAATGTCAAATTTTGGTTCTTCTTCTTCTTTATTTTTTTTTTAGACCAGGTTGGCCTCAAACTCGGAAATTCGCCTGCCTCTGCCTCCCAAGTGCTGAGATTAAAGTTGTGCGCCACCACTGCCCGGCAAAAGTTTGTTTGTTGTTTGTTTTTTCCTGTGAACAGGAGGGGATTTGAACTCGGAGAGACGGGCCGCCTCAGACTCCAGAGAGAGGCAACTGCAGCGGTGCGCCACCATTGGCCAGCTAATTTTGGTTCTTCAAACTGTTAGGAGAGAATAGAAATCCTTGTGAAATTTAGAGTCATTCTACAAAGTGGGACTGAGTTTTCAACATGTCTTTTCGTAATATTTGTCCTCACATTGCACAAAGCACACCCAGTTCAAGGTTTAGTGACATTCCTTGTGGTGCACAGATCAACAAGATTTATACTTCAGTGACGCTAAAGAACTAAAGTTCAAAAGGTTAGTAGTATTATAAAACAGGAAGAATGGGAAATGGAGAATCCAGAGGAGAGAGACTATGAAATTTGCATGTCAAAACATTAAAAATCTAGTAATTTAGGACATATGAAATTATCAGCAGATTTTTAAGTCATTTATTTTTGTAGATATAAGCCTATCCACTACATGGAATACAGGAGACACATTGAGTTAAGGTCACCTTCTGTTTCTCCGGAATGGTCTAGAATTTATATTATGTAGCCAGGCATGCCTCAAACAGCAATCCTCCTGCCTTGAACCTTCTGATGTAGGCATGGTAGACAAGAGCCATGATGTGCAAACTCTGAAAGCTCTCTTTGTTTTAGCTTCCTATTTTGAGTTTGCAATGCTATACGTTTACATCAAAAGGTACTACAGTTCCATAGAGACTTCAAAAGAAAAAAAAGAATAAGCACCAGCCATGAGAGATGGTCATGGAAAGATTTGGACCTTAATCTCATCGACCAATGTAATGTAACATGCGGTATACTGTATGGAAACTGAGGTGTGTGTGTGTGTGTGTGTGGTGTGTGTGTGTGTGTGTGTGTGTGAGAGAGAGAGAGAGAGAGAGAGAGAGAGAGAAGAGAGAGAGAGAAAGAGAGAGAGAGAAATTTGCTATTTTTTCTTCCTTTCATTCCTCTGTTCTCTTCTTCAACATCTCTTTCTTTCTTCCCATCAGCAACATGCTTACTTCAACTACAATTAGTCCCAGTTTTACACTGGAAAATATTTTCTCGGCTAAGATAGTCATGAGTTCAATATATCACCTACAGACTTAAGCCACTGTATTTCCAGACTTTTTTGTTATGAAAGATCAACATGTCTGCCCCTGCTCTGACTGAAACAAACACATGTGCACTTTCAAGTCTGACATAACACAGCCTGTAGAGGCTGAAGTGAAGACTTAATTATATATAATAGAGATTTAATTAGAAAAGGATATGCAGAGAAAATAAAGATTTGACTTTTCTATATTTTGCCTGCAGTATTTAGGTTACTTTATTCTTTTTTTTTAATCATAGATTATTTTCTGATTAAGTAATTTTATATGTAAATATTAAGGACAAAGAAATGGTCAAATTTTTTTATGCTTTTATTTTTCAATGTTTTATGTATTCCAAGTCCCCAAGGCTGCTGACATTTTTTTCTTCAAGCAGTAAATCTGAATCATTATATTATATGCAGCAATAATTAAGGTAGAAGCCCTCTTCATAAGATGAACACACCTTTGTGAGATTTCTGAATTATATTTTACACACAGATTTCTTTGTATGAATATCAAATCAACCGGAACAATACAATAACTGATTACTGAGAATAAAATTTATTGTCCAACATAACAACTAGCCATAAAATGTTTCAAAAGACCATTAAGCTTACTCAGACATTTTAAATTGTTTTTGAATTTTTGTTGATCCTTGCTGGTATATCAATGGTCATGCTACCTACATATTTCAGCAATCTCTCTATTATATAGACATATTCTATATGAGCAGTATTTGGGATCAAGGACATTTGAGTCTGAATTTTTAAAACTTTCTCTTTGTAATTAAAACCTTCTTTGAGACAAATATAATAACTATAATTTCCTTTCATAGCAACATGTAAGATGTCTAAATATTAATGACAAAAAATATCACAGGGAGAGTGAAATTCAGCAGAATTAATAATATATTTCAAAACAGCATGATACACACTTTCTATTTTCCATCACGTTTAAAATGAAACAAAATAACAATAAAAAATTCTCGTTAACTTATGAGGATAAATGGTTCGTTTTGGCTCATGGGCTTACATGGTTCAGTCATTCTTATTTGGCAGTACTCTTTGCAGTCTACAATAGGGTAAAGCATCACAACCATTTAGTACCCTGGAGCAAAGGTGTGTGCTTTAGAGTGTGCAGAAAGCAAGGGAATTGCAAAAGTCCAGTTATTTTCACTTTTTAAAAATAATTTTTATTGGTTATTTTATTTATTTACATTCTGAGTGTTGGCCCCTTCCCAGTTTCTCCTCCCCAAACCCCCTATCCTACCCCATCACCCCTGCCCCCTATTCACTGACCCACCCATCCATTCCTGCCTCACCACCCTAGAATTCCCCTACACTGGGGCATGGAGCCTTCACAGGACCACGGGCCTCCTCTCCCATTGATGTCAGATAAGGCAATCCTCTGCTACATGTGCAGCTGGAGTCATGGGTCCCTCCATGTGTACTCTTTGGTTGGTAGTTTTGTTCCTGGAGTCTGAGGGTTTGTTGATATTGTTGTTTTCCTATGGGATTGCAAACTCCTTCAGCTCCTTTAGTCCTTCCCCTAACTCTTCCATTGGGATCCCCATGCTCAGTCCTATGGTTAGCTACGAGCATCCTCATCTGTATTGGTCAGGTAGCACATACCAATAATGAACTATCTTCTTTCCATTATGGCCAACTACTCTCTTCTAGTAGTGTCACAGACTATGAACAGCTATTATAACCCATGACCTTTTAAGGACTTGGGAGATCCACATAGTCATAGTTTAAAATCCTACAAATGTGTGAGTTCTTAATCGCACCATTGAATTGATTATGTTCTGTGACTGCTGGTTGAGATGATATGGGTGAATTTACTGAGCAATGGTTCTATCCAAAAATCAATCAGGTAAAGTCTATGTTCCCTCTTGAAAGATCCTATTTTCCCCTTTATGTATACCTATAAACACCAGTGAAAAGGCTATATCACATTAAATCTTCAAATAAAATCAAGGGTTAAGTTCACTAAAAATCTTAGATCCATCCTTATGACAAAATGCTTTACTATAATTTGTTAAATATTTCTCATTAACTTGAACCCATTGAAATATAAGTTCATTGGCAATAACTGGAAAGCCCAAAATTACCAGGTATTTTGACAGAATATATACTTTCCTAATTCATAGTACAGAAAAATGATTTCAAATTCACAGTTAATATGAGATACTTTCAAAATTTTTAAAACATTGGAGATCCATATAATCATAGTTCAAAATAATTCAAATGTGTGAGTTCTTAATCACACCATTTAAAGCATAGTGTTTTGTTATAGCTTTTGTTAACTTACAATGTCTCTGGATGAATGTTGATTTTTCCAGTAATTTATGAAAAAACAAATTACCATATTTAACACTGCCTATTAGAAATTAGAATTCTATTTGTATCAAAATGAGAAAGATGTATTTATAATGTAACCTAAGCCAAATGTATAATTTTTTTCTCTTGATTGTTTCTGGGTACTTAGAAGAGATTCTTGTAGAAAGCTACAGAGTGAATTTCCATTTAAATTACATATAGGTCATAAAAGCTCACAGTGCCTGTGTGTACCCAGCTGTCACAACCTATACTGTGGGACTCAGAGCAGAGTGACCACCTGGGATGACATATTTGGAATATGCATATGCTAGAAACAGAACTCGTTATTTCTCTGAAATTTTTATTTGCATTCACTTTAGATAGCCCAGTGATAATACAGTTCTTAGGAATACAATAATGGTTAAATAACTTAATAATTCTGTTTTCTCTGGTTGAAATAAATGATTCACTCATGCTGAGCAGTGTGCAAACAATAATAAAGTCAAAGCCATATTTTTATGACACTCATGACAAACTGCTACTATATTAAGGAAATAAATTACAGCTGCATGTCTGTCATGGCTGTTTTTTGAAGCATTTCAATCTACTCTGCAATCTTCACCAAGTTGTGAGATATTGAGCATATACTTCATCCATCTTGAAGTATTATTGATTTTGAAACTGTGAGAACTTTTAACTTTTTCTTCTAGATAATGGTCAGTGTAGCCCAATGGATTATAAATTAGGTTTTTCATGGCTAATGTGTTTAGCATCATCTCTTATTCAACAAGCAGCAATTGTGTCATCGCAAGGCTCTGGTGTAGCATAAAAGGAGTGTAAATGTCAGGATTGATGATGATGGCTTGGAGCCAGCTCATTAAAGGCGGCAGTGTGAATAATATAACTGGGTTGCTTTGGAAAAAAGCAAATATGCATTATCCACCCATCGACGCACCGAGGCAGCATCGTAAACAGAGATCTCAAACTGCATCCCATTTAAATGATGAAAGGATGGATATTAATCTATGAAATAGATTTGACCCAGGAGGAAACGTTGTTCTGACTATATATGAAACTGACAAAAAAGTTCACTGCATAGAGACTCACCCATCACAGCATCCATAGTACGCAGATAGAGTTTACCAACACTGACTGCTAAGATAAATAGGTGATGGTCATAAAAAATGCTATCATAACGAAAGTAAGAGAAACAAAAAGAACTAGGGGTAGTCAGATCTTTGTAAGGCACAGATAATATGTATTTTTAAATTGCCTAGCTTCCGTGTTTCATATATTTAATCCAAAAGTCAATAATAATATATGAGAATAAATATAAATATAGATGAGCTACATGAAAAGTATCTGATGGTTTTCTATACTTAATGACCATGATAAAACAGTTAATAAGTCTTTTCTCAATAATTGCAAGCATATGATTGACTTTTAGTCTCAGGACGACAGGAAAATCTTATAATTTTTTAAATTATCTAACTACGTGAATTATTTCATAGCCTTAGCATTCATTGGATCAATAAATTTTAGAATAACTTGAGTACTGAGCATGAAAACACATCAACTTCCTGCATAATAAGTACTACTCAGAATATTTGTCTACTATAAATAATAATCTAAACCATAATTTAAGGGATTCTTAATTGAAAAAGCCACAAATTATACTGACTTCAATACAGTTGTATTTCAGAGTAGAATGGTGTCTATTTAATATTCATCTCTTAGTGTCTGTGGGATTGGATTCCAGACCATTCACAGCTAATTCAGATGTTCAAAGTCCCTTATATAAGTGATATATTATCAACAAATAGCTTCTATCCCTTGTCTTATATTATTTATGTAATTATGACTCCCTGTGATGCATGATAAAGTATAAGTGCTAATTCAATATTTGCTGTAGTTATACTGCTTAGGAAATAGCAAGAAAATAGTCCTATAGGTTCAGAACAGATACTGTTTTTAACTTCTTTTAATTTGTTGTTGGATGGATTCACAAATGCAGAATCTAAAACTGTGGGGAACTGACTGTACCATCTCCTCCTGAATCAGTAGTCCTGCAAAATTCGTGGTATTATTTTTAGGTTTTAGAGCAAGACACTTACGATTCAAAGCATGATGTGTGCTATCAGCCATGCCCAAGATAGCAATTAGTATAAAAATATGTTTAAACCTGAACTTCTTAATCAGGCACATCCTCTCCACTGAAGAAGATATGAGACATTCCAAACCTTTGGTTAACTCTGTGTGTCATATCTCTTCTCATAGAGGGTGTCTACCTGCTTGACATGGCAAATGACATTGTTGTTTATAAGTGTCTTGGGATACATTCATAGATATCTTGGAACACATGAAGTACTAGAACGTGGCAGCTTTGTGTTTAACTTTGAGCTATGGTTTCAATGTGTTCCCAACAAAATTCAGATGTTGTCAGTATAAAAGTATTAGAAAGTGGGATCTTTAGTGTGATTTGGATTTGGTTCCTAAAGAAATTTCACGCTCTAGTTTGTTGCTTCACCCTCCCATGAGGTAGGAGGCTAGAGGACACTATCTTGAAGGCAGACAGACATTCAAATCAGACCTCTTGACACCATAATCTTGGCCTTTTAACCATCAGAATTTATGTGTTGTTCAATCAATGTGACCATTTTATTTGTGCGTTTTCTTGGTTAAATGATCGGTGATATGTGTTAAGGCACCTAGCTGAGCATTCTGCAGATGTGCACTCCTTTGTCTCAAGCTTCATTGCTACCTCAATAGTCCAGATGCTTAGAGTAGCTCACTGGGACTACTATACTAATACTTTAGTTACCCTTTCCTATAAATAAGTAAACTTCTCCTCTCATCACTACTACTACACTTTCAAGGAAAATATCATTCCAGAACAGATGTGAATCTATGCTTCTACCCTACTTAAATTACTTTAGCATCACCGAAATTTTCCATGAATAAACCCCCAAACTCTTTGTATGGTCCACATAAGCTTCTTAGTGGCCCAGCCATCTACATAACTTTTAGACTTGATTCCTACTATGATTTGTAGAAACTGTAAATTACTTCAAACTTCCTGATCATTTTCTTGAATTCTCTAACACCAGCTTTTTATTATCCTGTTGCCAATTTCTCCTTGGACCAAAACAATGTTGTACAGATTGTGTTTATATATTAAAATGGCTTCAAACAGCTCTGTGAAGTACAGCCTTTAAACACAAAAGAGTCTCACATAATCATGATCTCTCCCTCTTACTATCCTCCCTTTGTCTCAACTTTCTCTTTCTGTGTATACATGTGCTTGTGACTGTGTCCTCAAAGGATGTTAAGTACTGAAACTGTCCATGATTTTCAGCATTAGCAAACCCTTTCTTTAAGACCCTAATGTTAGTTCTCTAGCTACCCTGAGACATGGCAGCTTCTTAGAATACCATACAAGGTATGACCTCATTTTCCTTTCTAGTCTCATCTGTTAATAGCTCCTTTTACTTGGATCTCACCAGTACTTCCTGAAGGTTCTTGTCACCTTCCCTTCTTAAAGCATGTCTTAGAGTTTCTATTGCTGTGAAGAGACACCATGACCATGGCAACTCTTATAAAGGAAAACATTTCATTTCAGCTAGCTTACAGTTTAGAGGTTTAGTTAACTATCATCACTGAGGGATGCATAACAGCATGCAGACAGAAGTGGTGCTGAGAGTTCTACATCTTGATCTGCAGGCTGCAGGAAGAGATTGACTTGAGATTCTGGTGGCTCAAAGCCCATCCCTTAGTGATACACATCC
Organism: Mastomys natalensis; assembly: GCA_021653895.1. NCBI lineage: Eukaryota > Metazoa > Chordata > Mammalia > Rodentia > Muridae > Mastomys > Mastomys natalensis. The sequence goes on from JAJTUV010001758.1 coordinate 44,887, forward strand.
TCCAACATACCTGCAACTCATAACAATGCCACTCCCTATGAGCCAAGCGTTCAAGCACATGACAGTATATGGGATCCATATGTACTCAAACCACCATATTCCATTCCCAAGCCCCCATAGACTTATAATCATAACATAATGCAGAAACACATTCAGTCTAACGCCACAAGTTCCCATGCTCTATAATAGTACCAACACTGTTTAAAAGTCCAAAGTTCAAGGTCTCCTATTTGAACTCAGTTTTCTGTTATAAGCAGGAAGAACTAAGCATCACGGTAGAAACACAAAACAAGAATTTAAATTGTGTCTTAGATTCTGTTTTACTGCAACTTGTCACACACGATTAAACAAGGCAATCTTGACAAATCTACATTAACCCAAAGTAGTGCAAATGCTATGACAGTAGCTAGGGATGAATAATCCTTTTATTGAAAAGAGGGGTGAATATTTGTTTATAATAACTCAAGTCACCTCTGTGCACCTCCTTAATTAAATTCATTTGAGTTATTTATCTCTAGAGCCTTTCTCTTCTTTGATTAAAGAAATGTGACTCGTTGAGATTTGTGTCTTCCCAATCTATTGCAACTACTGAAACACAATAACATTCATAATTGGTAGCCAAATAAATTATTGAATGGATGAATAGACAAATAAATGAAGGAGTAAATGAAGGCAACTTAACAATGCTGTGTCGTAATTAACTTTTGGCAGCTATATTGTCCTGGAACGTAACACATAATTTCTTGAGGGTACATGTTTATTAACTTTCTATCACCCCATTCCTCAGTATGTGTCAAATGCTTTACATCATGAGAGTCTATGTTTAGAAGATATTCCCCAAGTGATAGAGAAATAAATAAATGTAGAGTAAACAACTGTTAACATTGTCATACACTCCTGTCCTCACCTCCAGATGCATTTTTATTCCAGTCCTCTTTGAGTCTGCCATGTCAAGGAGTAGACCATATCCCTGGCTGCTCCATAAGACATTTTCAGAAATATACATAACATTTGCTTTATCAAATCTATCTCCCAAAACAATACTGCAACAGGAATTTCTTTAATTTGACTTAGTTTAAATTGATCTATATAGTTTAAAACTCCAGGCAGAGGAAATCCATATATATAAAAGCTATATAAGCATAACATATTCTTGTGTTGTATTTATAAAACAACAAAAAATAATACACATTCATCTCTTTGTTTGGTACAAATCTAAATATATTCTTTCATGGGATATTCTTGAGAATTATGTTATATTTAGTGGGACAAGAAGTTTCAAATATAGTTCAGTTATTAAGAAATTAGAAAGAAATAATTTCAATGTAAGTATATTATAGCTGTGAAGATTAATTCTGTCTGAGTGTGAAATCTCAACTGTGTCATCATCTGCTTATTCATGTAGACATTTGGTTGTCTCAAAAGTGATGGCAGTGCTATAATTGGCATAGATGTTGGCAGTCCGTACTGAGTGTGCCTAAGTGCCATTAATCCCACCCTTGGCTTGCAAGTGCCATTTATTTCCCTTCAGTCTGTCAGATAAAATGTCTTACTAAATCTCCCACTGAAACGCTAATAAGTTTTTCTAGTCTTGTGTTCAGTTTTGAAGGTGATTTTTTTTTCTCTACATGCTAAATTAAGTACCTGGTGAGAAAAGAGAAGAAATAAAAATATCTAATTTATTCGTCATACTTGGAAAGTGAGCTTCTGAAGGAGGTTTCAGGATATCATAGCTCTAACCACTTGGAGAATCATAAAAGCTAACTTTTTAATGAAGTATTTTCCAGATACAAGCAATACCTTCTAAAATTCACATCTCTTCTGATGACTCCACATTATCGTTACAATACTGCTGCCACTCAAATGCTTAATGATAACACCCTTATTTATGTAGTAGGACATAATCCTGTAATAAAAATTTACCTATTTATTTAGTTATTAAGCACTTTGGCAATATATAGTGCTAAATACGAGTTTATATAATTGTAATTTATTTTACTTATTAGCTGAGAATGTCACACATGTATATAATATTTTTTAAAAAAATTATTCCCCATTGCCTTTGACAGAAGTTTTAACAGAAACATTAGCTTTCTCTCCAAACTTAATATACTCTTTCTAAATAATGTTTATTTAAAACTTTTCATGCATTAACTTTGGTTATTTTCCTTGCACTCCTCTAACTCCCTCCCAGAGCCTTCCTATCTCGCAACCTACCAATTGCATATTGTTTTTATCTCTCCCTTTAAAAAGAACAAGATAAAGAACAAAAAGCAAAACAAACAAACTAAAAGTAAAATAAAGTAAATAACATAAAAATACCAGAATAAACAAAACAAACACAAACATAAAATCCATGAAACAAGCCCTAAATGCAAGATGCCCACATTCATAAAACAAAATTTTACTAAAGCTCAAATCACACGTTGAACTGCATACAATAATGGGGGAGGGACTTGGACACCCAATTCTCACCAATGAATAAGTTATCCAAACAGAAAGAAAACAGAGAGACAATGAAACTAACAGATGTGATTTAAGAAATGAATCTTATACATATCTACACAAATTTTCACTCTAAAAATTTACCTTCTTATCTGCACCTCACAGAACCTTCAAAAGTGACCATATGTTCGGGCACAAAGCAAGCCTCAACAGATACAAGAAGAACAAAATAACTCCTTGCATCTTATCAGATCACCATGCATTAATGCTGGACTTCAACAATCGAAACAACAGAAAGCCCGTATACTCATGGAAAGCAAACAACTCTCTCTATTCAGGGAAAAAATAAGGAAATTAAAGACTTTCTAGAATTCAATGAAAACGAAGGCACAACATATCCAAACTTATGAAGCACAGTGAAAGCAGTGCTAAGAAGCAAATGCATAGCACTAAGTAACTTCATAAAGAAATTGTAGAAATCTCTACAATATGTACAAGATATACTATCAACTTAACAGCACACAAGAAAGCTATAGAACAAAAGGAAGCAAACACCCAAGAGGAGTACACAGAAGGAAATCGTCAACCTCGCACCTGAAATCAATAAGTTAGAAACAAAAAGGAACAATGCAAAGAGCTGGTTCTTTGAGAAAGTCAATAACTTAAGTCAAAACCATAGTCAAACTAACTAAAAGGCACAGAGACAGTATCCAAATTAACAAAATCAGAAATGAATAGGGAGACATAAACAACAGACACTGGGGAAATTTTTTAAAATTACATTAGGCTTTTCTTCAAAAGCCTGTACTCAGCAAAACTGCAAAATCTAAATGAAATTGATGATTTTATAGGCAGATACCTCTTACTAAATTTAAACCAAGGTCAGGAAAACTTTTTAAATAGTCTATAAGCCCTAAGGAAATAGAAGCCATCATTAAAAGTTCCCGGAGGCTTTTACTGCAGAATTCTACCAGACTTTCAAAGGAGTGCTAATGCCAATACTCTTTAAACTATCCCACAAAATAGGAACAGAAAAACAGTGCCAAACTCATTCTGTGAGGCCACAGTCACCCTCGTACTTAAACTGCACAAAGACTCAACATAGAAAGAGGACTTCAGACCAATTTCATTTATGAATGTTGATGCAAAAATACTTAATAAAATATTCATAAACTGAATCCAAAAACACATCAAAAAGATCATTCACCACGGCCAAGTAGGCTTCATCCCAGGGATGCAAGGATGGTTTACTGTATGAAAATAAATCAATGTAATCAACTATATAAAAAAATTGAAAGAAAAAAATCATGTAATCATCTCATTAGATGGTGAATAAAGTTTCAACAAATCCAACACCCCTTTATGTTAAAAGTCTTGGAAAAATCAAGGATTCAAGGCATGTACCTAAATTAAATGGAGAGAAATAATTGAGAGAAGCAATCCCACTAAAATCACAGACAAGGCTATCCACTCTATCCCAATCTACTCAAAATAGTACTTGAAGTTCTAGCTAGAGCAAAAAGACAAGGAAAGAAGATGAAAGGGATAAAAATTGGAAATGAAGTATTCATGAAATCAGTGAATAATATGATAGTATATAAGATATATAATTTGTGAATAATATGATAGTATATAAGAGACCCTCCAAATTCTACCAGCGCATGCCTTCAGCTGATGAACAACACCAGAAAAGTGGCTGGATACAAACTTAACTCAAAGAAATCAGTAGCTCTTCTTTATAAAAATGATAAGCACACCAAGAAAGAAATTAGGGAAACAACACCCTAATAGTCACAAATAATATAAAATATCTTGGTATAACTCTAACCAAGCAAGTGAAAAATCTGTATGACAAAACTTAAAGTCCCAGAAGAAAGAAATTGAAGAAGGTATCAGAAAATGGAACGATCTCCAATGCTCATGCATAGGTAGGATTACCATAGTGAAAATGAACATTTTACCAAAAGCAATCTATGGATTCAATGCAACCCCCATCAAATTTCTAACACAATTCTTTTATAGACCTTGTAAAAACAATTCTCTACTTCATATAGAAAAGCCCAGGATAGCCAAAACAATCCTGAACAATAAAAGAACTTTTGGAGGATTCACCATTCCTGATCTCAATTTATACTACAGAGTGATAGAGATAAAAACTGCATTGTAATGGTACAGAAACAGAGAGATGAATCAATAGAATTTAATCAAAGACCCAGAAATAAACCTACACATCTATAGACACTTGATTTTTGACAAAGAAACCAAAACCATACAATGGAAAACAAAGCATCTTCAAAAAATGGGGCTGTACTAACTGAATGTTTGCATATAGAAGAATGTGAAGAGATTCATATTCATCACCCTATACAAAAGTAAAGACCAAATGAGTTAAGGACATCAACATAAGATCAAATATGCTAAATCTAATGGAAGAGAAAGTGATAGCACATGTTGGACCAAGGGGAATATTCCTTTATTGCTGGTGGGATTGCAGAAATCAATTTGGCCATTTCACAGGAAATTGGGAATAGTTCTACCTCAAGACCCAACTATACCACTCCTGGATATGTACCCAAAGATGTACCACAGTACCACAAGGACGTTCCTAACCATAGAATGGATAAAATAATTGCAATTCATTTGCACAATAGAATACCACCCATCTATTAAAAACAAGGACATCATGACATTTGCAGGCAAATGGTTGGTAATAGCAAATATCCTGAGTGAGATAACCCAGACCCAGAAATATATGTTTGGTATGTAAAATTCACGTGAAAGTGGACATTAGCCATAAAGTACAATATAACTCATGCTATACTCTGCAGACCCAAGAAACAAAATAATAAGGAGGGTCAAAAGGAATATGCATGAATCTCACTCAAAAAGGGAAACAAAATAGTCATCAGAAGTGAATGGAGAGAGGTCAGTGGATGGGAGAAAGGATGAGGAGAGGTATGAGTATGGGGATCAGGTGTGGGATGGAGCCCGAGAGGGCTGGGAGTCAGAATGGAAATCAGGGCAGGGTCATCTCTGGGAATTGATGAAGATCTGAGACAGGAGAGGCTTCAGGGAATCTATAGGGATGACCCAAACTGATATTCCTACCATCAGGAGATATGGAGACTGAAGTGGTCACCTACTGTAGCCAGGAGGGACTTCCAGTGGAGGGCAGGGGGATATCAACTCACACAAGAGTTCTTTATATATTTTACATATTAGACCTTTATTTGATATGTAGTTGATAAATACCTTTTTTTTTTCATTATTTAGCCTGCCATTTAACCTGAAAGGTAGTATTCTTGTTTTAGTTCCATGTGTTCCTGTTCTAATTTTGTTTTATTAATTCATTTATTCATTTGCTTATCATCCCAATATCTGCCCTCCCCTCTGCTTTCTTTCCCTACCTCATACAACTTCTCTTTCCATTTCCCCCTCATCTTCTCTGAGAAGTATGAGGTGCGCCCTGGGTAACAGCCCACCCTGTCCCTTCAAGTCACTGCAGGAGAAAACACATCCTCTCCCACTGAGACCTGCCAAGATGGTCCAAGATGGTAGCAGGGATGGAATCCACAGGCAGGCAGCAGATACAGAGACAGCTGACCCCGTGTGATGGTCAGAGGGCATCTCACAGGAGCTAGTGCTCTGCTTTCACATGTAAGTTCCAGGGATTGAACTCAGAATGTTGTGCTTAGTAGGAAACACACTCATCCACTTAGCCACCTCATAAGCCCTTGGGTTGTTTTAATAGATTGCAACATTGGGCTGAATTATATCTCTTCTGAATGAAGATAATCATATGAGTAGATTGTCTCTGGGGTGTCCAGTCAGATAATAAGCAGTGATCTGGGAATACCTGGAAATCCTAGCACAGTATGCATTCCTATTAGCTTTGGTGGGCATCTCTGTAAATTTATCTTAGGAAAATTGCCATTCCTTAATTTGTTCTTCCCCTGTATAGATCTAATGTGGAACTGTGAGCTTTCCTCACATGTTTCTGTGAGGGTCTTCCAGATCTCCATGCTTCAATAGTAGCTCTGAAGTCAATGTGTGTGAATATAGAAAGGATCATTGATAATTTGTGATGATGGATGACAGCAGCTTATTGTGACATACTGGTGTCCTCTTCATAAGCATTATATACATTATAATTGCTCTGACTTGTATGTGGTATAGGTTTGCTCATTTGCTTTAAGTTTTAAGAAAGAGTTGACCTATATACCCCTAAGTGTCTTGTAACTAGCTATGTAGAGCAGGTTGATCTTCAACTAGCAGTGAACTGACTTCCTCTGTGTCTTAAGTGCTGGGGTTATGGAACAGTGTGGCCATGCATAGCTATGATACATCCAACAGTTCTTAACCACGTATGTCTTTTGTTTGATATGATGAAACTATTAGACAATACTGGTAAAATAATTGGATGTCTTTTTTCTTTCATTTAGCTATGAATAATAAATAAAAAGCAGTAAAAATTACATTCAACTTTAACTGTGAGCATTGTCCAAGGAAGTAAAAATAGTTATTGTAGACTAGGGTTTGACAATATAAAAGGGACTTCAAGACTAATACATCTTTAAATATTTTATTTCATCTAACAAAAAATGAAACCCCTGCTCATTGCCGTGAATACAAGACAACATTTATCACTGTGCATGTTTTTAGAAAAATATCATCTCTAGTGTCTGAAAATGAACTTATAATAGCAGACACAAGGGAGAATATAATGTTGAAAATGTGAAGGGTGTGTGTGTGTGTGTGTGTGTGTGTGTGTGTGTGTGTGCCAAATAGTAAATCAAATGCTTCAGGCACAGGGCACACATCAAAAAGCTAGAAAATTTTGAAAACTCTGTCATATCCTCCATGCACACATAAAAAGTATTTAAGAGTTATACTGTCACAACTGACAAGCAATTGACATTAAGAATCAGCTATGTTCTTGTTTCCAACAGAATTCATCTGTTACGAGAAGTTTCAAATCCTAGGGGAAAGCAAAGAGCTCATGGCTGGATAACGTAGAAGCAAAAAACAAATTGTTCATCAACAAATACAGAAAACCATGTCTACACAAACCACCTTGTTGCAAACACCACCAATATCAGCAGAGTCTCTGACCTTGATTTCAAATAAGTCATTGTAATTGATCTTAGGCTTTTCAAAGATCTTGTGATATTATCATGTTTCTAAGTTCACAGGAGAAATTTGACAAGTAAATGCTTGGAATCAAGACTCGGATATTACTGTGAAAAAGCCTTAGACTTAGTTGAAGTCCAATCTTTGAGCCCTTTGATTTGTCTCTTCTCATCTCTGATGTTCGTTTTCTGTTGCTGGGTTGACTGGCATATGCAATATCTATTCCTGTATTTATTGGGTTTCTCCCTCCTTAATATTTTGCAATCTTTGAATCCTATAGAAATTTTATGTGTGATTAATAAATCAAGGATAGTAAAGAAAAGTGGTACTGAGAAGCATGCTAATTGATTTACAACAGCATATGTGGACCAGAACTTTTTAGATTAAAATAATAGGTATAACTATTTTGACATTCTTGACACAACTTATTTCAAGTCTCAGTATAATTTTGAGTCTTAATAGGAACAGCCTGTTTCACAGAGCCTGTTTCAGTGAGCTACGTTTTCAGATAAATCAAATACATTTTCATATATAAAAATAAGGGATAAAAATGAAAGAAAACAGGAAATTGAGAGGGAGAGGTATCAGGGTGCATCCAATGGAGAATCGGGATAGAGTGGGTATTTTATGATCAAGATATATGATTATACGTATGAAAATAAAAGAAATAAAAACTGAAAACATAAATTCCATTGAATCTGTAAATTGATTTCAGGAGGATGGTCATTTTCATATTCTTCTACAAATCAATGGGCACAGGAATCATTCCATCGTCTAGCAGATTCTTCAGTCTCTTTATTCAAAGAAGGAAATTTTCATGGTAGAGGTATTTCATATCCTTTATTAGGTTTATTTCTAGATGTTTTTCCTTAGGCAACTATAAAAGGCAGAATGTCCACGAGCTTCCTCATCACATATACTAGTATAGAGATAGGATATTCATGTTCTGATTTTTTTTTATAATCTTCAATTTGCTTTGAGTATTGATCATCTTTCAAAGATTTCTAGTGGAGCATTTTGCTATTTTTGTCATAATAGAGGCTAGGAAAAGTAAACATCGTGAATATATAGTTCTACTGAAAACCATAGAAATATTTATGGTTTTATCATAGCTCTTTTTGTAACATTAATTCTACCTCATATAACTTAAAATTATAAAACAATTTCAATATAATATTACTTATTTTATTGTTAGCTAAATATACTTTTAATTTTATTTTTCTAATTTTATATATTTAATTACAAATGGGGTTTTCTCCATTTAAAATGATGCAGATGGTGTTTGCCTTCGATACGTTGAGACAATGAGCATCTGCTCCTCTTCTTTCGAGGACTTTTATAGGAAGGCATGTTGAACTTTGTCAAAGGTCATTGCTGCATTTATCGAGATTATTATGTGAATTTTGCCTTTACGTCTATTTACGTGTTTTATTACATTTATTGACTTGAATCTTTCAATATATGTGGAATAAAACCAATTTGAATCTTGTGATTAATTTTTCATATATGTTTATATTTGAATTGTACATATTTTTTTTGATGATTCTTGCATCTATCTTCACCATGGACAGTGTTTGTTGTTCTATCCTTACCTGGTTTTGGAATTAGTGACATGATGGCTTGTGGAATTTGTTTGGAGATGTTTTTTCTCTTCCTTCCTTCCTCCCTTCCTTCTTTCCTCCCTTCTTCTCTCCCTCACTCCCTCTCTCCCTCCCCTCCATCTTTCAATATCTCTATCATTATAACAATGTAAGAAAAATTTGTTGCAAATTATCTTTAAAAGGCTGCTAGAAATCTGTTGTTAATCCAGTTAGTCTTGGGAGTTTTGTTAGTTTTGATCTTTGTGGGTCTACTATGGGTCTGTTTTAGTTGCTTATCTCATATTGGATTAAACTTGATGACTCATCAATCTAGCAATATATTCATTTCTTTTGGATTTTCTAACTTTATGGAATACAAGTTTGTAAAGTATTTCCTTATAATACAATGGACTTACTGTTGACGTAAACTTTTCTTTTTCATTTCTGATTCTCGTAACTTAGGTTTTCTTCTTTATTGTTTTTATCATCTGTCTGCTCATAGAACAAATGTGTAGATTTGATGATTCTTTGTAATGCTTCTTTTGCTTCTCTTCAATTGATTTCCATGGTGATATTTATTATTTAGTTGCATCTATTAAAATTGTTTTTTTCCTTGCTTTCCCATAACTTAAAGCTTCATTAATAAGCCATTTATTTGTGTTCTTTATAAATTTTTAATGTAGACACTTGGAGTCATAAATTTTCTCATGATTGCTCTTAATGTGCTTCAAGTTTTCTTCTTTATTTTCATCTCAATCCAGGATTTTAAATTTTGCTTTCTTGATTTCTTCTTTGATCCGTTCATCATTCTACAATGTGTTGGTTAAGTAATAGCCTATGGTAAAATGAGCCTTCCTTGTATAGTGGATGTTATAACTGTAAGTGAATTGCTTTTCCATCAAGCATGCTTTTATGACTCAATATTTTGGGCCTTCTTATATGTACTTTTTAAAAAATAACATGTTTTCTTACCATCAAGTGGTAAGACAAATTTGTTAATGGTTTTAAATAGGGATAATATTTTAACTGAATATAGAATGTAGAAATAGTGATATGTAACCTAATACTGTGTCATATATGTGGCTAGCGTTTCTAAAGAAGCAGACATAGATTTCAGAAATGTGGGCAGCATCCTAGAGGAAATCAGTCCAGTCTTCATGGTTAGAGCCAAATATGAAAGCCAGCAAACCACAGTAGATTAGCTCATCATCTCAGCTGCATGTAGACTCATCAGTCCAAGTCACTCAGTTAGTGACCATAACGTTTCTCCTACTGAATCATAAACTACTGGTCTTTTATTTATAATTTTAGTTATGCCATTGGGTTTTGTTTTACCTATTTCTTCTGAAAATTAAAATAAAATTCCATACTTCAATTTTCTCAATAATTCATATTACAATTTTGAAAACATTAGAGCCCAGAAGAAGTAAACATTATGATTCACAACTTCATCTAAATCCAGAGAAATATTTATAATTTTATAGATCTTATCATAATAACAGTGATGATCATATTACTTGGCTTAAGACAACAACATTCACAGTCTTTAGTCTGCTTTAAGCTTGAGATGGTTTTCTGAAACAAATCCATGCTACTTCTTTGTAAAATGAATAACTTAATAAACTTCTACAATGCTTTTTGAGGGATGAAAGCCTGCTAAATTTATCGTTGGAAACCTTAATCAGAGCAATGCTACGAGACCCATCTTTTACCTTTGCCACACATCCGAACCCCCATTCATGGTGCATATATTTATGATGTCTGGATGCATCAATGCTCATTCTTTGGTCCCCACCTGCCATTGACCCAGATTTCTCCACGTTAAGAAATAGCTCTTTTCTGTTAGGTCACAATTAAAGCCATTTCTTCTCTTGGATAGACACTTAGTTCTAAGGGCAAGATAATTGCTTCATGTCCTGTGCTTTCAGAGTGTGTCATAATTTTCTCTTGATACATATCAAGCCCTCACAGCTAGACTGCTTAAAACAATATGCATTCCTTCCAGTTTAGTAAACCACTGCTGTTCTCATATTGCTATAGTCAATCTATACTGATTATTCTGCTGAGGGAAGACATTAGCAAATCCACTCCACTCGCTATCAGCAAAGTTCACTTGCTTTGCTGTAGAAGACTGAAGCCAGGTAATGGATTAATAATCCTGACTGAGCTACTTCATGGAGTTAGTACTGTAAGCAAGTGATCACAATTTTATCCTTAATTTTTTGTATTACAATTGCTTTACATCTGTATTGATAATTTTAAGTAGTGAAAGTAAATAAATATATCACAAACCTTTACATGCGTATAGGAAAGAAAACATCATGTAGTCACCTTTTCCTCTATCCTTATCCACCTAGTTCTTTTCATTGTCTCTGATTCCTTCTTCCCACTGTAGCCTTTGTACCAAAATGCCCTCTTCCACATTCATTTCACAGATGATTGATTACACTACACATGCCCTACTTAAGAGCCTCCATTCACAATAGCAAGGAAGGACCTCCCTTATAGTTTACTAACATCTATTCATACTTAATCCCACATAAACGCTTGCAGTGTTTCATACCCACATGTAACAGTTAAAAGCTTGGTTCTATAAAGAAGAGATAGCCTGAGGCATTTGTCTCCCAGATCCCAGGTTAAATATTTTCCATGACATAAATTCCCAGAAAATGTTGTCATTTCTGTTTTTGTTGTGTCTGAAGAAATTCCCTGATTTCTGTACCACATTTTCTCTACCCATTCATTGTTAGTGGGTATCGAAGCTGAGTCCATTCCTTGTCATTCTGAAAAAAGTAGCCATAACCATATGAGGCAGGCGTAGGTGGGTGGGTGGGTGAGCACCCTCATAGAATCAGGGGGAGAGGGAAGGGAGAGAGATAAAGGGGTTGTGAGGAGAAACTGGGAAGGGATAACATTCAAATGTAAATAAATAAAATAACGAATAAAAAATTTTAAAAACAGACCATACAAGTGTGTTTGTGGTAGAAATAGAGTCCTTTGGTATAGTATAGCTGTCTTTAATGTATTATAGAGGACTGTAAACACAGTTTCATCAAGGCTATACCAGCTTAGACTCATGCCAGGAAATGAATAACTGTCCCTCTTTCCCCGCATACTCACCAGCATTTGTCATTATTTGTTTCTGTCATGTGAGCTATTCTGACTAGAATGAGATGGGACTTCAAACACAGTTTAATTTACATCTCCATGGTGGCTAACTATGTTTTGGGGGGAGGGGTGATCTTTATAGCTCTTTAGACATTCCTGATATTGATCCTTTATCAATGTATAACTGGCAAATCTTTTCTGTGGGCTGTTCATTTTACCCTGGTCATAGTTCAACATGGAAGAAGTCAACAGTTCACAGGAGCGTTTGATTCCACTTGGCAGTCTATGAAGTTATTTCCTTTGCTATTAGGATTACAGGAGTTCTTGCTTGTCCATATACATTGTCTGTTTTACCTATGATTTGCTTTCAAACTTTCAACATTTCAGATTTTAAACTGAGGTCTTATATAGATGAAGCTGGCCTTGAACTCACACAGATGCACCTGATTCTACCCTAAATATTGGAATAAAAGGTTCATGCTTCCACATCCAGTCTAAATAAAGACTTCTATCCAATTGGGAATTTTAATTATCAGTTTTTGCAAGGTGAGGGATATGAAGTTGATTGTATTCTTCTGCAAGTGGACATTCAGTTTTTGCTGGTATATTATATTCCATCATTTGATGGGATCTGTTTATGTCACTGTGATATAAAATCATTGTCATAGGAGCACTGTAGTATGCTTGAAGTTATGCTATATTTATGGATATATCCTCCTTCTTAGAGTTGCTTTGGCAGTTTGTGGTCTTTTTATTTATAAACACATGTAGATTTTTTTCTGGTTATATGAAGAATGTTATTAGAATTTTAAGAGTATTGCATTGAACTTCTAGATTAACTTTGGGAGCATAGTCTCCGTCACATAATAATTAATTCTGTCAATCCAAGAGCATGGCAGTTCTTTCCATCACTGAGTGTCTTCTTTTTCAGCTTCTTAAAGTTCACCTTGTTGATTTTTTTCACCTCTATTAGTTTTATTCCAAGGTATGTTTTATAGATGCTGTTTTGAATGACTTATTTTTATTTCTGAGATTATTATCAGTATATTTAAAAGCTACTGATTATTAATGCTAACTTTATATCTTGGAACTTTACTGAAAGTGTTTAATGTCTCTAAACCATTTCCAGTGATGTTTATGAAATCGTTAAATTATAGAATCAAATCTTGTGTACATGAGGATAGTTTAACTTTCTCCTCTACAATTTTATTTCTTCTTATATCCCATCTATATCTCTCTCTTGCCTTACCATTCTAGCCATGTTTTAGAGCATTGTATTGACTAAGAGTACAGACACTGGAAACCCTTATTTATTCTAGATTTTATAGATTATTCAGTCTCTCACCTTTGATGCTGATGACATGTATTGATTTTTATTTTTTTAATCTATAACCTTTGTTTTCTAGAGGTATATTTTTTACAATCCTAGTATCTTTAGGATTTTTTAAGAATAGTCATGCTGAACTTTTTTTACAGGACTTTTCTACATATATTTAAATTATCATGTGGTTTCTTAATTTAAATAAATTTGTATGAAATATTCTATTATTGATTTGTGTATATTTCACTGTAACAATTCTTTAGATTTACATTCAGCATTCAATGACCTCCTGTAGCAGCAGCTCATTCATCATGAAGCTGATCACCTCAAATTTTCAAGACATTGGTGCCTGCCTGTCTAATATGCTGTTCCACAACTCCTTTTTATAATTTTTTCCAGTCCTCTAGGCAATATGTTATTTGTTGATATAGCTTCCATCTTGTTTGGTTTGTTTCTTTTCAAAATAAATCATTTTTCCTATTCCTATAATTGTCATACAACCGTTGTTTTATTTGGTTTTTGTTTTCTGTTTTTTTGTTTGTTTGGTGTGTGTGTGTGTGTGTGTGTGTGTGTGTGTGTGTGTGTGTATTTAGCTAAGGACTGAACTCATGGCTTTAGCAAGTGCTCTACCACTGAGATAAATCCCCAACTCCATAATCCACTAGACTTTTAAGTGATGATAAATAAAAATATGCTTATATTTATAGTCCAACTTCAGTTTCTGGAGTCCATGTAAATTTCTCATCTCATGTTTTCCTCAATTATTTCTAATTTTCTTTCTCTCTGATCTTACCTTTTTCATTATTTTAGACCTAAAGAGATTTTATGACTAATTTGACTGAATTTTATTTAAACAGGTGTCCGTGTAAATGACTGTATAATCCGCCATTTGATTATGGTAGTCAACTGAGTGGTTGCCTAATACATGGCAAATCTCCTGCCATATCACATTACATATCCATTAGTATGTTCTGTTCCATTTGATTCACTGTAGTATAGCTTAAATTATACCAAAATGCCGAGTAGTGACAGTGGCATTAAACTTTGCTAAAACACATCTACCTTTCTGTATTTGTTTATTAGTGAGCTCATCACCAAAATACTTACTGCCTAGAACAGGTACAAATAAACAATCATATTTATAAGTTTTGTTTCCAGCATTATAGAAAGTTTCTAAAGAACGGTGGAAAATATAAAGAGTCTCACTAACAAATGGACAAATTTTTACTTCTTGATGATACCTTAGTTGTCTAGTCTAAAAATTTTATAATATATTTTCTTTAAAAACTTCCATATATTAATCTGTGTTTGATAATATTTGTCTATACCTTATAAAACATTTGGAGATTATATACTGCCTACAAAGCTGGAAAATTTTACGTTCTTTAGAAACTTTCTATATGCTGGAAACAGAATTTGTAAATATGATTGTTTAATATTATACTTGTTCTAGCAGTAAGTTATGATGGTGATGGCTCACTAATAAACAATTACAGAAATGCTAATGGTTTTAGCAATGTATAAACGGATACAAATATTATAATATTATATTTCTAAGAAAATTTTACCTAAAATAATGGAAAGTGTCTATTACACTAATAATTAAATTAATAATTTGCTGAGTTTTCTTGGTTTACATTGTTAAGTATAGGTCTATGATCCACCATTTGTTTATAAACAGTTAAGTTCAAGGCTCATTGCCATCCACACAGATGTTCAGTAGGAAGGGAGTGTGGTTCAATCAGTGCTTTTACAGCAGTTCCCGAAGCTGCAATTTACATCTTCATCTCTTTCAACTTGCTGTAAATTTTCATAAACAGTGTTAGTGTCACTTTGCAAGTTCTGCAAAAATAAAGACATGGTGTGTTTTTAGCTGGGATTGTATTGATCCTATATGAGGTTGATGAAATTTATACTTTCATATACCAATGCTTAAACCATGATATATCAAGTTTATATCTAGGTCTTTTTAATTAAACAAAGTAATATTTTGTAATCTCTACTGTGTATTTCTTATGTATTATCCATTTTTAGTTTTATGCACATATCATGTGACCTTTATTTAAAATGAATATATATTGTGAATTGTAACTTTCATGCCAATTCTGGATTCTAGCCAATGAAATAGAAGTAATTATGATGCAAGCCCAGGATTTTGAAAGCTTCCTGTCATCTAACATGATGAAGACAGTCATTACAGGATCTTTTACAGGGTCATTCCTTTTGGTCTGTATGATCCTAGCCAAGTTCCTGACATGAGGGAAGCTATCCTTGGTCAGCCATGATGAGTTGACCTGTCTCCATATGTGAGCAAACGGTAGAAAAGGTCAGCCCAAGTGAGAGGAACTGCCAAGAAGTGTTTAGAACCTCTGCTTCGAAGTCTCTAGTTAGCTTTGTACCCCATTTTTAATTAGGTTATTTGGTTTGTTGATATTTAACTTCTTGTTCTTTATATTTTGGTTTTGACATTCTGTGTAGTTGTATGATCGTAGAATCTTTCCAAAATCTGCTGGCCTCTGCAGTGCCTTTGATACCTAATAGTTTATATTCTTGAGTCCTTTATATTTGCTTAGACTTGTTAGATGGTAGGTTAGTGAAATCTGTTTCCATAAATGGTCAAGCTTTTCTTTTCTCCTACTGAGAATCAGTGTCCTTTACTGTCTGAAGAAGCTTTAGTCCATGATTGACCGTTTTGTCATTGTTTAAGATCTTGAGCCATTGTGATTGTTCAGGAAATGTTTCCTAGTACCATATGTGTTCAAGACTTTCTTTTCCATTATATAGATTTATGATCAATTTATGTTAGTCATTGTCCACTTAGGATTGGAGTATTTTGTACTTAGGTGAAATTAATGATCTATTCTCATTTCTATACATACATGCAGTTTATTCCAATTAGATCGAGCACATATTTAGAAGATGCTTTTTTCCCATCATATAGTTTTATTGGATTCTTTGTCAAAATATCAGTGTCAATTAGGTTTTTTTAAATTGGCTGGATCTTAGATTTGATTCAAGAACTTGTCCATTTATACAATACTGCAGTTTTTATATTACTCTGTGCAATTGATGTTAGTATTCCAATTCTTATGTTATTGTTTCAGCTACTTGATTTTGTTTACATATAAAATTGAGACTGATCTTCAGTCAAGTCGTAGAAATGTTTGCATTTTGGTAATTGCTTGAATGAATTGCTTGGTAGTTTTATTATCACCGTTAGCCCTACTGGACCATGAACATGGGAGATCTCTTCATCTGCTGAATCTTGAAAGGCCAAGAAGCACTTGGTATCTGTATGTTCAATGTTCTTAGTCATCAGGGAAGTGCAAATCAAAATGACCCTGAGATTCCACTTTACACCAATCAGAATGGCTAAGATAAAAAAAGAAAGGGACACCACATGTTGGCAAGGATATAGACAAGGTAAACATTCCTTCATTTCTTGTGGTATTGAAAACATTTAGAACTCCTTCGGAAATCAATCTTGTGGTTTCTCAGAAATTTAGAGCTGGTTCTACCTGAAGACCTAGTTATATTGTTCATTGGCATATACCCAATATGTTCCACTATACAAAAACACGTGCTCCAATAAATTCATAGAAGCTCTACTCATAATAACAAGAAACTGGAAACAACCCAGATGTCCCTCAACTGAAGAATGAATACAAAAAATGTGTTTCATTCACAAAATGGAATGCTATTCAGCTATTAAAAACAAGGACGTCATGGATTTCAAAGGAAAATTGATGGACCTATAAAATATCATCCTGAGTGAGGTAACCCAGATTCAAAAGACATGCATGGTAGGTACTCACTTATAAGTGGATATTAAGCATAAAGTCCAGCATACTCATGATATACTCTATAGACACAAAGAATCTAAACAAGAAGGAAGGTCCAAGCAAGAGTACTTGAGTCTCATTTGGAAGGGGGTATAAAATAGTCATATGAGAAAGAGGGAGGAAACTGTTTTGGAAGAGGTAGGGAAGGAGACTGGGGGTTGGGTTCAAATATGGAAGGAGATAGGAAAGAGGGCCAAGATAATTAATGGAAATATACACCTGCTGGTGGTGGGCAGGTAGGGTCAATCTCTAGGAAGTCCCAGAGTCCTGGGATGGCGAAGACTCCCAAGAGTCAGCATGGGTGACCTTAGCGGAGATACTCAATAGTGAAGACATGGAACCTGAAGAAGCAACCTCCTTTAGCCAGGCAGTACCCAGCAGAGGGATAAGGACAAAAACCTGCCCACAAAACTTTTGATCCAAAATTTGTCCTGTCTTAAAAAAATGTAGGGACAAAGATGGAGCAGACTGAAGGAATGACTAACCAATAACCTGCCGAACTTGAGACCCATCCAATGGCAAGCATTATTTCCTGACACTAACAGTGATACTGTGTTGTACTTACAGACAGGAGGCTAGCATACCTGTTCTCTGAGTGGCTCTAACCTGCAGCTAACTGAAACAGATGTAGATACCCACAAGCAAATATCAGACAGAGCTTGGGAATTCTTGTGGAAGAGCTGAGGGATAGATTGAAGGACTTGAAGGGGATAGGAAACCCACAGGAAAATAAAAAGAGTCAACTGGGACCCCTGAGAGCTCTCAGAGACTGAGCCACCAACAAAAGAGCATATACAGACTGGATAGAGGACCCTGGCACATATAGAGCAGACCTGTACCTTAGTCTCCATGTGGGTCCTAAATATGAATACGAAAGTAATCTTAAAATGATGTACAGAAATGTAGGATAATATTTATTGTAAAAATGCATCATTATTTTATCGCCCTCTAAAAGAGAATATTTCTAATTAAGCTTTTCTTATCAGTGAGAATGTTTCATTACATATTAAAAAAAATCAATGACCCATTGTAGACTTATTTCCACAGCCTGTCTTGCATAGGCCAAAGAACAGAGGCATGTAACTGTAATGACTTGATTGCTATACCCATTTGTTTCTGGAGCAGCTTCACTGTGTGAGTCTGACTCCTATCATCTATGCTTTCATGATGATATTATTTTTACCATTATCTGTCTAGTAATTCTCATCAGTTTCTGTGCCATTTTTTCTCAGAAATAAAGTTTAACCCACATATAATACACAAAAAGTGTAACAGTATCCAGGGTTACCTTTCTGACTTAATTCCAAGGAAACAACTCTATGTGACAATTTACTGATTGTGACTTTTGCTCTGAAAGTTTCAAACTTTGTGACGTGTAATTCCTTTTCCATAAGGTTCTCTCTCTCTCTTCCCTCTCTCTGTGTGTCTCTGTCTCTGTCTCTCTCTGTCTCTCTCTGTCTCTCTCTCTCTCTCTTTCTCTCTCTCCTTTCTCTCTCCTTCTCTCTCTCTCACACACACACATATATCAAAGCTGTTGTCTAGGTATCTGAATTAAAGGTTATAGCAATACAGCATTGATTCATGTTAAAGGCTATTTAAATGTACACCCATGTCTAGACCTATATGATCTACCAAAGCCAACAGGCTCTGATGAACCTCTAGATCTGCTGTTCTGCTGTCATAAGCAAACACATGTTTAATGTCCTTTCTAGTTCTATGACTTGCCATTGCTGTCCTGTAAAACTCTCCCCACAGTGATGGTAAACAAAGCATTAGCTTTTGGGGTTCTTGGGAACTTATACCTCCTGGTATCCATCTTGAATGTCATGTGACCTTATATTTGCTCTCCACAATAGTAACTTTCTTTCTGCGGTAAGACATGTGTATTTGGATTACAAAGATTCCTACATCAATTATCTTGCCAAGAACTGATCTCAATGACCCACTTTTAAGGCCAAGACTCCTTAAACACAGTCTGTGCTTTCCATCACTCTTCCAAGGTCACCTTAAGTCTCAAAATGTAATATTATATCTTCATTAGATGAGAAATTCAGAATATAATATACGGTAAACATTGCAGTAAAAATCTGCCTGCCTTCTTAATAAGAATAAATTCAGCATATATGATCTAAAATAAAGAAATTATTACTTTTTAAATAGTCTAAGACTTACCTTTCCAAGCTGATGCAGTAAGACTCCAGCTGTTCATCGAATAGCACTTGAAATCAATAGCAAGGGTGGCTTTAATCCAAGACAAGCCAGATGGGACACATTTTTACCTCCAGTGGGCATGATGTTGGCAAAGAACTTCTGTAATGATTCTCCCTGTCACCAGGTCTGCCATGTCTTAGCCTAGAATGAAGGCCTAAGCATGAACTAGGGATGGAGCATAATTTCCTAGTGTCAGTGGGGAAAGCAGAACCCACAGTGTAATAGACAGGATTATAAATATTGTAATAGAGTTATTAGTGAGCTCAAACTGAAAAGCAGCTGGATTGTAGCTGTCAAAATGCTATAGCCTCAGGCTTGAATGGGAATGTGCACAGATGAAGAAACTTTGCATCAAATGTTCTGTTCCCTAGCACAATGGAGCTGAAAGCAAAGTGTACTGCTATGTGCTCAAGGGAAGAAGCATCTCATTATTTGGAACGCCTTACCCAGGATTTTCTCCCAGGGAACAGCAGTGATGATATCTAAGGGACTCTTTTTTGACAAAAGTTTCTCTGGTTGAAATATTGGGAACTGCAGGGCATGTCTCTGGAGGAATGAGGAGAACTTAAGAAACCTCTAATAGTATTTCTGGGATGTAAGAATTTCCCAAGGCCCCCATAGTATGGCCATGAATATATGAATCAAAGAGTTGCAGGATTATTTTGCAGTGACATTAGGTTCACTAGCTTACATGTCAATATACACAGGCATTCATTAAGTATTTAATCTGTGGCCTACTGAATGACTGTATAGTAATCCAGGTTGCTATAATTAACACATAAGAGGTAAGAGCTTAAAGGCTGATGAGTTACTCCTGGAACTCTTCTGTGATAGTAGAGTTTTCATTGACATAAAAGGATTTGTTTAATGAATATAATAGTTTTGGCTATAGATCTCTGGCTGTGAAAAATAGTACACAAAAAGCAAAAGTTTGCAAAAAGCCATAGGTGTTGAACTCTTATAGAACATGACTGCTTTTCTCCCAACAGCAGACAATTGCCAATAGCTCCCAGGCTAGATGTAAGAATCTGTACCACCTCCTCTCTTCGTTGATTCAGGTTCTGAGCATACTGGACATGCACCAGAAGAAAGCTAATCTTGACCTTCCTGGCATGCTTACAGCTCAAAGCCACACAGAGACATAAACACTTATAATTCCAGATATACCCAAGAGTAAGGGAGAGGGATTTTAAGTTTGAGGTCTGCCTGACCAACATAAAAAAGTTTTTATAAAGATATTAATGATAATCTCAAAATAGAAGACATGAAAGTACTAGAAAATTGGATAGGAAACACTCCAAGAAGTTTGGCTTAAGGGATGATTTCTGTGATCAATCAATTTACAATAAAAAGGTTGAAGTAAAATCTTCTTACAATAAAGAAAACAATAATAAAATAAAAGATACAACCTACATGTCAGAAGATACTGGCTAGCTGACAAAAATACGAATATCCATGGTGTATAAAAAAATCAAAAATTTTAATGTAAAAATAAAATCTTTAATCTTTAATTATTTAAATGATTCTCCTTATAAGAAGAAATACAAATTGTCAACTAATACATAAAATAATTTCAATACAATTAGCTGCCAGGAAAGCAAAGAAAATGACAAGATTTTATGTAATTTTTAATCCAATTGAGGATATAAAGAAAATTTACTAAAATTGAAGGTATGGGGGAAAAAGGATTTCTGGTGTTCTGTTAGGGGCATGAATACAACCAGTATGGAAAGCTTTATCCTCAAAATACCAAAATCTTATATAT
This sequence comes from Mastomys natalensis, assembly GCA_021653895.1. Taxonomy (NCBI): domain Eukaryota; kingdom Metazoa; phylum Chordata; class Mammalia; order Rodentia; family Muridae; genus Mastomys; species Mastomys natalensis. The sequence goes on from JAJTUV010001758.1 coordinate 66,289, forward strand.
TACATACTATATGACTTAACTACTCCACCTCAGATTTTATATACAAAAATGTTAAGTCATTATGCCTCAGTGATAATATTTGTCTTATATCTATCCATGTTTATTGTAACAACATTAACTAAGACATGAAGTGATGCTAGATATTCTTTAGTGTATGAATGGATAAAGCAAATATATGTATACACAATGGAACTATGTACTGACATAATGAATATATGTGTTCTTTCATTCATTACAATATGACTGAGCTGGGAGACATTCTGTTACATGAAAGAAGTTACACATAGAGAGACAAGGGCTGCATGTATATGGATATTTAAAGAAAACTCAACCTTAATGTAGAATAAACATTACTAGAGATTTGGGATGATCATGGATAAAGAAAGCTAGATTTTATTAATACATGTTGGATGAATGTTCTAATATATACCTATTAATGCCACAATTCTAAACAGATGACATATCTTAAATCAAAACTTACAATAAACTACAAGAAGAACAACCTTAATATGTAAAAAATAAAGCTTTCCTTGTTTCTGGCATTAATGGGCTGAACAAATTTACATGAGCAGTGGGTAATTTCCGCAACACAGTTTTCATTCCTTTGTTTTGCATAATTCTGTTGCTGGGAGTCCTTGAGTAGTATAAATAAGAAATAAATAGTCCTTTTTTAGTAAATTATTTATGTCCATAAGGATTTTTAGGAAATTTCTTCAGAATTAAAATATAATTTCAATACATTGAATAAACTGAGCATTCTCTCACCTTAATTTCTTAAATAGGGGAAATGAATTTTAAATGTGAAAAAATGAGTGTCTAAATTCCAAATGTTTTATAGAAATTTTACTCAAAATTTTAAGAACCAGCTAATCTTATTCATATTATGTTATAAAATGTGCTAAGTAACTTATTTTAAAATGTATATTCAAGCATTAATTTATAAGGCAAGTTATGTTAATTGCTATGGTTTGTAAATGATTTGAGAATGTCCCTAAAAGACTCACTTGTTGGGAACATAGTCTCTGGATCAGTAGTGTTCCAGGGTGGTGACCCCTTCAGTGGCAACCATATTCATCTGCTGTTCTCCAAATAATACGAAATTTCAAATATCATCAATGAAGGAATTAACTATGTCCTATGCATTTCTCCCAACAACTCTGACTCTAAAAAATAATATCTGCAATTTCTAAAAGAAAAAAAGGATAAATAAAGAAAAGGATGGAGAGGATAGAGCTGGCAGAAACAACTTTCATCATAGAATCAGGGATTTTTCAGATGAAAAGGCTGAAAGAATTTAGAAGTCTATTCATAAGTCTTGGGTTCTCTGTGGAAAAACACTGAAACAGCAAGGCTATAAGCTATTCTAAACAGGCAGCTTCTGTGGAAACTTACCAGCCTGAGTAGTCATAGTCTTATAAATAGGCAACCTCGGTGGACAGTACCAACTTAGATAAGGACAAGTGAATCATAGGCAGAGTCATAGTGACCTGTCCCTGAACCTACACCCAGCTGATACCCTGTTCTGAATGGTATCCGTACTCCCCCTGAACACCTATGCTCGGTGTCATTCCCTTCCCTACATCCTGCCTTTTTGTGTTTATAACCCCTGTATGAATAAGTAAATTACGGTGTGATTTAAATAATTAAATAAATAAATAAATATAATTAAAAAAATTGTCACTCAACATAAATTAATGGATAAAACAAGTTGGAAAAAATTCTACAAACCAACTTATATGAATGAAGGTAACCTTGATTTATCAACAAATCACAATATTTCTTTTACTAGGGATAGTGTAAAGTAAATAATAAATAAAACACTTAGAAAGTTTAAATCTACCCTGGCATTTAAAACCCCAGCCTCCTGTCCTGGTTATTAACATAGTAAAAATGTTCATCCTACCAAAAGCAATCAACAGATTCAATGGAATCCCCATCAAACTTTCGACAGAATTCTTCACAATTTTGGAAAGAGCAATTCTCAACTTCATATGCAAAACAAAAACAAACAAACAAACAAAAAACCCAGGATAGCAAAAACAGCTCTCAACAATAAAAGAACTGGGAGAATCTACATCCCTGATTCAAGCTGTACTACAGAGAAGTAGTGATAAAATGGCATGGTATTGGTACAGAGACAGACAGGTAGATTAATGGAATAGAATAAAAGAACCAGAAATAAACCCACACACCTATGGAGAGTTGATCTTTGATGAAGAAGCCAAAACCATACAGTGGAAAATAGAAAGCATCTTCAACAAATGCTACTGGTCTAACTGGTGGTCTGTATGTAGAAGAATACAAATTGATCCATATTTGTCACCCAGTACAAAGCTCAAGTCCAAATGGATCAAAGATCTCCACATAAAACCAGATACACTGAATCTAATAGAAGAGAAAGTGGAGAAACGCCTTGAACTCATTGGCACAGAAGAAAATTTCCTGAACACAACACTAATGATTCAGGCTCTAAGATCAACAATTGACAAATGGGACCTCATGAAACTGAAAAGCTTCTGTAAGGCAAAGAACACTGTCAATAGAACAAATCAGCAATCTAGATTGGGAAAAGAGCTTCACTAACCCTACACCCAATTAGGGGGCTAATATCCAAACTATACAAAGAACTCAAGAAGTTATTCTCCACAAAACCAAATAACCCAATTTAAAAATGGTGTATAGAACTAAATAAAGAATTCACAACAGATGAGTCTTGAACAGCTGAGAAGCACTTAAAGAGATATTCCAAGTCCTTCGTCATCAGGGAAAATCAAATCAAAACAACCCTGAGAATCCACCTCACACCAGTCAGAATGGCTATGATCAAAAACTCAGGTGACAGAACATGTTGGCAAAGATGTGGAGAGAGAGGAACACTCCTTCATTGCTGGTGTTTTTGAAAACTGGTACAATCACTCTGGAGGTTCCTCAGAAAACTGGATATAGTTCTACCTGAAGACCCAGCTAGATCACTCCTGGGAATATACCCAAAAGATGCTCCAACATATGACAAGGAACATGCTCCACTATGTTCATAGCAATCTTATTTATAATAGCCAGAAGCTGGAAACAACCCAGATGTCCCTCAACAGAAGAATGGATACAGAAAATGTGGTACATTTACACAATGGAATACTGCTTAGCTATTACAAACAAAGACTTCGCAAATTTAGCAGGCAAATGGATGGAACCGGAAAATATCATCTGAGTGATGTGACCCAGACCCAAAAGGACATATATAGCACATATTCACTGAAAAGTGTATATTAGCTGAAAAATTCATTATAAACATGATAAAACTCACAGAAAACAGGAAACTTAACAAGAAGGAAGGTCCAAGTGTTGATAGCTGAAACCCACTTAGACTGGGAACAAAATAATCACAGGAGGCAGAGTGAGGGAGGAAACTGTGTGGGAGAGGGGAGTGGGAGGGAAAAGCAGGGGCAGGATCTGGTTTCAGTAGAGACAGGAGGGAACCCCAGAGGGCCATGAGAATGAATCAAAAAATGCAGCAGTGGGGGATAGGGCATGGGGGGACCTCTAGAAAGTCCAGAGACTGGGATGTGAGAAGCTCCAGGACTCAATGGGAGACATAGCTGAATACCCAATAATGGACAGATGGAACAGGAAGAGATAGACAGGCCCCCAGGTAAGGCAGGGAGCACCCACCATGTTCAAATTTTCTTTTGCTATTAATTTTTTACATTCAGTTATTGTTCAAGTTCAAGGATAACCAACAAAATGGAGCAGGACTGGGCAGGCACATGTGCCAAGACTCCTTGTTACTAGTGACATATGAGCCTTTCCACAGAAACTTGATGCTTCGAGAGAGAGCTGGAATATGAGGGGGCGGGTGGAGCACTTCCAGCGGCAGGTGAGGGTGGTTGGTGGTTGGAGTGAAAAACTCGGGGAGGGAGACCAGGAAAGGAAGCCAACTTTCGGACTGTAAAGAAAATTAATTTATTTTTAATACTAATAAAAAATGGAAAAAGTGCTACTGCAAATGAAAAAGGTAATAGCCTAAGTTTACTATATACTTGTTATCTGTGGGTTCTTTAATATTAGATCGCTTCCTTGGATAGGGGCATCTCAAACATTTGGGGTGTGGCTGGGTGTAACCTCGTGGATCATCTTTTTTAAGTGTTAGGGGGAGGGGTGGTTTCTTATTGGTGCTCTTATGTTTCACCGGCTCTGCTTCGTGGGTCGGCGATGTTTGGAAGGCACTACTGTGTTGTAACGTGGGGAGGTTTGATAATGGGCAAGGGAGAGCAAGGACTTGGGGGAAATAGGAGTGAGGGCGGGGGTTTCAGGCGCTGTGGAGGGGATATGGATATATAATAATATTATATATATATGGATATTGGGGGGTGGGGGCCGGGGGGGGCCGGGGGTGAGGGGGTGAACAGCGTGGTGAATGCCAGTAGGGGTGTAAGCGGGGAGGGCGATATGGTGCGAGATATGACGAGAACAGCGAGAGAAATGAGAAAGAGAAAGAGAAAGAGAACAGAGAAAGAGAAAAGCAACCCGAAAGCGAAAGGAGCAAGAGAACGAAGAAAGCGAAAGAGAAAGAGAAAGAGAACGAAAAAGAAAAAGAAAAGGCAAGAAAACGAGCACATCTCCCTACACTCTCCTTTTTTCCCTTTGCTCCTTGTCCCCCTCTTCTCTGTCTCTGAATCATGGGTCTCTGTTTCTCTCTCTGCTCTCTTTCTCTTGAGTTTGTCTTCTTCCTTCCCTCCTGCTTCTTCCTCACTACCTAATTGTACTTTCTTGCACTACTGAGAGTAATTACAAGTTTTCATGCTCTCTCTGCCCAAGCCAAGGTTTCCAACCCTTCTCAAGCTGTGCGCCTGGGAGTGGCTTTCTCCTCTATGGGCAGCCCAAGCCCTCTAGTAGAAACTGGAGATATGTTTTCCCTTCCACTCTTATCTCAAAGAATCCTTGCTATGTTCTGGAGCTAGTGTTTATGAAGAAAAATTTCAATTTTTATCATTTTAATCAAGTCATTGGAGAAACTACCAGTTGCTTATACCTAATCATATCATTAACTCTGGAGATGAATTTAGGTAGCATTATATTTGTAATATGGTAGGCAGTCTTGAATATTGTGTACCAGAGGATACATTGTTGTCATTGCTATCAAAGCACACAAAGCTTTTTGCTTTTATGATAAAGTGCTGATCTTCTTGCACCAGAATGTAAGTGTGTAAGGATTTTGTTTGTTAAATTTGTACATAGCTAGTAAGAGTAAAAGCAACCTATAGTAGAGAGAATACTGGTAATGGAGTCAGGTACATTGCGAGCTGAGTCATATCAGGATATGAAGGAGGACAGACTATAGGACCTGCTTCACACATGTGCCCTGGGCCAAGAGCCAGAATAAAGGGATAATAAGCTAAGAGTTAAATCGCAGAACACGCTGAAGCATATGGCCTAAGCATGTATTTACAAATAATTAGTCTCAGAGTTGTTATTATGAGGAATTAAGTAGTCTGGAGGAAAAGGATTACAGAAAGCCTATAAAATAACTGTGATTTGATAGTAGTTTTTTTTTTTTTTTTTTATCTTTTATTTTTGTGGAAATTTTTTTTTTTTTTCCTTCACAAAGCAAATAATATTGACATAGTGAAATCAAGTGTAAACCCAACAAAAATATATAAATTATAGTCCAGTATCCCTCATGAATATGCATACAAAAATTCTCAATGAAGTAGTTGCAAACTGAATACAAGAGAATATAAAAAAATAATATTCCATGAATAACTGAACAACTGTTTTTTTTTGTTTTGTTTTTTTTTTATCTTTTATTTTTGTGGAAAGTTTTTTTTTTTCCTTCACAAAGCAAATAATATTGACATAGTGAAATCAAGTGTAAACCCAACAAAAATATATAAATTATAGTCCAGTATCCCTCATGAATATACATACAAAAATTCTCAATGAAGTAGTTGCAAACTGAATACAAGAGATATAAAAAAATAATATTCCATGAATAACTGAACAACTGTTTTTTTTTTTTTTAGAAGACCGTACTCCATATACAGGCTGCATGTTTTGGGATAGCCCCTCTCCAGATGTTTGAGACCTACATGAAAACCAAGCTGCACATTTACAACATATGTGCAGGGAGGCCTAGGTTCAGCCCATGGAGGTAGATCTGTGTAGACTAGGTATGCTCCACGGTTGGTGATTCAGTCTCTGAGAGCTCCAAGGGTTCAGGTTGGTTTACTCTGTTGATCTTCCTGTGCAGTTCCTATCTCCTTAGGGCCCACAATCCTTCCACCTATTCTTCTTTAAGAGTCCTCAAGCTCCATCCACTGTTTGGCTCTGGATGTCTGTATCTGTCTGAGTCAGCTGCTGGTTAGAGCCTCTCAGAGGACAGCTTGCCGGTCTGTTCTCAGGCTGGAGGTTTAGATCCTGGGAGCTCTGATTGAATCTTTTGATACTCGTTCTAAAAAGGACAAAAGCACCCTCACTTTGGTCTTCCTCCTTCTTCTTGAGTTTCATGAGGTTTATGCGTTGCATCTTAGGTATTGTGTGTTTGGGGGCTAATATCTTCTTATCAGTGAGTGCATACCATGTGTGTTCCTTTGTGATTGGGTCATCTCACTCAGGATGATATTTTCTAGCTCCATCCATTTGTCTAAGAATTTCATGAGCTCATTATTTTTAATGGCTGAGTAGTACTCCATTGTGTAAATGTACCACATTTTCTGTATCCATTCTTCTGTTGAAGGACATCTGGGTTCTTTCCAGCTTCTGGCTATTATGAATAAGGCTGCTATAAACATAGTGGAGCATGTGGCCCTGTTGCATGTTGAAATATCTTCTGGGTATATACCCAGGAGGGGTATAGCTGGGTCCTCAGGTAACACCATGTTCAATTTTCTGAGGTATCGCCAGACTGCTTTCCATAGTGGTTGTACCAGCTTGCAATCCCACCAACAATGGAGGAGTGTTCCTCTTTCTCCACATCCTCGCCAACATCTGCTGTCACCTGTGTTTTGGATCTTAGCCAATCTGACTGGTGTGAGGTGGAATCTCAGTGTTGTTTTCATTTGCATTTCCCTGATGACTAGGGATGCTGAGCACTTCTTTAGATGTTTCTCAATCATTCGAGTTTCCTCAGTTGAGAGTTCTTTGTTCAACTTTCTACCCCATTTTTAATAGGGTTATTTGATGGTCTGGAATCTAGTTTCTTCAGTTCTTTGTATACCTGGGATATTAGCCCTCTATCAGATGTAAGGTTGGTGAAGATCTTTTCCCAGTCTGTTGGTTCCCGCTTTCTCCTGTTGACCGTATCCTTTGCTTTACAGAAGCTTTGCAGTTTTATGAGATCCCATTTGTCAATCCTCGATCTTAGAGCATACGCCATTGGTGTTCTGTTCAGGAACTTTTCCCCTGTGCCCATATGATCAAGGCTTTTCCCTATTTTCTCTTTTATTAGTTTCAGTGTAGCTGGTTTTATGTGGAGGTCCTTGATCCACTTGGAATTGAGCTTTGTACAAGGAGATAAGTATGGATCAATTTGCATTCTTCTACAAGTTGACCTCCAGTTGGACCAGCACCATTTGTTGAAAATGCTGTCTTTTTTCCACTGGATAGTTTGAGCTCCTTTGTCGAAGATCAAGTGATCATAGGTATGGGGGAACCCCCATACCGATAGTAGTTTCTAATATAAATGATTTTACAAGATAACTAAAAATGCATATTACATAAGACAGTAGTCATGATTTCTCCTGAAACCAATACCACAGCAGTTAATGTTCAATGTGACTGGATTTTTGTTTATATTAATAACTGAGGAAATACCAAATTTCTCTGAAAAGTAATCTGAGATATAACTAAGAAATTAAACCTATATTATTTTTCCATACAAATACAAAATACCTTGAATTGTAATCTTAGTAACACTTGGCAGGATTATGGTCCAAAGATTAGGAATAACCATATCTAGAATCAGAAAATAAGTTACTTGAGGGTATGTATATAGTAATATATTAACTGTGAGTATAATAGTTATCACTTGATCAATTCACATAAGAGAACCATGAAGAACACATAGGTATTACTTCCATTTAAAAACTGAAAAATATGAGCATAAGATGGAATTTGTTTAAATGTATAATAAAGCTGATAGAATTAAGACCTAAGAATTAACATATTCACTTTCAATATCAATATTCATAGTTTAACATAATAATAAGAATATGGGATAAATAGGCATGGATACTTACACTTATTGCATTTATATATTGATGAGTCTTTCATGGACTTAATTCATAGCAAATGCTACATATTGAATGACCAGATAAATCATGGCAAATTTTGGAGATCATAAAACTAGTAATAAGATTCTGTATAAAAAATTCAAGGAAAATTAAGAAAACTGACAAAAAAACAGTGGAAAGTTCATTTATGAATAGGAGATAGAGTTGTTCAAAGGTAGTGATCTGAGCGAGCAGCAATGCTACATGAGTCAGTTCTTCCTTAGGGGAGGAAATGGCACATAGGAACGGCACCTCTCCATCATACCACATGCCTGTACTATGTAGTAGCTCTTACAATGTTATTTGCCTTTGTCTTCTATTATCTTATATATTTATGTTGTTTATTCACAAGGTGCTGGATTGTTAAGTCTGCTCTAGAAAACATGGTAAAAGGCATGAAAATAATGTTTAGTAGATTACTATGAGGTTGCATACAATCATCTGGCAGTTTTCCTAATGTAGAAATAATACCAAATGTAATTTAGCTATACATCAGTTAAGCTGTGTGTTTCAAACAGAAAGATGCAATCATAGTGTAGCTATAATTATTATGGAAATAGCTCACCTGCATAGCAGCACACAATGACACAATTGCCTCTTTTAAATATTTGAACACAATTACGTATAGTTATTAAACTTCCAAATATCACACAAAATAATATTCCTGTCTTTACATTTAACACTAAATAAGAATGCCTTCCATAAGGAAGGTAAAGTTTCTTATTTTAAAGACTTTTGGAAATTTAGCTTCCTGTTAGAAGACATGTTGAATTTTAAGAAGAAGAAGAAGAAGAAGAAGAAGAAGAAGAAGAAGAAGAAGAGAGGAGGAGGAGGAGGAGGAGGAGGAGGAGGAGGAGGAGGAGGAGGAGGAGGAGGAGGAGGAGGAGAAGGAGAAGGAAGAGGAGGAGGAGGGGGAAGAGAAGTAAATTACCTGATCACTGACTTCTGAGAATCTTGGGCTTCACTCATGTGGTTAATATAATATTCTCATATGAAGCAATACATAGACAGAGACAAAAGTTAAACCATATACTTCATAGTTATTGTCATTTTTTGTATACTAGTGTATTAGCAACAATAATTTGAGGCATAACAGAACTGAATACTTTAGATCTGTATTTTATACTAAATTTTATTCATAAAGCAATCTGTAATCACTCCTTTGCCAGCCAGACTAGCTAAATCAGTGAGCTTCCCATTCAGTGAGAGATGCTTTCTCAAGCCAATCAGGCAACTGATCAAGTAATTCACCCAGCACCCTTCTTGCTCTGGCCTCCTTTTGAGCATACACAGGACTTGCACGCTTAAAACGCCAAACACTGAGGACACTAGAAAATGGAATTGTCAAGTCCAAAAATATTCCTAAAGCATGAGTTTTGTAAAGTGTAGATATTTGTGTTATGTGCATTCATATTACCGGCTAAGTTTTAAATCAATAGACTCTAAATAATAAACTATGAGTTCTTTGAGCATAGAATAAGTTACTGAATATAAATGGGCACACAAAACTTTTGAAGTCCTGTTGTTTTAAAATAAATGTGGTTGGCATTCATGATCTTTTGAAAGTTAAAAATAACAAGAAGAATTCTAAGCTACTCTTCAGGATAGACCATTTGCAAATCTATCTCTTTGATGGTTTGCACAGATTGAAAATTAACAGCATTGCCACAACCACCCTCTCCTTATGCAACTTGGTGATCTTAGAGAAGGTCATCCTGCCTCAGCCTCTTCAGTGTGGGTTTATAGGTATAGACAACTATGCCAGGCATTACCTCATTTAAAATAAATAAACTAAATAGATGGATGTGATATGTGAGACATCATTAGTAGTCAAACTCACTAGCACAACTTTAGCAGATTATTAGTAGTAGTAGGTCGTAGTCAGAGATAGATAATGAATATTTTCAGAAGCCAGGCTGATAATGCATTCTGAGGTGAACTGTGTGAAGGGATGAGAATTAAGAAAGGGGTCTCCAAGTGTTTTGATGAAGATGTATAGAAAACTGATTTTCTGCATTAGGAATGACCATGGATGAAGAACATTATAGAATTCAAAATAATAGCATATTAAATGTGGACACTAATTCTGTGGCCCTTTTACCACTGAGAGATGAGTGTACACCCTTCCTTTGAGTCTTACAGATCTCAGTGATGGAACAGTAGAAACATTGTGTGCAGTGCTGTGACAGTGAACAAGTGTGCTAGCCTTAAATACAGTGAACTCATGTTTTGGTCCTTGAAACTCATTATTGAAACGTGAATTCACTGTGTAATTCCTATTACTCTGAGTTCCTGTGTTGTAAGGAATCCCAAAACAAGTGAATGTACCAGAAGTAATGATACACCATGCAGTAGGACATAGAAAAAGTAAGAGGCATTTTATAAACAACATACCACTGCCCAACAAACAACTGAATGGCATACAAAACAAGAAGCCATCTTGAGAGTTATTCCTCCAGGTTCCTTCCAAGGATATCATGAGAATGGAAAATCAACCATCTAGCTGGCCTCTTCCCAAATTCCTAATCCATGGGATCTACTACAAAATAAAATGGTCATTTTAGAACACCATGCCCAGAAGTAAGCCACAATCCATAAATTATACCAGGAATCCATATTTGAACTTTACAGAGATGAACTTAAGAAGTCCATAAACAGTCAAGTGGTGATTTCTTCAAATTTAATCATATTTAGCAAATATTGTTTGAAGATTACATATGGTAACATACAGAGTATCTAATTAAAGTCCTCATGACAAAGTTTCAATGATTTCTAACTTTTTTTCAATTTATTTTTTCTTTTTTAAAAATTTTTTATTGTATATATTATTTACATTTCAGATGTTATCCACCTAAACCATTCCCTGGCCAGGAATCCCCATCCCATCTCCCCCCTCCTTCTATGAAGATGTGCCCCACACTCCACTCCCTCCTCTCCACCCTCAAATTCCTCCTTTAGCCTTCATGGGACCAAGGATCTCCTCTCCCACCTATGCCCAATAAGGCCATCCTCCCCAACATATACAGCTGGAGGCACAGGTCCCTGCCTATGTGCTCCCAGGCTGGTGGTTTAGACCATGGGAGCACTGGTTAGTTGGTATTGTTGCTCTCCTCATGGGCCACAAACCCTTTCAACTCCTTTAGCTCCAACTCTTCCATTGGGACTGCCTTGATCAGTTCAATGGTTAGCTTTGAACATCTGCCTCTGAATATGTCAGACTCTGGCAGATCTCTAAGGAGACAGCTATATCAGGCTCCTGTCAGAATGCACCTCCTGACATTAGCGTCTATCTTTGGTGACTGCACATGGGATGGATACCCAGGTGGAATGGTCTCCAGAAGGTCCCTCCTTCAGTTTCTGTCCCACACTTTGTTTCCATATTTGCTCCCTTGAATATTTTGTTACTCCATCTAAGAAGGACCAGAGTACCCCCATTTGGTCTTCCTTATTCATGAGCTTCATGTGATCTGTGAGTTGAATTTTGGGTATTTCAAACTTCTGGATTAATATCCAATTATCAGTGAGTAAATACCATGTGTGTTCTTTTGTGATTGGGTTACCTCACTAAGGATGATATTTTCTAGTTCCATTCATTTACCTAAGAATTTCTCAAATTCATTGTTTTAATAGCTGAGTAATACTCCATTGAGTAAATCTACCACATTTTTTGTATCCATTCTTCTGTTGAAGGACATCTGGGTTCTTTCCAGCTTCTGGCTTTTATAAATAAGGTTGCTATGAACATAGTGGAGCATATGTCCTTGTTATATGTTGGAGCATCTTCTGAGTATATGCCCAGGAGTGGCATAGCTGAGTCCTCAGGTATGATATGTCCAATTATCTGAGGAACCGCCAGACTGATTTCCAGAGTAGCTGCACTGTCTTGCAATCACACCAGGAATGGAGGTGTGTCCCTCTTTCTCCACATCCTTGCCACCATCTACTATCACCTGTGTTTTTGATTTCTAACTTTTTAATAATCTAATAGCTAAAGGGTAAAGAGAACTATGTTGCAAACCACGTGGCTCTAAGTATGGGACAGAAAGAGGGGAATCAAGTACATAACATATTGTTCTTCTAGAACCCAGAGTGAGTATACATTTTAATAGGACAAATTTTAATTGAATACGTAAGTAAATAGTTATTGCTATTAACTCATCTTAGCAGGTTAATGTCTAGAATAACTTGAAATAATACTTTCAAAATATGATGGGAAAGTAAAATTACTAGACAATGAAAATCATAAATCATTCTCTTATAGAAAAAAATGTTCTGTATTTCATAGTTCTGGCAATCAAATTTATATGATATGTAAGTCATCTCTCACTGGTATAATACAAGTAGTTCACAGGATGAGCAAAATTTAATGCAATGTTTATATATTTAAGCAGTATTTAAAAATATTTTTTTTCAAGTCAAGGAATTTGTTACTAGATTACTATTAAAGTCAGCTTTGGGTGCAGATGCTATGTTTTTGTTTGATTTGCTTGTTTTTCCATTGTCCAATAATGATTAGTTCTCAACTTTTGATTTATAAAGCCAAATATGAAAATTTAGTAAAAGGTTTCTCTGTCTTCTTTATAGTCTTTTTCTTTTAGAGTAGTCTTGTTAAATACATAAGAATTAAGAAAATTAGGAATTTAAATATTGAAGCTACTTGATCAATAATAATTCTCAGGTATTGGGCAGGTTAGCTTCTAATTTATACAAGTGTATAAAGATCTTCATCTAAAAATTAGTCATGAGCCTTGACAGAGAAGACAGAATGTAAGAATTTGTTATTTTATAGCCAAGGGAAAGGAATGTATGCTACGGTGAGAAATGTGAATGATTGGGATCCCTTCTATGTTATTAAGAACTGAGTATGGAATTGTTAAGTAAGGGAATATTTCTGTGCTATGTTTAGGAGATCTAATGGTCTGACTTTCTCATAAGTTTGTGGATAATAGAAGTTAACAGAATATTGAGAACTATAAATAGAAACTTCAGTGTTGTCTTCATTCTGTAATATGTGGGAAAGGAAAGTTCTGAGTCTGAGCATATTTTCAATGTGTTATTTAATCCTCCTACATATCAGAATGATGAGCAAGGCACAACTGAAACTGGAGTGATAGATGGTAAAATAAAGTGGAAAGACAAGGATTGGTTTAGGGAGCTGTTTTTAAGGAAGGAGTCTCTTCAGAGTCATTCTGTTAAGCTTTTCACCATGATAGGGCAGTATTCGATCAGTAATGGTATTTTTATCCCCAAAAGAGTATGTGTTCTCATGCTGTTTCTCAATGCTGTGCTAGAACTGCAAAAGCAAAACAGGCTCATTATTGTAAGTTTCTATGAAGGTATTTATCTTTCACACAGCCCTCTGCTACATGAAGACAGAAGATGGATGAAGAACAAGACTGTCCATTTGTGTTACAGAATGAAAGATTGATACACAGTGTACATATTAGTGAAAACTTAAGAGGGATAAGAATGAGGTAATATGCAATATGAAAGGCATTCCTAGAATGCCTCCAAATTTTAATATTAGGCAAACACAAATAGAAATTCAAGATTTCTGTCTTAGGCTGGTAAGGCTCTGTGCAGAATCTTACCTGTCCTTGGCTTGCCAGCCTGTTAAATTAATAACTCTGTCGGGGGTGGGGTGGGGGGAGTTCCAACCTAAGACAGAGGTGCATTGATTTTGATAATGCATATTCCATGACAGGTAGAGAAGGCAGGCTTATCAGAACAATCTAAGACAGACTCAGTCTTTTTCATGAAATAAAAAAAATGGGGAGATGTGGAAAGCTTTTGGGGCTGCTTGGTAGGAACCTGATATTGGCCAAGGATAAGGAAATGGGCTTCAGGTAGGAATCTGACATTAGGCTACAACAAAGAAATAATTTCAGACAGGAATCTAAGTCTGAGGCTAGAACAAAGAAGTAATTTCAGGTAGGAATCTAAATTAGGCTAGAACAAAGAAGTAGGCTTCAGGCATGAGAATGACTTTGGGCTAGGACAGGGAAGTGGCTCAAATATTTTGTTCATCCTGATAAGCTCATAGAAACAGTGATCATGGGAGTGTTCACAGAATTTTGTTTATTGTCTTGCTTGCTCTTTGACTATTTGTATTTATTGCCTTGCTTGTTCCTTGACTATTTTCATCTATTGTATTGCTAGTTCCTCAACCTAAGGCTGACCTTAATACATGCATGTAATTAAAATGGTATAGAAGCAAAGAAGAGGAGGGGGAATGGGATTGGGGGTTTCTGGGTGGAGAAATGGGAAAAGAGGATAACATCTGAAATGTAAATAAATAAAACATCCAATAAAAAATTCAAGATTTCACACATCATGAATTTTTTAGTTAAAAGTTTGTAGGTTTCTGTTATTCTTATCTCCCATTGTGTATAAGAGTGAATATGTGTGTATGAGTCTGAATGTATATGTGTGTGTATGTATGTGTGTATGTGAGGTTGTGTGCATATGAGTGTTTTTATGTGTATGCAAGTGTGTGTTTGTATGTTTCTGTGTGTCTGTGTGTGTATGTGAGTGTATGTGTGTGTGAGGAGTGTGCATATGAGTATGTGTACATTTGTGTGTGTGTGCGTATGTAACTAAAGTTACACAAACAGTGTAAGTAAGATTTAAAGAAACAAGCTATGAATCTCAAAAAGAGCAAGATAGTACATGACGGGTTGGAGACAGTAAAGGACAGTTGTATTGTATTTTTATTAAAAAGATAAACTTATTTTAAAACTGAAATTGATGTAAATTTCAAGCTGTTGCTGAATGACTTCTCAACAAATATAATTTAATATGACACTTCACTTATAATTATGAAATGTCTACTCAGTTATAAACATAGCTTGAAACAAATTTTCTTTCTAGTAGAAATAATATGTGATGTACCCTTTTCAGAGTCCAGCTTATCTGGTTATTTTAAGGACTCTTTTTGCTTTCTGTTGTGTAGTATTTTACCATGCACATGCCTGCTCCCAAGCAACTGGAGTTATAGCTCATCGTGATTGTCTTATGCGTTCTTGGAACTGAATCAAGGTCATCTGCAAGAACAACCAGTGTCTCAATCACTGAGGCATCTTTCTAACCCCTCCCCAGTTATTTTAGAGATACTGATAATCTCTCAATTGAAAACAACAAAGAACACAAAATGTTATTGTCTAATTTCTCATCTTTGAATTCTCTGAATAGCTGAGTATTTTGAATCTGTGAGAAGAACAGATTCAGAGTGGCAGTCTATTTCTTCATTTTCCCCCTTTCCTTTCTAATTACTCCCCAAATGTTCTTTTCAACACCTCCACCGTAATCAGCCATGAGCAACTAATGATGTTTGATTCGTGTCATAAAATCTACTACTATGACTTTCTAGACACTGAACAATCAGACAAGGTCTATCCTACACAAATACATCCTAAAAGAGGTATTTTATTTTTACTCAAACTATGTGGAACATTCTGTCAGTGTTAATACTATTTACTGAAGCATTTAGATAACTGAATCAACGGGAATATTTTTCCTTAATGTTAGTCAAAGTGATGCATGTTCTCTGTTTCTTTACTTCACTAAATAAAGTTGGCCTGTTTGACGCATACCTTAATTCTTCACATGAGAATTCTTATATGAAAATTAATCTCATTTCATGTGATTCATTTTACTTCATAAAAACTTCTACCATGTCATATTAACAATTATTTATTTCTATTACAATTGTAGTTGAAAATTATCTACTTTATGTTTTCTGGTCCTAAAGGATTAAAATAAAGCAAACAAACTCCAGAGAAGTGTGTGAGTGTGTAGTACTCACAGTGAGACACCCTGAGGGAAGTGCTACACAGTAATTCGTTTGTGGCACTGTTAGATTTATTTTTCAAACACTTGACCCATAGAGAATTCTGTCACTAGATCAACCCAAATAATTAGGAAGAAAAACATACTTAAGCAAAAGAATGCTAGGACATGGAGGAAAAAGTTAACTCCAAGAAACTAATACCATTCTGTAGCTGTTTTATTGAAATTCTATCAAAATCATATTTTCTTTTTTCTGCTTTGCAATCTTTATCTTTAAAATCTGTATTTATCACCTACTATGCATAAACTGTATTCCATTTTCCACAGTCCTTTGGTAAGATTCTGAAGTTTAGTTTGGGAACATTCTTAATTTGTCACCAAGGATAGAAAAGTGACAATTTAATACAGCATATTATACATACAGAAAATTAATACATATTTCTCAGGGGACTCTGAAACATGCCAAGGGGAGACTCTTAATTAAGAGGTTACTTCTTTTTATTGCAAATGTAGGATAATGGTCACAGTTTTCTTTCTCTGAATCGTAATACAAGGCACCTTTTTGACCCTTAGTAGCAAAAGATAATAAATGAGTATCTAGTAAATAGGGAAAAGCTGAAAGTAGAAATCCACTTAAAAAGTCAGAAATAAGACTTGGTATATCCATTTACAACTTTAATCATGGCATTTAGGAGACAGAAGTACATAGATCTCTGTGCTTTTTAGGTCAGCTTTGTCGACATAGGGAATTACAGGCTAGCTAGCTATATAGCAATAATTTCTTTCAAAATACCAAACCAACCAACCAAACAAACAAAAATCCAAATAGAATATGGTAAAGATTCTTTGACAGAAAGTCATGAAAAACTCTTGTGAAACTTAGGGAGATAGAAGATTTGGAAGTAAAAAATAACCTAAAACTATTGCATTTTCTTTTATAAGAAACAAACCACATAAAACGTGTCATGAACAACTCCAACAGGAATAGGAAATGTAGATTACAACAGGGGAAACAAATCACACACTGAATCATAGATTTATAGACATTGCTAAGTTGCAATGTGTACAAAACCTCCAGTTGCACTGCACTGACACCTGGGAAGAGCATTCTACTACAGTTCCTGGCAAACCACAGGAACACCTGATACTTGCTTTGACTCCTTGTAATTAAAACCAACACATTCAAATAGTTACACATAATCTGTGGTCAAAAGGCCATATTAGGACAGCTGAATTAGCTCAGCTGCACTTCCAGACAATTACTTTCCATAATTAGTCCTGGAATAGATAATTTGAAAAGAAACTGACACCTTCTTCCCCAAGGCCTATTCTGCTAGTGTAAAAATTCATAAAATGAGTTTTTCTTGGAATAGAGTCAAAGCATCAGCAATATAACCTGGGATATATCGGACACAGAGTTGCACAATAAAATCCATTGACACTTTTAATTAAGAATGTTCTTCTTTCCCTGTTCCGCCATGGATGGCCACTAGTTCTTATTTGTAACAAGGATTCATGGTCATTCCTTACACCAAATATATATACCCCTTTACTGTCTGGTGTATCAGTTTTACTATCAGTGCTTCCTTTTATCTACATGCAGGATGGAATAAATGGTGGGAAGGATGCATTCTGTAAAGTAGGATGGAAATCTCACATTAGCAGCAACAGAGAAGCCACTAATTTGCAATCTTTGATGTTTGACAGAAGACTTTGTACATGGCATATGTAAGGGTGATGGTACATCCATGTTAAGGTTTGAAAATGTTACCTGAAAAACTGAGAACAGAAAATAAATGATTGGGATTCTATGAGTGAACCAAGAGATTTGGCTAGATGTTTTCGCAGACAGTTTGAGCAGCAGTTGCAAAATTCTAAAGCTGAGCGGGAGTTATTACCCATTGGTGCAGGATCCACCATGCTACAGTGCAGGTTCCACCATTTATCTATGGTGCATGATCCACCAAGCTTAGGCTTCTTCTGATCAGGCATCTCTATCTTCATCTATACCTGCTACCAACACCCCTATGAAGAGATACCACTATCCACAGCTTAGCTGAAACTTGTCTCTGCAGTCTTGGTTGACTTGATTTCCTAAGGACCTCATTTAGCAAATTCAGGAAGGCACCTCAGTCTTTTCAGGTGATTCTTTCATGGAGCTCCTGAACTTGTTTCAAGTAGACTTTCCTGATTTACATCCTGAATGCTGGGATTGCAAATGTGTCCCCATTTCTGGCTTGCTTTTCTTCTTCTGCTTCATCCTCTCCTTAAAGTCATGCAATCCATTGCACATAATTTAGAGTACCTTGGTATCAATGACAAAGATAGGAAAGTGAGAACCCTCTTTGATACCGAGTTTGCTGTCACATCACAATGCTGGTAAATAGGAGAGTGGCATTAAGTAACTAAACATCAAGATGTTTGATGGTATCGTATACAAGGATCCTGATATACATAATCTTTTAGAGGGGAGAGGTAGCCTGTTGGATGCTTGCTGGCTGCCTTACCGAGGCACAAGCATATGAACAGGTTTAGGAGAAGAATAAGAGTAGCAATTCAGACATGGGCACATCAGGGTATCAACCATGCTGTAGCCACAGCCCACTGTGGCTAAGGAGACATCCAATGAAGGAACTGTATCCTATTTCTAGGGAAACTGGAATCATAATATACTGTATGAAAAATGTATTTTTAATTTAAAAAAATGAAAAAGTCCATAAAGTTCCACCCAAATCATGGGGTCTTTTCTTAAAATGACTTAGACATCATAGATATTTTTAATCAGCCAGGAGTGACCCTGATATAGATTTAGGAATATAATAGTTGCATGGAGATGGAGTAAAAAAAAAAATCTCTTTTGGAGGAGGAAAGATAAAATGGATGGGTGAAATTTAAAGTCATTTCTCAGTGTGGGAAACTCAGTGAGTGACAATTCCCTGTCTAAGGAATGGAAAATGGGGCAGTTACACAAAAGCACCTGTATATCATTGTGGAAGTTCTAGAGGAAAGCTTCACATATCCCGCTTGCCAGGAAATCATAGTTCTCTACGTAGCCTCTGATTCTTCAAACCAAATGTAGGAGTGCTGAGAGACAGGAGTCAGATAACATGCCACAAGAAGAAGGGGCTCAGAGGTGGCATAGTCATTATCTGTTGCTGTGTCACACATCCATGGGACAGACTGTCTTCAAATCCAGAGCACTGAAGGCCATCTGTCTAAGCTGTGGTGCTCATTGTAAAGCAAAGGCATCCTCTAGCTCATATCCACAAACCTATGGGTATTGGTGTAATCTTCTGGGTTGCGTGTATCTTGACCTTTCCCTTTGCTTTTTAATATCTAAGTATGTAGAGATATAAACATTAAGACTGGATGTTAATATGATTTCTACATCTATTTTGACTAGCTCATAATTTATTTAACTCATTTAAACTATCCTATGCCTACCATTTGATTACTTACTTCTCATTCTGTCTCTTCTGCTTCTTTCTCCACATCTCTTCAGCCTCTCCCTCAGCATCTCCCTGAGTTCATCTGCCTGCTTGTTTACATCTGTCTTTTTGAGTCTCTCTCTCTCTCCTGCATCCTTTTGAATCTCTCGTTTATCCAAGAATCCTCTCTCTTCCTACCAGTGTCCCACCTCCTACTTCCAGCCTCAGCTCATTGGCCATCGGCTTTTTTATTGACAGATGATCCATTTAAGAGACCCTTCTACAATTGGAAAGAATTCCCATTGGCACAGCTTGTAGGGAAGACAAGACTATACTGAACTGCAAAGGTAGCATTTATTCCATTAAAGATATACATTTATGTTGATGGTAATTTGTTAAATACATTGTGAAATCAAAAACTATTTATTCCACATTTTCCTAACTTATAATCCTTCTTAGAGAGTTGAAACAGAAATGTTAATTAGAAATATACTTCTACTTTTGTAAATTGTGACATCAATTTAGTAATTAAGAGTAATAATTCAATTCCTCTAGTATATTTTTTCTGCTGTTAGTAAAAATATAACATTCCCTTATGCATTCAGAATGGAATAAACATTTTATAATTTACTTTCCAAAATCTTTTAGATTCTTGGCAGAGAAACAACTCTGGGTTATTTCATCTTATTTTGGTTTGAGCTTTACTGAATTTTCTTATTTTTTAGTTTTTGTTTTTGACAGTCTCACACATCTCTAAAGCACTTGCTATTTACTCTCACTCTTCAATGACTCAAACAAATAGACCTAAAATGATAATAAACTGTCATTTGGATCTATGCCTGAGTGTCTACAAGCAATAAAAGCTCAAGGTTCATTGAAATAATATAAATATTCCCATCTTTTTTTTTTCTAGGCTTAGCCTTTTCTAGGCTTTTGCATATCTAAGAGGTTATGGGTAGCTGACATTCTGATCCAGGAGCCCAGTAATTGTTTCTATAAATGTCCTTGGAGAAGCAGAAATTCAACATGTAAGAGTTGGCAAGGCAGCAAACGTGTTCTGTTCACACATTCAGCATGTTCTCAGCTCTGTGGTTATAGTGCTTGATGGAAAGCCTGCACCCAAAGTCATTTGTAAGTGGATAGATACCTATGTATGTTTATATGTAGTTTTTTTATCTACTGATTATAAATATGATCATTAGTAAGAATGGTGGCTATGTTTTGCACCCTCATAGAGGCAAAGGCAGGGGCTGGGATGGGGGGGGTTGTGGAGGGAAAATCAGGAAGGGGACAACATTTGAAATGTAAAAAAATAACCAAAAAAAACAAAAACAAAAACAAAGAAAAGTACAGTAGGCATGCATCATTTTATGATTTAGCTCATTATACTCATAAATCTTCTCTAAGAGCATACATAATAATCAACTCATGCTTCTTAACATAAAGAAACATGATACACTTGCTGGAAATCAAGAATCCTAAGTTCTTCAACATATAATTCCCAAATATCCAAAGTCCAGATCCTGCTAAATAAATGTTGAGAAGCTGGAACGAGGACATGAATAACTGCAAACATGAGCCTGGACTATCCCTAGCTACAGAATAGGTTCAAGGCCAGTTTGCATAATTTAGTAAGACTGTCTCAAAATAGAAATTAAAACCTGGTTTGGTGGAATAGATAGTGATTATTAGTGAAATATTAGTGATAGAAATACAAGAAGGCCTTAAGTTCAATTCTCAGTGATAAAAGAATACAAAACATTAGTAACAAAGTAACTTTAGTATTGCCCTGTGGATGGAGTCTCTGGTTTCGATGGTCTGGGAGTCTTGGGTTTGACATGTTTCTGTATAAAATGCCACACAGACTTCAGTATCCAACGGGGTTGCAGGGTTTGCCAGGAAAGTTGAACTTTTCAGGAGTCAAAGAATTAAGGCAACCATTTACCATTTGTCAGAGGTGGAAGCAGTATGCAGAATAGGGCATGCATATGTTCCTTCACTAAAAGTACATTAAATTAAACCAAAACACCATCATTAAGACAGAAAAATCATTTAAGTAAAAGCAAAAACAGGATTTTAACCTGAAACTTTAAAAAGTCAATATAGTATATTGTTACTGTTACAAATTGGTTCAATTCTTTAATAAGCTCTGTTTTACACTAAAGCTAAATAAAACATATCACATCCCAATTTCTGGATTTTGGGCTAAGACAGGGAAGTAGCTCAGATAATTTGGCCATCCTGATAAGCCCTTAGAAACAGTGATCACAGGAGTGATTACTGGACTTTATTATTGCCTTGCTTGTTCTTTGGCTATTTGTGTTTATTGTCTTGCTTGTCCTTGACTATTTATATTTATCGTATTGCTAGTTCCTCAACCTAGAACTGACCTTAATGCTTGCATGTAATTAAAATGGCATAAAAGCAGATTGGGGAAAAATGTATAATCCAGTGAAATACCGGTATATTGTATATTTTTTCTATGTGAATATATTTAACGAATATGCATTAAAAAAAGAAAAATATGTTCTCTTTATGACAAGTGGAACTTACAAATGTAATCAACCACCCTGAGGTAGAGGATTAATCTAGACTCCCTGGCGAGCCCAGTGCAATCATGAATATTTTAGTGATGGACAGGAAGAAGTTCCTACAGGAGTGATTGTTCTCCAGGCTGCTGGATTGAAGACAAATGAAGGCACCATAACCCATGAAATACAGAAAGCACCTAGAAGGTGCTCCTGGATAAAAGTCTCTTTCTTTGTCATAACAGGCAAAGGAACTACAGGCCTGCCAGCACCTTAATGTCAGCTCCATGGGAGTTTAGTTGAAACTTCTGGCCTCCAAAATTGGAAAATAAAGAATAGAATACATGTTGTCCTGAACTTCAAGGTTTTTTACATTTTTTTTTAGAGCAATGGCAGGAAAATGGTGAAGAATTTTATTTTTACTTATTTATTTTCATTTACACAGTATTTAGTCTAAAATATGTTACTCTTCTTCACTATTATCAGCAGTGTATAATATCAACTTTCTCTTTGTAACTTAGCAGTTTTAAGACTGTTCTTAAGTCCATTTACTTCTGAGATGTAGTGAAAATACTATCTCATCATACTTTTGGGGAAAAAAAAGATGAAATTGTGTGCCAGACAGTTCTTGGGGTTTAGAGTTCTCATCTCAAAACCTCTTAGTTAACTTACAAGGTATTAGAGAAACTTTAGACAAGGGTATCCTATACTGTTATTTCAAGATGAAGAATCAGGTGTCTGTTCTTATTGCTCATACTGTGTCCCATTTAGACTAAAGCCCTGTGAAATGGTGTTCAAAAACAGAAAGAATCTGAATAGAGAAACACTAGGGTGCTTTCTCATGTGAGAATAAAGATAACTAACACAAAAAAAATCTTCCACTTACCACCATTACCTTTTATAGTCAATATTCTGAGGCTGAAGAGATGGCCCAGTGGTGTAGATCATTTTATAAGTCTGTTTTAGAATTCTGTAATGTTTTTCTTGCATTTTATTATAAATAATATATAATAGGTTGCAAAGAAGATATAAAAGTTAACTAAATAAAATGTGAAGAGGTCTCTTCTCTTCCTTCTTCAAAAGCTTCAGTTTCCAATTTAATGTGTTGCTTACTATGTCTCTAAGGTATTCTATAGTCTAGGGGAAGTTGACCATTTCATAGTCATGAGTATACCCGTATAATGCAACTGGATAGGAAAACAAGAATGTCCATAAATAAATGACAGAAAATATGCTATAGAGATTTATTGGATCACAGAAAAAGTATTCATTAACAATAGCTGCTGAAACCTAAAGCCAGAAATACCCCCCACTCAAAATAGTGCAAGTATTTACAATATTGCTCAGAATAAAAGAAAAATGTCTTTATGTTGCAGCGTTCTATAAAATGTCTTACATTCTGTAACATTACACACAAGGTACATGACCTTCACTGTCTATCATTTTCATTCTACCATTGGAATGAATCAGAACAAACGTGCTGCAAAACTAACCTACTCTCTTACAGGTTTCGTGGTGAGAAGCCTGAAACAGGGCTCACGTCATTAACATCATGGACACTCTTAGCCGTTTTAGTTTCATGAGGTGGATATATTCCTCAGCTTGCCTTTCATTCTCCTCTTCAAGGTGATCACTTCAGTCTCTTTCACTGTCACATCTATTTCTCTCCTTTGGATTCCCCTTACAAAGATACTTCTGTGTACACAAACAGGATATCCACAAAGGATAGTTCAGTCTGTCTCTCCACTTCAAGATGGCTACCTACAGATAAGTGCTAAACTATAATAAATTTAAAATCAATATTAGAATGTGTCCCCTCCTCATACAATAGTAGGCAAAGCCTGAATAAAAAGGAGTTCAATGAGATTTCATGTGACAACAGAGGCCTGTCATGACTGCCCTCCAAAAGGCCCAACAAGCACTGAAAGAGTCAGATGCAGTTATTTAAACCTAACCAATGGACAGAAACTGCTGACCTCAGAGGTTGAATTATGAAAAAGCTGGAAGAAGCTGAGGAGGTAGGTGACCCCATAGGAAGACCAGCAATTTTAACTAACCTGGACCCCTGGGATCTCTTGAACACTGGGACACCAACCAGAGAGCCTACACCAGCTGATATGAGGCCTCCAATACATATACAGCAGAGGACTGCTGGGTCTGTACTCAGTCAGAGAAGATGCACCTAACTCTAGAGAGACTTGGGGCCCCAGGGTGTGGGGAGGTCTGGTGAGGTGAGGGTGGGGGACATCCTCTTGGAGACGGGGTGGGGGAATGTGTGGGATATATAACAGTCAGAGGGTGGACCAGCAGGGGAAAAGTCTGGACTGTAAAGAAAGATGAAAGAATTTTAAAAAAGAAAAGAGCACACAAATTGCACTGGGAAGAAAAATAGGCTTAGAATAAATGGAGTTTGATCCATCACCAAACTCGTGTGTGTGTGTGTGTGTGTGTGTGTGTGTGTGTGTGTGTTAGCTAGCCTTTGACACTTCTGACTCATACTTTGCTTTTTGCATTAGCATTTGTCACTATTTTATATATAAAAATATGTCATACTCTTTTGAATTGTATCTTTCCTATTATAATTTAAATTTGAGATCAAAGGCATCATCAGTAGTCTGCTCAATTTTCTTTCAAGATTCTTCAACAACGTTTTGGTGTGTAGAGTGTGCACAGTAATGAGAGAATATTCTGTGCCCCTGTAACGTGCATAATAGAAACAACACAATAGTTTTTCTATTTTGAAAACCAGGTAAGAGAAATATCACATGAACCCTTCAGTTCTAGATGAATTCTTCAAGGTGAGTTAACTATAAAACAATGTATCAAGACTTCAAAGTATGAATAGATAAAGCAAATGTGGAATAGATATATGACTGAATTATTTCAGTCATTTACACAAAATGAAACCCTAAATTTGCCAGAGAATGGTTGAAACTGGGGATCATTGTGTTAGCAGAGACAGGTCTGACCCACAAAAGCAAGGACTGGGAACTTCCACACACATGTGGAACCAAGAGGGAAAGAAAAGAGATGAATATAAAAATGGACCAAATATGGATATCTATTGGGAAGTAGAAAGGACAGGATGATCAAGGAATTAAAATTTGATTATGATTAATCCATGTATGTTTAGAAACATTTTATGAGATATTTTGTAAATCAATATACGCTGGTAAAATGATAAAAATAATAGCTTTATAGTCATCATTGTTTATATAGTACTGAGTGGCTAGTTAGAGAAATAAGTTCATTGTTTATAATATGATCTCATTAGATTTCCATAGTACCTTCTTTGATGTGCATCTCAGCCTTCATCCCTGTCTTATAGTTACATCCATAAGAATTATGTTATGAATAGAGAACTATAGAAATTATGTTATGAACTACAGAAATGTTACTGTGAGGACTACTCCAACAGCACTGGTCAGGGGTCATGACAGCAGCACTGGGTAGCATCTAAGAGGTCTTCAGTCAGCACTGACACCCCATGAGTCTCTCAGTA
Organism: Mastomys natalensis; assembly: GCA_021653895.1. Taxonomy (NCBI): domain Eukaryota; kingdom Metazoa; phylum Chordata; class Mammalia; order Rodentia; family Muridae; genus Mastomys; species Mastomys natalensis. Next base: position 91,802 of record JAJTUV010001758.1, read on the forward strand.
ACACTGGGGTGGGGTCACCTTCAGCATCCTCTAGAATCCTTGCCTCATATACTTTGTTTTTCGAAGATTCTTTGTTTCAACAACATCACTGCTCTTTTCTGTCTGTGTATTGGCATTGGTTAATGGAGATTTGGTAAAGGAGTTTGGAGAAAGAGGAATGAGCTTGAATCCTTATGTTAAGAGTTCCCTGACCACAAGGCTTTCCTAAAAGGCTTCATGATGCAGGAGGAATCGCTAGCCTTATGAAGCATCTATCCTCCCATTCCTACCTTGGGTCCTATGTAGTTTACTTCACCTGAGTCTATGTGGACAGTTCACATAAATCTTCTCTAAAAGATCATATGTTTGAACATCTAAACTGTTTTCTTTAGGCACTCTGACTGAAATAACCTGGCGAGTATGTGTGAGGAGGGAGGCAGTAAATTTTAATGAAAGTGAAAAATATACATCAAGAGGTTCTTTCCAAATGATTAATAAAATAGATAAAAAAAGTCTTGAAAACAATGTTTTGTTGATACTGAAGGGAGAATACAGGCAAGGGATAAATCCCAACAGATATAATTAACTGATAATACATAATCTCTTGCAAGAAGGGTGTTAAGATTGGAACCTCCAGGAAGACTAAATCAAATGTGGATGTAATCTGCTTTCAGCAATGGTATTAAGCTGGCTAAGTATATACACACATGCCAAATGAGTGATCCAATTAATTATGTCTCTACCTCATTCCACACAGGGAAATCATTTTCCCTTGTGCCCTCATTAAAATCCCTATCAATCCCATACTGTGTCATGTACCTATCACCAAGATAAAGATAACAATGTAAAACATGGCCAGCTTAAATAATAAGTGTTTACAGTTTATGTGTACAGAACCTTCTATGAATCTGTGAAGAGATCAAGTAGTGCAGCTAGTGACACTTTTGTACCCATGATGGCCATCAGGATATTTAGTGACTCAGTTTTGCTCTTTTATTGTCTCCCATGTTCCAGCAAGCTACCTACAGCCAAGTTCTCATGGAGGTTGGTGCAATTCAGGAGAAACTGTAAAGATGCAAAGAGACTCTTGAGTGTTTACTGTAACTTAAGTTACTAGAGACCTGTAACAATACACAGTCTAATCCCTGATTTTTCTCCTAAATGGCTTCAGTTCCCACAATGTGGGACACCAGGCCATGCCAGGAAACTTGGTAAGGTTGAGTGGTTTCAGAAACCCAGACACCTCACACCTGAGGACAGTAGGTGTTACACCTACTACTGGCCTGGAACACATGACCACAAATCCTCATATAAAGAAAGTGACCACTCATCATGTAGCACAGAACACAGAGTTCTCCATGCTAATGAGGTATCTCGATGGACCCTGCAAAAGATATTTAATCTTGGGTCCACCCTGAGGAAGTTGTATGCACCCATTTTTCAGGAGGTACAGTGTATAACTGTATGGACAAGAAAGGATTGTCTTTCATAAGAACCACCTTGGGGAGAAGCCATCGTCATACAAAGCCTATGCCTAAGTCTCTCACAGAGGGCTCCCTCTATGCCTCAGATACTCACTCCCTAAGCTAAACTTGAGTTCCTCACTTACCCCTGCTCCAGCCTCATTGCAGACACAAGGGCCCCCCTTTGTTCACTACTCCAACACTCTCCATAGTTTCCAGCAGAGACTAGACCCCTAGGAGTTAGGAAACCCCATCTTCAGCTGCAGACTGGATCCTCATCTTAGGCTACACCCCTGAGTGGTGAATTAGTGCATGGAGTACAGAACCACACCCAAGAGACTGATTTTGTAGTAAGCCTAACCTTGACTTCCTTCTTTACTGCTCATCTTGGAAGTGTAAGTCCTTCCTTCCTACACATACGTACACTGAGAATTTCCACCATCTGCTATACTTACCAAGGGTAAAAGAAATGTGACCCATCTGAGTTTGTCTTTGAATTTCCAAAAACGTTAAGAAAGTAATCCTGTTCCCTTTGGAAAGATGATCCAGTATTTAGATATAGGAATGTAAAACCAACTATCATGGGTCAGGACCTATAACATTACACTGCTCTCAAGCAAATGATCTCATCAAATCATTTTATAGGGCTATCTGAGATTAAAGAGGTGGAACATAGTCCCCACTGCAAAAGGAGATGATCACAGAGAGAGAAAGGTTCACCTACTGTCCTCAGGTGTGAGGTGCTGGGGTTTCTGAACCCACTGAACAATGTCCCAAAGCCCTTCAAACATTCAGTGTACCGAGTACATTTTCATGCTTAGTTCCTGTTTCTGCACCATTTCCTACTATTCAATTAGTAAGGTTATAAAAATAAATATTTCCTTTTTCAACTATAATTATAATTACACTTTATAATTTATAACTATACTATAATTGACAGCAGAAACAAGTAACAAATAAGCAACATAAAGAAGTAAGAATGTGAATTAAAGAGACTCGGTGATAAAAAAAAAAAAAGAAAAGTATAATAAATGAGCATCTGGATTCAGGAAGAACAGATCAGTCCATATAAGAATATCTTGAGCAGCTGGAAGGATTTTTATTTGGTCATGTTGCTTAATGCCTTTTAACCATATAGGTCTTGATACCTTGTACAGATTCATGATCAACCAGACCTCTGTTTAGCTAGACATATTGTAAAATATACTTTTCCTAAGCCTAAGACTTCCAGGCTCAGCTCTGCTGAGTAGATACAATGGAAGGAAGAGAAGTTTAGAAAGCAGAGAATCGAGAAGAGGGACCATTAGTGTGACCTAAACAGCTGTCACGTGCAACAAGAAGTCGAAGCCTCTGCTCACAACACAGTCCCTTTCCACATTGTTGTATCTATAACCATAAAGACTGTCTCTTTGTATGACTAAAAAAATGCCTTTGTGAAGTTAGTCTGCAAGGTGCAATGTAAATTTCTGATGTGGCTTACGGAGGAGACCAGTCCCCTCTAATGTCATTAACTGTAGCACAAGCAGTCTCCATGATGGCGTTCACAATTCCAATGATTCGAAGTTTTCCTCACACCTCCCCACATGTATGTGTCTGTTCACCCTTCATGGTTGCAGCTTCCCCAGGTCCGGTATATGTAAAGATCAACATGTTACTGTGGGGTCCCTCTGAATCACAAGTTCTAGTCAGAGCTCCTCTAGGCCAGAGGCTTCAGCAAACTGAAACCCATGGTGGTATCTCAAAGGATACAGTCCTAGAGTGGATTTTAGGGGACACGAGTCTGGGATTGAAAATGTTACAGACTTCCCTAGGATCATTGTTCTCAAGCCCTGTTGTTCTTCAATGTGCGTATTTTATAATGCAGATTTCATTTGAAATTCTTAGGTGTGATTAGACACTTTGATATACAAACGAATTTGTTAAAAATGAACACTGAGGCCCATGGACACCCAAGATTCAAAGGTCAGATAACAATTTTTTTTTTCAAGACAGAGTTTCTCTGTATAGCCCTGGCTGTCCTGGAACTCACTCTGTAGACCAAGCTGGCCTCAAATTCAAAATTCACCTGCCTCTGCCTCCCGAGTGCTGGAATTAAAGGCTGCGCCACCACCACCCAGCTAGGCTGTACGATCTTATCACTATGCTCTACTGAGCCTTTTCTTCAGTAGGAGTGGGTCATCATCAGTTCTCTACCTCACACTGAAGGTTCCTCAGAGTTCAGGGCTTAACTTCTGCAAATGAACAGTGGAATTTAGAATTCTGTAACTGAATTTTACTCCACTGAAAACTGAAAGCCAAAAAAAAAAAAGCAAAAAAGCCAAGGGTTCCTTCTTGCCTTGTACTAAAAAGATTTTTTTTTTTTTTTAAAGATTAACTTCTTCATACGTTGCTTTCAATCATTTCACCACAGAATGCCTCAGGGTAAAAGCTGGTTTGCATTTTAACTAGAGGCCTCCCTCACCTTCTGTGTGTGGCATTTGGGGAACTCTGACTGAAGCTCTCATAAAGGGCAAGCAGTAGGGGAAAAGAAGGACGTTTCTTCTGTGTCTCTTGTTTCAGCCCTCTAGGATGACGGGATGAAAGAGCTCTCTGATTAATTTTGTACCTTTACGTTTCTGCAATCCCATGACATATTGGCACTATTCCCTTTATGATCTCAGCCTTGCCCCTGCACTTCCTTTATGCAGTACTGCAGCAGGAAGGCAACCTTTATGCTTTTATAGACTAATATGGCTCAAAGTCAAAGCTAGTTGGCAATCAAAGGCGAGGCAGCTTTGGAAAGGAAGATCATGCCAATGGAGTCGCAGTAGGAGTTCTCTGAAGCCATAAAGCGAAGCATTCCAGACCATGAGTCTTTGCATACCATGTGCTACTGAATGATGCTACTTCTTCCATAGGCTTTGTGTACATACCCATTCACCATGTTCACAGACCTAACATTCAGATCATTGCTCACAGCTCTAGATTTTATTCTAATTTTATGAGAACTCAATTTCCTTAAAATGTGGTTGCTGATTGATACATATATTATTATCTGGAGGTGATTACCCATAATGTCTATTCATTAAGAATGGCGACATCAAGTTTAGATATGATCTTATGATTCTTTCTCTGTGAAGATCAGGCTGCTATCCTTTAATCCTGATTTACTTGATTTTCAACTCATCCATTTCATCTCCCTTCTGTCCACATTTTGACACAAAGCTATAGCTATTCATACTGTTTTCCTTAGTTCTGTGCTATGTATGATTTTAGCACTTGCAGACTCTTTGCTTGAGAGGGTGGTTGGGAGGATTGTGGGTAGAGGAAGGATGTTTGGGACACAACCTAGAAGTTGGAGGTGACTGACTCCACACTTAAGTCCTGACACTGTTGAAGACTTTGATTGTTGAAGACCTTTTCATTTCATACAGGAAAGGGGTTTTGTCAAGGCAAGTTTAATGGCACATTGGCTTTATACTTCTGGAGTTCAACACCATTGTAATCATGCTCCACAGTGAAAGACTGTGAGTGCCTCAGATCTCTAGGAAATGAAGCTCATGTTTAGAAAAACACTGTGGAGAACCCAGCTGCTGTTCCATTGCTCTACCACTCTGATAATAATGGATTTCAACCCCTTGCCCATAGTGTGCATGCCCTAATAAAGGTGTGATGTCGATAAGCTCTGTAGTATGGAACTGAAGGGCAATATTGGTTGCTGGATTAGAAGATTAAAGGTTCTTTTGGAAACTTCAACTTTCAAGTCTTATTAATTTAAATAATAAAAATAAATAATATAAAATACTAATACTTCCTTTTATGTTCTAAGAAGAAAATAAATATTCAAAATGTGTTTACAAGTCTCGTAGACTTCCACAAATATGACGTCATAAAAGTTTAATACTCACTCACCTACCACAAAAGAATGACCGACAGAAAATTTTCTCTCCGCTCCTTCTCTCTCAGTAACCTATCATTTTGCTTCACTTGTTTTTTGAACTGAAACTGAAAATAGCAGAGAGAACACTCTTATAGTTGTTGGGAGTAGGGGTGGTGGTGGTGCTGGTACAGGAGATAGGAAGTTTTATCTTTGTCACATTTTCTAAAGGCTTTCTCTGATCAAGTTCTTCAACAATGTCAGGATTTAAGTGTGGAGTGCCTTTCTACTTAGGTCACTATGTTAGTATTCTGTCTAAACTCCACCTCCACAGTTACCTGGCAACAGCCAGGTATGCTCCTCCCCCAGTTACCTGGCTCACTATAAAAGGGGCTGCTTGCCCCCTCCTCTCTCTTTTGATCTCTTGCTCTCTCTTGCCTCTTGCTTCTCCCTGTCCCCTCCTCCTTTTCCCACCTCCCCCCATTCTCTCCATGTGCTCATGGCCGGTTCTCTCTCTCTCCTCTCTCTCTCTCTCTCTCTCTCTCTCTCTCTCCTCTCTCTCTCTCCCTTCCTCCCTCCTCCCTCTCCCTCTGCCTCTACTACCCTCCTGGCTCCCTCCCCATGCCCTGAATAAACTCTATTCTATACTATGTGAGACATCCCCTTCCCCATACCTCTCCACATACTAACAGAACATATTCTTTTTATCTCTTTATCTTTTTATAAACACATCATACTATAAGGCCACACGCACAAACCTGATCTTGGAAAGGCTGCCTTTAAACAATTCATGTTTGTCTCTTAGCTTCTATGGCTACTACCCCAGTTTTACCACAGACCAGTTTAAGGAAGTATATTTGGCCTGCTCTGTGCTCAGACTGTGGATTTAAATAGAATCAAGTTTTAATGAATATTCACCAAGGCTGAACCTACGTTTTCCATGTAGAGCATGGGTACTTGGAGAGTTTTTTTTTTTTTTTTTTTTTTTTTCTTTCTGAGACAGGGTTTCTCTGTGTAGCCCTGACTGTCCTGGAACTCACTCCGTAGACCAAGCTGGCCTCGAACTCAGAAATCCACCTGCCTCTGCCTCCCAAGTGCTGGGGAGAAATTTAAATATAAATTAAAAATAGCACTGATTGGACACCATTACTTGAAATCCTCTTCCTGTACATCATGATTGTCACAAAAGTCCATTCTACACATATTCAAACTGACTGAGAGTCTGCACAAATGGGAAATAATGCAATAAAGCAAGTTCTACAATTTTAGCCTAATAGTTAAAGTTTACCTTTCTGAAAGGTTACAATGATATTTTCTTGAGAAACACTCAGTATAGCTTTAGGAAAGGCAGGCCTTCAAAGACCATATGGTGGTTTGCAGGATGACTTACAATAACAGTTTATTCTACTATTTTGAAGACACAGATTTGAAACCATAGCTATAGTCCCCCCCTTTGAATGTGGATATTTTACATTTCAAAAGAGATTAGTTTGCATCTGGTAATGAATTATTCAGATGTTTATGCTTAGCTCTGTTAAATCTTCTTTTGGGGTATGACAAGATTTTAAGATCTCACATTGTATATTACCCTTAATATGAGAATCAAATGCATTTGTATTTCTTTAAGTATTTAAGACTGTTTTCTGGCTAATAATAATAATATTCTTATTTTTCTCGGTTATTCAAACAGTTCTGCAATTTAAATTAAATTGTTTTCCATGTTAAATTTCCTTTAGCTGCTGCTGCTAGTCTTTTTCTTCTTCCTGTTTCTCCTCATCCTCTCTTCCTCATCTTTGCTCTCTTCACCCTCTCCTTTATTCTCTTCTCTTTTCTTCCTCTACTTTTCATTGAATTCTCATTGTGAGATTTCAAAGTTTTGGAACTGAGCAGCTAGAAACTATTGTTTCTCAAAAGAAACATGAAATATAACAATCCCTATATTACTAGCAGAATATTTTTGTCAGTACAATGTAGATGTAAAGCAAACAAGAGACATTGTCACTCAGAAGGGCATTGTGTTGAAGTGACAAACATATTGAAAACGTCAGTGATACAGCACAATGAATAAAGGTTCTTTTCTTCCCTTTTGATCCTATAACTCATGAAGAAGAGCTCTTCATCATGATGTCCCAGAATCCAAGCTAATGAAGTTAACACAATCTCAATCCTCAGAGTTGCTACATTGCAGAAGGAAACAAAGATGTTCTTTGACCTTTGAATCAACAAGAAATTCTCAGCCCAGAAATGTAACACCATATTTCCAGTCTCAATTCACTGATCAGAAATGAATTTGTGGCTCTGTCAGCAACAAAGGAAGAGAATTACCCAATCGTGTACTCAAAAATCAATGAAAAAAATACTAGGCATAAATAGCCCTGAAAAGTTGCAATGTCCTCCCTTCTAACCAGCACTCTCTTTATACTCTTCATTAATACAATATACTTAGCCTCCCTGAGGGACACAATGGAAACATTCTTCAACTAATCATGACAGGAATGCCTAAGGCTTGTACCAGTGAAAGGAGTCACAGCAGGCTATACATCAAGCATATCCTTGTGTTAGATTATTAGGCCATAGCTTGAATCTTGCCTCTTGAGATAGTGAATTTTGTCACCTTGATTCTATCTGTCATCAACAAAAAGATGAACCTCTGGGCTTGTCAAGAGGACAACTCCAACAATGCTTAACTGAAGGAAGACTCTGCTCCTAGAGTGTGTAGCAATTTCCCAGATACAAAGAGGTTGCTTCCTGTTGGTGAATGTGTCTGTCCTGTTGCTACTGGCACTGCTGAATCCACTCCTTTCTTCACTAACATCTGATCACAGGTCACCAGATTGGGGCAGGGAAGGCATCCAGTTTCCTGGTCTACCAGGTTTACACCTGCTCCAGTGTACAGATGGAACTCAAAGAGACTCTAACCAGCCAAAACATGACAAACATGGCTCTGGCATGCACTGCCTTTCTCGTCCCTCTGTCTTACAAAAAACTATTAGATTACATTTCTAAAACTAGCCCCCAAAGTCTCTTCCTTTATTTGGTCACTTTCTCCTGAGGATGACTACCAAGGTTCAGCTATCAAAGTATTGAAGAAGATAAATCAAAAGTTCCCCTTTGGCTCACCTAACCATAGGCCAAGTTAAAATTAAAAATTAAACAGTTCAGCCTGACACAGGGATTTCCCTTGTACATTTGTAAATGGCCATTTACCTATAGGCTATGTCTGACTCTTCTCTATCCAAAGGGTGATTTGTTCCCCAGGACAAATACACCTTCCCCTTCTCATGTGGTCATCTTTGAAGACTGTATTTAGAATGCTCTTTTGCTGTTTGTCTGACACTCTGACAAATGGATCCAAGAGAGAATTAAATTAAAAATTATTCTTAAATTAATGCAGTAACTTAGAACTGTTCCTGTGAGAGGAAATGAGAAAAGTAATTATATAGGAACTGTAGAGGCTTTAGAACACAATGGAGGTCTGGGGCCACAGTGGAGAGATAAAGAAGAAGGTGAGAAGAAACAGAAGGATTGAAGCATCTTAAGAGGCAGGGCAATGATTGGAAAGGATGTCTGTGAATACTTCAGCTACAGTCATCACTGAGGATTGCTCACCAGGAGGAATGCCTTAGTAGTCATAACTGCCCGGTCATTGCCTCGAAATCCATCTGAGTGTGTGGCTCAGTCCACAAGGCATCAGCTAAGCTGAGACACTCATCCTGTCCACTGTGTGCTTGACAACATAATATCCACATATTCACGGTGTCATTTTGGATGGCCTTACAATATAAAACAAAATATAAAACAAATTCTTAATGTACAAACATTCAGACTTAAAATTAGGGTTTTACTTTACTATAATAGCTTTTTAAATTTTTATGTATTAATTCATCTGGTAGCCTGTCCTGAGAGCCTCATATACTGGGTTTTTCTTTTTAATCAAAAGACTTTTAACTCTCCTTCCCTGAACATAATTGCTAGTAACTGCAGTCTGTATTATTTCGCTTGGAGAATCACACTCAACTCTCTCTTTTGTTATCTTGTCCAATTGAAAGGATTAACAACGCTGAACTAAACTATTCGAAGAAAGAACATTGGATTTGAAAGCTTTTCTGTTAATTTTATTGTTGCTTCTAGGCAGAAATTTAATCTGATTTTGTTGTTAAAGTAACTTACTCCTTTACTGTTAAGGACAGAAAGGAGCTATTTCTTCTAAATCTGTCACTACCTGATTAACTACAGTATCTGTTTTCTTTATTCCTGATTGCACACAACAGGTAATTCTGTTCTTTTGCTTTCAGTGACTTCTCAAATGGAGTGGAAAACATAACTAATAGGTTCTGTTCCCCAAACATTCCCACTAGAGCCACATGTTCATTTGGTTCTCTGGTGAACTGCATGTTTATTCTGGCAACAGTTCTACCAAATATTTTGCAACTGTATCATAAAAAATTTTTGGTTTCAAATAAATGATAATCCATTGTTAATTGAGAGTGGTTCTGGAAAGTTGTTCGCATTGGTCAGAATTTATTAGGCTCAACAGTCACCAAGTACATGAAAATGTCTCTTCTGATATGACCATGAAGAGTGCCAATGTTAGAATCACTTAGAAGATATCAGGACTACTTCCAGTGGTAAAGAATAATAGAGGTATAAACATTGCATGCATTAAATCTTACACATTTATCCATTGGAATTCACTCTATCATTAAGAAGTCAGACTTAATTTTCTGAGCATAAGAACACCAGATTTCTAAAATACACTAAGATCATCAGTAGTAGCATGAAGTTATGCTCATTAAGAAATGATTTTTGGATACCTGCATCTTGGTGAATATGAGCAGGGTCATAGAGTCTCCTTTAGTACCTTCCTCAGGACATGGCATGATAGACAGAGAAGGATGTTGCTTTTGTCAATCCTTTATTCACCAGAGTAGCCTTTGCTGGTTTATAGCTGTGTTAGCAGAACACCAATTTATCAAGTCTACCCTAAAACATAAGGAAGGAAACGTCAGACAATAACTTCATCCCACGGTGGGATATGTTAACATAGAAGTTTCTGACATTACTCTGTACCTACAGCAAGTAGTACCCAGATTATGTATCCTCATGAACATCTGCTGCATATGAGCGGGGAAGCCCAGGTCCAGACCGTGTATGATCTTTGGTGGTTCAGATTCTCAGAGCCCCAAGGGTCCAAGTTAGTTGACTCTGTTGGTATTCTTGTGGAGTTCCTTTCCCCTTTGGGGACCACAATCCTTCCTCCTATTTTTCCATAAGAGACCCCAAACTCCGTCCACTGTCTATCTGTGGGTGTCTGCATCTGTATGAGTCAGCTGCTAGGCGGAGCCTCTCAGACGACAACATGCTTCTGTCTGCAAGGATAATAGAGTATCATTAGTAATGTTCAGGATTGGTGCTTGACCCTAGGATGGGTCTCAAGTTGGGCTGATTATTGGTTGGCCATTCCCTCAGTCTTCTCCCTCCCCCGTGCCTGCATTACTTGTAGACAAAATATATCACCAGCTGAAAGTTTTGTGGCTGGGTTGGTGTCTCTATAGCTCCACTAGGGTTCCTCTCTGGCTTCAGGAGGTGGCCTTCTCTTCAATGAACATTTGACTTGCTAGTTCCTAATAGTCACATCACACATGGCAACTTGACAAAATATAAGCCTCCTTCCAGTAAGTATAGGCACAGATAAAGATACACACAAATAGTCTCAAGGAAATGTGTATCATTGGTTCAGTTTCTCTGGTGAATCCTGTCTGACATGACCTGGTGCCATAGTATTTCTCATCTGACTGTGGATTTGCTTATCAACTAAGGTCAGGATCTTTTGCTTGCCTGGTACTTTTACTAATTACTGTTAGATAAAGGCTTTAGGCCTTCTCTTCTGCTACTTCTATTACTACATCATCACCACATGATCCATTAAAATAAAATTTGTTTGAGGAAAGCCAAAAACATTATTTTCTGCAAAAAAGTACAAAATTAATATTCAAATCTGGTCTTTGAAAAATGGCTAAAGTTCTGGAATAACTGGCTCATTTTAAGATGGATTTAAAACTACATTGACAATAGAATCATTCCAGCATCCCATGGGGTTAGGTGACACTAGTTTTCAAAATCTAGAGGCTGTGTGGCCTGATTGTGATCTGTGAGTTCTTTCTGGCTTCTCAGAACTGATAGAGGTGATCCTACCCTCCTCAAGCACTTCATACTTGGATTCCTCTCAAGCAACAATCCACATTGCTAAATTTCATTGACAATCTTGAATTGTCAACTTGTAATTTTCAGTGTTCATTTCTGAGATATGGATTCCGGACGTAAGAATTGAATCTTTCTTATTATAACAAAATAGTTAACGTACACAGAACTTTTATAGCTAATAGATTATTTAGTTAGTAATCATTCAAATTACAAAGTCAAACTAATTTTCAAAAGTCAAGATATATTTAATTTGAAGTTTTATTTATTAAGCAATTAGAAGATAAATTCTAAGAATACAAATAGTAAGGGAAAAACTATTAAACACAAAGCTCATTCATATTTTTGTCTTAAAGAATAAGGGAAATATCTACATTCCCAAAAAGTTAAGAGGAAGGCATAGAAAATTTTCATTTACCCATGATCCCATGAATGAGAAGTCCCCCAAAGGAAAATGGGTACATGTATGACAATACGTGATCCTATACTAAGACAACTGTTATGACATTCATAGTTTACATTAGGGCTCACACTTGATAGACTTCCTATGACTTTGGAGGAATTTATAGCGACATATATCCCAATTATAAGATTTTATATTTTATTATTTATAGAATTTTCTTTTATCCTTCTTTCCTACTAACCTTGATAGCCAGCAATTCACCTGCTGCCTTAGTTTTCCCCTTCTCAGAATGTCACGCTGTATGGCCCTCACAGACGTTTGCTGTGTTGGGTTCCATGGTTTTTAGTATTATTCATTCAGTTTTCTTCCATGATTTCCTATTAGTACATTTTTGTAAAGCAAAGAAATTTTCTGGAGTCTAGGTGTCTTGGTCTCTTTTTAAAATGAAGTTAATGCAAATGTGGCCATTTATACACTACACTTAATACTTGAACAACACAGGACTAGGGACCCCAGTTCCATTGAACCATCAAAATTCAAATTAGCATTGGAGACTCAAAAAATTTAATTACTACTTGTGGAGTATGGACTGCAAGCTTTACCAGTGACATAAATCAATTAATACATATTCATATGTTGTATATATAGTATGAGATAGAAGAGACACCCAAACAACAGGTCAGGGTACTTTTTAACAGGTTTATAATTTACTGGTTAAAGCAACTGCTCACATGGAGGTGACGGTCTCATCCCATGTTCTAATCAGATGCTTATAACACTTGGTCTTTCTACAACAGCAAAAGACAGATGGTGCTAGGTATAGTGTGCACTGTAGTTTATATGTGAAGATATAATTTAATGCTAGATCTTTATGTTTGCTTACTGTATCATTTGTGTCTATGTCTATAAATTTTGGTAAATCTTTATTTTAAATATTTATATTATAAACTGAATTTATGATTTACTTTATAACATTACATACCTAATGATGTGAGGTATAATATGATATTATTTTATATTATATTTCATATATAATATATTTGTGGTGTGTGTGGTGTGTTATGTGTATATATGTGTATATATGTTTGTGTGTGTTGGATAGATAGATAGATAGATAGATAGATAGATAGATAGATAGATAGATGATATACTACTTTCTAACTTTATTAGAATATGGAGCAATACAAATCAAATGAAAGTTTTCTGTAAGCATCACAAGTAGGAGCAAAATTTTCTGCATATGGGCAGACCTGGATAGTTCAAGTAGGTCATAATCAATCTGTCAACTGAAATTGTTTTTAGTAAGTCAGAACACGTTTATTGGCATTGAGTCATAAAAGGATGGGGAGTAAATTTACAGCTGGAAGGATGTATACCTCCCAAACAAAATCCCATCATGTTGTATGTAATATAATTAATGATCATTTTCATAACATTTACATGGCATTAGATATTCTAAGTCACTTAGAAATGGGGCAAAGTAATTCAGGATGTATATGGGTAAACGAAAATGCTATGAAATTTTATCACATAAGGGCATGTTTGTCAGCTTCCCTTCACTGTGACAAGTACTCAGAAAAGCAATTTAAAATGTGGAAAGAACCATTTTGTTTCATGCTTTCAGGTGTTTCAGCCAGTGGTTGGCTGGCTTCATTGCTTTGGGTCTAAAAGAGAAAAAGTAGAGATCAGGGAGATAAGTGGTTGCTTAGGCTGCTCATTTGCCACGGCCAGGTGGCAGAGGGACACACAACAAGATCAAGGACATCCAAAATGTGCACTCCCTCAGCGCGGCCCCAATTCAGAAACACAGCTTGCATAGTCCATTTCCCCAATGCTATCATCTTTCAATTAGTCCTAACACACAACTGTTTGGGAGGCACTGTGTATCCAAACATAACAAGGTATCTTGAGCATTTGTGATAGTGGCATCTAGTATGGAAGAGGTACTGGAACCAGTGTCCTGAGCATAGGGACTGACATCTCTGTTGTATCAGAGACCCACTGAATGTCAGTTTTGGAATCACTGAGATCATTTCCTCTAATGTTTTTGGAGATGAAAATTTTGCTAACAATCTTATGATTAGGATTTTTTTTAGTCTTTCTGTGTATACTTATTTTGATATTGTGAATGGTTTTCTTAAAATTTCATTTTACCTCTCCTGTGTTTTAATTCCAGAGGTTGAATTCATGACTCAGGACCTCATACAGGGGCAGAAGTTATGAGGGAATTAGATTCATGGTCCATGGCCATGTTCCAAATTAAATGTATTTTATATGTATTTTAAATACACACACACACACACAGACATATATATATGCTTATATGTCATCCTAAAAATTTAAACAATTTTGAAACTTTTAGAACCTTCTATTTCTTCTCATTGTATAATAATAGTATCTCTTCAAAATCTTTGAATGGTGTATGTTTTCATAAATGTAAATGTATACATAACTGTCTATATATACACACTTTTCTCCTAGCAGATTCTTATTCATTTTTGTAATAGATTTTTGCTCAACTTAGAGTCTATCAACTTAGCAAGATTTATATTAAGTGGGTATATTTTCCAACTGTAGTATTATTTATTTACCTGTCTTACACTAACCTCTATATAGAATAAATTGGGGTTTTGTCATTTGATGTAACCAAGCACATGGTTTCACCATGCAGTCAGAGAGCAGCTCATATTAAATATGTGGTTTTCTTATTTAGTCTCTTCCACATACTATAGTTTGGGGATGCTTTAGTTTCATGTCCCTAAGAGACTGACCTCCTGATCCAAAGAGACTCTCACTCTCAAGTTGTCAAGAAGGTGACACTGGAGCTGCTGCTAACCTATTACATTTTTAGTGACCCTAGCATCTGAGCAGCCTTTTTACATAGCTCCTGGAATACAGAGATGCTCATGTTAGCATTAAGGTCAAGATGTATATACCTTGAAGTATCCTCTTTTCATCTTTAACCATCATCACTTGTAGTGGTTTGACTAGGAATGTTTCCTACCAACTCATGGGTTTGAAGGCTTAGCCCATAGAGAGTGGCACTATTAGGAAGTGTGGCTTTGTTGGAGGAAGTTTGTCACTGTGGGGGCAGGTTTTGAGGTCTCCCAAGCACAAGCTATTCCTACTGTGACACACAGTCTCCTGCTGCCTGCAGATCAAAGTGTAGAACTCTCATCTCTCTCTCTCTCTCTAGGACTATGTTTGTCTGCATACTGCCATGTTTCCAGCCAGGACAATAAAGTACCAAACCTCTAAAACTGTAAGCCAGCTTCACTTAAATGTTTTCCTTTAAAAGAGTTGTCTTGGTCATGGTGTAAAAGTAACTTTTATTCTCCTGTTTTAATTGTTGTCTCCAAGGTTTCCTGCCTCAATCTGCTAATTTGGCCTCCAAACAATCTAATCTAGCCCTAGAAATGCTTCAACCCTCTGAGATTTACTGCTTAGTAAGATCATCCTTTCTTGTTCTTTCTGACTTCTGACTAGCTAGTTGAACTCAGCTGATCTAGCTCAAAACTCCTCTTCATGATGACTGATTCGACCTGGTTACTCTCAGCTTCTCATGAATTGTTCTACTTGGCCTCAAACTAACACAGGAAATATGTTCTGATCTTCTGCATCTGTCTCATTCTCTGGCTCATTCTGTCTTCAGCTGTATGTATCTAGCTTGTTCTCTCTCTGCAATCTGCTTGAGTATGACTGCCCCAGGAAATCTGCCTCTCTTTCTGCAGTCTCTTAAGCAGCTTCCCTTTCCCTCTCTTTTTCTGAGAGTTGGGCATATTCTATACTGTTAAATCTATGATACATCACTTTGTCTACCACTCAATTAGACATCACTTTTAAACATGGGTGCTTCCTTCTACAAACTAACTTTACTTTCATTGTCTGTAATTAAAAGTGTGTACTAAGGGCATGTCTGTAGTCAGGCCAGAGGCATTAGAAGTGTGTAAGGGCTGAGCCACACAACTAGAAATAGGTTTTTTCAGTAAATAACACAATCTTGGGGTTCACAGTGTGATCAAATATCCTATAACATCATGGTGTTTCTTCACAGCAGCAAATCAGTAACTAAAACATTATTGTATATTTGATCAGAAGATAAACTATTGAGCACATGAAACCAAAGTTGATTTGCTTTTTCTCATTATTATGTGTCTTCTGACTTTTCTTGACTGTAGACTTCTGTCAAAATGGGAAATATAGTGAGTTAAAATTCGTAATCTCAAAGGAAAATAAGTTGTAGATGTTTCATTTGTACACATCCTGAAGAGATTTCTAATACATATTCATTGGGTTATTTCTGTCTAGAAAGAAGTGTGAACATTCTCAGCAGATAAGGACGTCAAGCCAGTGGGGGTGAGATATTAAGATATGAAATCCAGCTTGTTCTTCCTTCATTAAGGTGGAATATTTCCATATTATTAGTAATTGTCACTTCTGTATGTAATATAAATTAACAGTCATTTTCCAGGATGCAGAGGTAATTTTAGGTACTGCTTGATGCTTTGTTTGTAAATCCATGAGCTGAACATTATGTTTAAAAATGCTTTCTTTGACACCAATGTGTAGATTTTGTCTTAGTTTTCCGCCAGCTAGGGGAAATTTGCATAAAATAGCTATATGAGAAAATAAGCACTGACAAGAACAGGAAAAAGAAAATAGATCTCCTTCAATTTTATCATTTATTTTTACAGTATAATTGTGTGTGTGTGTGTGTGTGTACTGTGTCTGTAAATGTATGTGTGTATATGGCTGTCCAGGACCCACTGTACATATGTTACAGTCAGAAGACAACTCTTGGAAGTTCTTTTTTTTTCTTTTGATATTTTGTTTATTTACATTTCAGATGTCATCCTCTTACCCCATTCCCCCTCCCTAGAAAACCCTATCCCATTGCCCCTCCTTCTTTATGCTTTTATTCCATTTTAACTACATGCATGTATTAAGGTCAGTTCTAGGTTGAGAAACTAGCAATACAATAGATGCTAATCGTCAAGGAACAAGCAAGACAATAAACACAATTCCATGAACACTCCCATGATCACTGTTTCTATGGGCTTATCAGGATGACCAAAATATCTGAATCAACCTCCCTGTCCTAGCCCAAAATCATTTTTATGTCTGAAGCCTATTTTCTTGTTCTAGCCTAAGATTTAGATTCCTACTGAAATTACTTCTTTGTTCTAGCCTAATGTCAGATTCCTGCCTGAAGCTCACTTCCTTGTCCTTGACCAATGTCAGATTCCTGCCTGAAGCTCATTTCATCTCCTTTCCGCATATGGGTTTTAGGTATGAAACTCAGGTCCTCAGCTTTGACGGCTGATGCCCATACCTACTTAGTCCTCTCTCTAGCCTCTCCCTATAAACTTAGAAAGTGATGATTCAGACAATATTCCCAGTTGTAATATGTGTAATTATATTTTTTGTGCTATTTATCAGGTAGCATAAACTAGATGCTTTTCCTTAGTTACTCAGGTTTAAATTCTAAGAGATGTATTTTTCATTTTATACTCCTTTAGTAGGATATCACAGACTGATTGCTCATAGTTCTGTGGTCTGAGAAATCCATCAGCAGTGTATGGATGGACTCAGTGTATGGTGAGTGCTGCACTTTAGATCCCTTTCTCAAGGAGTCCTTGAATGTGTTCTCACCTGGAAGGACGAGTGACAAAGGGATTATGTTTCTTCTGTTAAGCTTCTTAATAAGGTACATGATCTAGGGATTCAGTCACTTCCTATGTGTGAGGCTTTTCAACTTTGCATTGAGAAATAAAATTCAACATGAATGGAGAAAAGGGTAGGTAAAATATGCAATACATTGAAATAACATATTTGAATAGCTAATAGTATTAGTCTTACAATTTTCAAATACCTAGAATCTATAACTGGACCAAGAAGAACAAATTATTGTCTGTTGAATGAGTCATTAGTCAAACTAGACTAGATATTGGAATGTAAATTAGTGAATTACCCTTTTCAGATCAACCAGTTTACTGGAACTCTGAGAGCATTTTGTGCATGAGTTTGGAACCTTCTAGCCATTGACCACCCATGACCTAAGTATCTAATCCCACCGTTCGCTATTATCCTCTTGGCTTATTGGTCCTATAACTACATAAATCACACTAGGAGAACTTAAATAGATCGGAATGTCTCTAGAAATATTTCAGTACATGAAAGAGCAAAGTGAAAGTATGAATGGTATTCTGTAAAACCAAGCTGTAGGAGAAACTTAGAACACTGGGTTGAGCTTATGAAAAATAGTGGCAGGTGATCAGGATAACTTAATCAATAGGAAGAGTTCAGCAAACTGAGTGATTACTGAGTTTGTGACCACAGTAAAAAAAAAATATGTGCTTAGATTTTCCACATTTGTTCATGGACATTCAAGACCTTGATTAATAATAAGCTGTGTAAGCATCAGTTTGTAAGAGACGTGAATGGAGGTCCTGTGGTCCATTCCTCAGCAGCATTGGTCACAGCTGTTCACACTGGTCTGTAAGAACTGCTTCATATGACTTGCACTCCCCATCAATGAAAGCTGGAGTGAGACTAAGCCCTGCTAGATTGACTGCTCTCTCTGTAGGTCAGTCCTCTCCAGCTTCCGTGGCAAAATCTCACAAACTGAAGCATCAACTGTCAAAGCTTATTTGACTCATAGCTCTTGAAGTGGGACCTATAAGATTCAGATCTTTGCAGGTTGGTTTCCCATGAGGCCTCTTTTCTGGATTTGATATGATAATGTCATATCCTCACTTGACTTTTCTTCTGTGAAGTGAATCTCTGGTACTGTTCCCACGAAAACATAGCTTTCACTGGATTGGGACCCAATGCTTATGACTTCATTTAAACTTAGTATGTTTTAGAGGCTGCGTCTCTGAATGCAATCAGATGCAGAAATAAGACTTCCAAATTAATGAGTTTAGAAAGGGTGATGTAACTTAGGTCTTAAAACTATGATATCATAAAGTCACTGCAGGGGCTAGACAGGATATTTCAGTGTGTGAATTATTTGTTCTGCAACCATGAGGACATGACTTTAAATTCTCAGGAAACATTTAAGAAGCCAGGCATTTCTGTACATGCTTGTAACCCCAGCATTGAGGTCAGGGTTGGGAGAGGCAGAGAGAGAGATAACTGCTAGAACCTTTCTGGCCAGCCAGTCTGGTCCAATCAGGTCAGCTTCAAGTTCACTGAGAAGTCCTATCTCAAGGCAATAAAGACAGAAAGCAATAGAGGAAAATATGTAGTGTTCTATTCTGGTTTCAATATGCATACACTCTATACACTGGCTCATGCATTTAGATACTCACATGATTGCTCAAAGCCAGAACACCACACACACACACACACACAACACACACACACAACACACACACAACACTTTATAAACACTGTACAAAGAACACATACAAACATATACAGGCAGTGTGACAAACTCAGACCCCAGATCTGTTTCTATTATCTTGCACTCCCTTGTCACTGAACAAAATTTTCTTTGTAAATAATATTATTTAATTGCTGGCAATAAAATTAAGGCCTCAGCCTTAATTTTTAATTTAATTAATTTAATTAATTTTAATTAATTAATTAATGAACTCTTGCTGAGATACACAAGTCCTAAAGCCATATTCATATCTATATCTTAATTCAGCATTAAGCGGGAGTCTGAAATACAATACATTTTAGAAACTATCCATTTCCTTTAAAGCATGCCACTAAATTTTCTCCATCTCAAGGAGTGGAAACCATGGTCCTTGATCATTCACCTAAGTGTCTTCTTTTCATTTTCACGTTCCTTGTTTCTTCGTATCCCTAATCCATATTAGCAGCAAATCTTCTCAGTTAGACATTCAACACTATTTCTTAAATCTTACCTGAGGCCAGAGGGAAAGAGGTTGGATGCTGTATTTTGAAACTGAAAAATCCCATAAGTCCTATACATTAAAGAAATGGTTTCAAGCCTATACTGATATCTGGGAAAATCCTTTAGAGGTGAAGTGTGTTGTAAGAAAATTAGCATTAGAGGCATGTCCTTGCAAAGGACACCAGAGTCCTAGTCTTGGTCTTATTTTCTTTCCTTCTTTCTATCTTTCTTCTTTCTTTCTTTCTTTCTTTCTTTCTTTCTTTCTTCTTTCTTTCTTTCTTTTTAACCTTTTATGCAGTAAAACAGGCTTTCTCTCCCAAATGTCAAAAGGTATTTTTCTCATTGGGTGGAAACCAGGCAAAGTGATGGTGCACTGGAATGTCTGCTGCAATGAGTCCAAGTAAAACTTGCTTCTCTTTAGGGTAATTATCTCGGGTGCATTGTAATAATAACGGAAACAGTCCATTCTGGTTCTGGAGATTTGAATCCTATGGATTTGCATAATTGTGTCAACCACTATTTTCTTTTCATATAAAACAGACATCAATTATCTAGATCACAGAGATTTTATGGCGTGCACAGTGCTGCTGTGTAGTGACCATTAATAGCTGACAAGCATAATGATATGTCCACACTATTTAAGAATTTCTCCTAGGAGAGAAATAATATCAGGTTCTTTGTCAGGTCAACCACTTCGTCTTCTTTTCCCTTGTGTTTCCCACATAAAACCTTGGTCAGCAGTTAGAAATGCTCAAACCTGAAATGACTGAATATAAATTAGGTTTATGTGATGCTCCTGCTCTCTCTCACTACTGTATCTCTGATGTTGATGCATGCCTCATTTTAACGGAGACAAAGTAGCAACTGACTGTAAATTTATGGGCAGCAGCAAATGAGTCAGAAGCACACATTCAGAACTTATCTGTTACTAAACTGCACATGCAAGAAACAGATAGCCCTGTCTCTCATCTCTTTATTCTGTTGTCTTCTTCTGGAAACTTTTTCACACTGATTTCTTAGGAACTGGGTTGTAAAATCAGACACCTAATCTGCAATAGCCATTCACGAGGGACTATCCTTGTAGGAAATCATTATTTCTTTTTCCTTTACCTCTGCTCTCCAAACTTTATACTTAGACCTTTGACCTCATTAAGAGCCTTATAGGTAGAGATTATTTATGAATATTAAGTTGTACAGACTTAATAACAAAAACTCAAGGACATCAATTCTGATTGTGAAGTTGTATAAACAGAAATGTTAAAAATAAAAATTTGAACTCTTGACTCATTTTGTTCTTGTGATGTTCTTTTGCAGGCAGCCACAGCTGACTGCTGTAAGCTCACAAGACCTTAGCCTCTGTTTTATAGCATTCTTCCTCCATGACCTATCTCTTACAATCTTCCTACTTCCTCTTCTGCAATGCACCATGGTCTTTTGGGCATGTGATGTGATATGTACGTCAAATTTAGTGCTGAGAAGAGCACACTTGCTCGATGTCTGTCCTGTAACTAGTAGTGACTCCTTTCCTCTTTGAGGCACAACTACCATGGCGTTTCTGCCCCCGAGCACATGCTTAAAACAATGGAGGAAAACATGGACTGAATCTAAAAAGCCAAGGTCCACAGTTGTTTTCCTTAGGTATTTTATCACAGAGCTGGAGCGTGAGTACTACACGGCCATATTTTCTTCTGTGTGAAGGGAAGCAAGGTGTCCAGCTGTGATGCTACAACCATATTAAAACTGTGTAAAGTAAGTAAGAAAAGCAATAATTTTCAAAGAAAAAATATGAGTAACGTCTGTGTTACTTCCCATTTGGATTTTCCAGATGTACATGAAGGTAACAGATGGTATTTATGATATCTTTTCAGTGTGCAGTCACAGTGGTAGCAGTATTTTAGTCTCATTAATTCAAGGAAAAATCACTGGGAGGTGGGAGCTAAACTCATCACAATGCTGCAGATGAGGAATCTGAGTTTTCCTGGCAAGTAAGTTACAAGAGTCAACAAAAACTAGGAAAGAGAAGGACCTATGTGCTGGCCAGATTTCTCTGATACTTCAGCATCACGATGAAACAAACAAGCAGCACAGACTGCAGACTGGAGCTCACCATTAGAATCTACGTCTCTGTTCTATCAATTACCAGAGGTGTGAATTTTGAATTACCCCCCTACAGCGCACATAGGAGTCACAGAAGTGTTCTTTTAATAAGGAAATGGATTTATGCACTGTGTTTTGATTTATGGTGCTTATAAATTGGACTGTAGTTTCCAAAGAGGTAAATAGCAATGCACATAAAAGATTTTCGTATCCACCTCTAAATAGATAAGAAAAAGCAGTACTCACACTTGGGAAAGCTTGAAAATTTCTCTGGTTATCCAATCCAGCTGAATATTTTATAGTGTTTATTTTTTCAGTTCAAAATCAGTTCTCTAATTATACACTAATGTGAACTTCCTTTATTCTCAATAAACAGAGGAAGAATGAATTCAGTAGCTCGCAGATTAGCTGGCTGGCTATTCTGGCATGGAAAAGATTTATTCTAGGCGTAGACCATCAGAGAAAATAATTTAAAACTAGCTGTCTTTTTTAAAAAAATCTTTTTTACATCTATTAAAGGTAGCCATAAAATAAGAGGATTTCATTTACAAATGCACTTCTCTTGCCTGATGTCTCTGTTTCCTACCCAGGTTTCACATATCCACAAATGAACTGTGGCCTTCTACTTTATTTTCTGACAAGATTTAGTCTGGGGAAATAGAGGAAGTGTTAAGTTACTTTACATCAGTATCAAAATTATTTAAAAAAGAAATTACTTGTCTTCTGAATCTACCCCATGCTGAAATGAAACAAATAAAAATTATTACACTCACAAATGCATCGCTATAGTTCTTTATGTGACTGCAATTTTTAAAGAACAAAGATACTGATTTTGTTTGTTTGTTTATTCATTTGTTTAAATGCCCAAACTCTTGAACGTTGTCATTGGTTTCAACTCATTTTTTTGGTTCAATGCACATCAGTACAACTGACGTCCTTCTTTTCTCAATGCTTGATTCCATCATCTTATTAATGATTACTACTAACCTCCAATTTAAAAATTAATACAACTTCACAGACCACAAGATGAAAGTAAAGCGAGGCATCCATGTCCCATATAATCATGCTAAGTGTTCATTCTTCACTAAGGTTGAGCCATTACTAAGTTGGTATCTTTCAAAAATATTTTCAAAAGGAACGTTCTCACAGTTTTCTGTTTCTTTTTTTTTTTTCAAAGCTTTAAATTTTTTTTATTTTTAATTTTTTTTTCAGCAAATCAAAAAAATTTAAAAAGCATTCAAACAGAATAAAATGAAAAGAAACAAACAAGCAAAATACCAAGGGTCAGATATACTTATACAAGAATTCTATAGAGCCTTCAAACAAGCAATATTTTTTGAGTTATGTTTAAAAAAATTCAGAACCACAATAAGCTTCTTCACAAAGCAAATAATATTGAAATAGTGAAATCAAGTGTAAACCCAACAAAAATATATAAATTATAGTCCAGTATCCCTCATGAGTATACATACAAAAATTCTCAATGAAGTAGTTGCAAACTGAATACAAGAGATATAAAAAAATAATATTCCATGAAAAACTGAACAACTGTTTTTTTTTTTTTTTTTAGAAGACCATACTCCATATACAGGCTGCATGTTTTGGGATAGCCCCCACTCCAGATGTTTGAGACCTACATGAAAACCAAGCTGCACATTTACAACATATGTGCAGGGAGGCCTAGGTTCAGCCCATGGAGGTAGATCTGTGTAGACTAGGTATGCTCCACGTTGGTGATTCAGTCTCTGAGAGCTCCAAGGGTTCAGGTTCGTTTACTCTGTTGATCTTCCTGTGCAGTTCCTATCTCCTTAGGGCCCACAATCCTTCCACCTATTCTTCTATAAGAGTCCTCAAGCTCAGTTTTCTGTTTCTAATGGTTACTTTATTGATGTCTTCATGTGCTTATTGTAGCTTTTTCTCCATGAATTTTGTGTGTGTGTTTAAACTTTTTCTTTTCTTTTCTTTTTTGGCAAAAGCATAAAGTTGCCGTAAATAATAACTATCTTAGAATGCAGGTGTTTCACCACTGTGTTTCTTAGAGTAGCATTGTCCAAATATTTGGATGATGAATATAACTTAGGCACATGTTATATAGCATGGCAGCCATTTATCGTGTAAAGCTGTTGAGTCTGTAAAATTGTTCTGTATGCAAAGAAGTAGAATGTTCAATGTTGTTTAATTTAATTTAATGCAGTTTTTAAGTAACCCCTTTGCCTAGAAACCCTTACACTTAACCATGTTAGACAAAGAGTATTATCTATTTCATTATGTCATTCCTATTCAAAGCATGTCTCAAGTATGATAAAAGTTATTAATTGCTTGTGCCTCAGAATCAATCTATCTCCTATATAATCGCTATATGTATTCTTCAGTTAGTAGGGCTTCAACAAATTGTGAAGGAAGCAAGTAGACAATGCAGTTAAGCCATGAGGGTTGGACATGGTGGGGAGGGGGGATATTCGAGGGTGGGGAGGTGAGGTACAGGGGAGGGTGGGTGAGGGTACACCAACGTGGAGGTAGGAGGAGGGGGGAAGGGATAGGGAGTTCCTGGGGGGGGAAGGGGGGAAGGGGAAAACACCTGAAATGTAAATAAAAGTTCCAATAAAAAAAAAAAAAAAAAGAAACCCCAGTGTGTAACAACTCCATAAAATATGATGGTCATCGACCTGGAAGAAAAGTAGGTGGTTCCCATTCTCACTCATCTAAAATATCTACTAGTTTAGGAATATGGAAATCACGATGAACAGTTTTAACCAAACTTTCTCTGTCTAAATTTTTCACAGCTTCCTGTCTCTATTCCTACAGAAGCCAAAGACTGAGCTGAACGCACAGCTCAGCAACCTCCTAAATACAGTTCTTTTCTACTTTTTCCCTCAAATTGCTAGCAAGATTAGATCATAAATATTCCCAGATTTTCACTAACTCCATAGACATTCAGAAAATTTCTCCACATTCCATCTTTGATGGTTCCTGTTTGTATCACTTTTTCTAGAAAAGAATAACTCATTTATTTGATGTTAATTTGGAATTTAACTCTGCATAGCTTGAATATCTTATAATCATAGGTCTTCATCTCCTATACGAAGCATTATACTTTTCAGTAACAATCACTTACTAACTTAAAATTCATTTAGACAACTGAGAATGTAATTTTAAGAGTATATTTTAAAGGGTTTTTTTTCTTTTACTTATTTTTATTCTTTGAGAATTTCAGTTTATATAATATAAACTGAATTTTGCTTATTTTCACCCCATAATCCTTTTTCTCCTTTTAAACCATTCTTCCTCCTAGAAAAACCCATACTACTTTGATGTCCCTTTTTGGCCCTCATAAAGTCTAATTATGGCTGCTTACATAAGCATAAATAGAAAGACCATTTACTGGAGAATGGGCAGTTTACCAGTGACTACACCACTGAATAAAAGTATGTCCCCAACCCACCCCCAGCATTCATTTGCTGTCCATATTCCTGTTGTGAGGAATAGGGACTGAGGAAGCCTTCCCTAGCTCTTGATGAAGTGCTGATGGTCACATCATCTGAAGGTAACCACAGGATAAGTGCAAGGCTTCATTCTCTTCCAGAAGACAGTGTTTGACGACACTGTTTCCCAGCCTCTACCTACTACATTGCCCCTATCACTTCAACAATGTTCCCTTAATCTTAGAGAGGGCGATAGAGATGTTTCACTTAGGAACAAGCACTCCGTAGCCACTTCTTCTCCAAGGGTTCATCTAGTATGAGTTTGCTTATTTGTCACTGCCCACTACAAACACAGCTTCTCTGGAAAAAGCTCAAATCAGTACTAATCTAGAGACGTAAACATAGTATTTAGCAAAAACCTTGATGCTGTGTCCCATCGACCTAAAAACAGTAGTGGATTCTTTTTCCTAGGGCATAAGACTTCTCTAACTGTCTGCCCTTGACCACGTTTACAGTATTAGATATTAAGTTTTCCCAGTGAGGCATGCCTCAAAATTAAGTGATTGTTTGCCCCGTAGTAGTCATGGCGTTATTGCTCCAGTGGCTGTATCTTGCTATGGAGGTGATTATTGGAGCTTGTTGGGTCCACAGCTCAGTAGGAGTACTGATGACTTTTCTGCCCCATCATCTTGCAAAATATACAACTTTAAAATTAGACATGTAAGGCCAACAAATAACTATTATTTTAAATATACCTGTTAAAATGTATAATTATGATCTTTAAAAGATCAATATACCAAATTGTCTTATATAAAGTTGATAAAAATGAAAATGCACAGTTACGAGACCTACTTCTCTATCAGTCTTTTCCCATTATCCAGAAATTAAATCCATACAGGCTGGCAAATCTGGGAGGAATGCCAAGGTGCCCTGGCTCCCTGTAGAGTCAGCAAACAAGTCATTTTGCTGATTGGGTATAATTTCTGTCATCTTACATTTCTATATGACATTTTTGTTATAAGTCCAAGGCAAATATGGCTAATTGATCCTGGTCCAATCATCTAATTTGAGCTTTTGCATTAATTCATAGTCCATTATATACTTGCTGCAAGCTGACTTTGGCATGGTATTCTGAGATTAGCCATACTTCCATAGCATATCCTTCTTGAGTATTATAATTATGTATTTCATACAGAAAATGGTAGTTCAATGAATAATTATGTAAAGCTAGATGCTTAGTGGTGAGTGATTATAAATTATAATATCTACTGCATTAGTATTTCAATCTATTATTTGATCTTTACTTCTTATTTTCTCTTCTATTTTTCTCCCTCATGCTCTTTCACTCTCTATTCAGGTAAATATGCCATTTTCTGTGAGTTTGGTCTTTCACTAAAATAAGCAAAATTGTTAAAGACAAAGAATATGAAAAGACCATTGGTATTAAAAAGTAGATATCATGAAAGTTATTTTTCCAATATTGTTGTATTAAATGCTTCACTGTTGTACTCAGTTTCTGAATTTGGACAAATTACAATAATATTCCTTACATAAAATAAATAATAATAGTTTGGAGAGAATGAATAGAATTCCTAAAACAATGTCCATTTATTATTTTAAATTCTTTTGAAAAGGTATTTTTAGCAGTCATTGACAGACCACGTAGACTGCCATGCTTGTGAAAAGCTAACCTGTAACTCCAGCAAGGATACTACCATCTGTGCATACTTATCCTCCACACTGTTCGAGTGACAGAACTTTCTTTAACGTTTTCTGAACAACATTCATTTTCTTTTAGAAACTTGTGGTCCTCCATTCCAGCTTGATGAAATTGACTCTCTTTCTTTGTATACATTTTCTGTGCTAGAATATACATTTTAAACTGGTACTGAGGAACTCTATTTTACAGAAATTAAATTCACTAATCACACTATCAGCCTAATCAAATGGTATCATCATAATTCAAGGCTTAGAAATTAGGATTCTTAGAAAGTAAGAGATATGAGTCAAGTATTCTGATATTCATTAGTGCAGAAAAAGACCGTCTCATACATTACCAAGACATTGAGGTGTCTATGAGAAGTTTCTCAGTGGGTAAAGTTGAGCACACAACATGATTGCTAAGTTTGACTCTCCAGGATCTATTGAAAGACAAACAGAATTCTGTAAATCTTAAATCTTGGGAAGTGTTCTTCTCAAGACAGGTATAGCAATGGAGAATGTTGGCCAGCTAGTCTAGCCAATCATTGTGTGACAGGCTGACTTAAAAACTCTGTCTCAAAGGCTAAGGCACTACTAAAGGATAAGGTAATACTAAGATACTCCACATTGAACTTTACACTCCACATTCACACACACACACACACACACACCACACACACACCACACACTACATGTATTCACTCACACACATACATACTTCACACATTCACATAACAGAATTTGGGGTAGCTGAGAGCATTTCTTTACTTGACTCATTATCGTCAAGTGGGCTACATAACCAACTCTGGCCATGACTTTTAAGAGTGAGTAAAACTTTACGTAAATTTTAAGCCAACAACATTGTTGCTGCACCTAACTGTTGAGCCCCCTTCTATGCAGCAGAATCCTGCAAAGTACTAGTGAATGAGGAGCCCATGGCCAGAGTTCCCCAAATAAGAATGTAAGAGCAACCTAGAATGGATATTTTCTATGAGTCAGAGATTAAACACACGTCTTTAAAGACACCAGGGTTTGGGAGATTTTTACTACAGCTAAATTTAGCTTGGAATAACCAATAACAATTTAAGGACAAAGATTTTAATTGTCTTGACTTCTTACAGAAGTGAGAAACACATGTTATTCTTCATCACAGGAAAATGCCTCAAAACTAAAGATTAGCAAGAAGAAAATCTAATCCTTGATCTAATTTCCTATTTCTCTATGAAGACCTGAAATGGTTTTCATTGTCCATCTTATTTTCCTTCATATCCTTTGATCCTAAACATTCTCTTCTTCTTTGTCAAATATGTTTTGTCTGAATTCACATAATGAATTATGTTTAGTGTAGATATAAACTTTTTTCTAATGCAAACTACCTTTGAAAATGCCTATTATAGCCAATAAATTCTGTAAAGCAATATATGGCTAAGGGTTTTAAATATTTGCATAACCAGGCATTTTTGTTATTAGTGCAAATAAGTCTCTAATCAGTCACTGTATTATAAAACTAAAAAGAGTGGAGACTGAAGAGATGGCTCAGTGATTAAGATCACTTGCTGCTCTTGTAGAGGGCCCAGGTTTGATTTGTAAAACTTGTTTATTTTGAAAATATTGATGGGATAAGGAAATGATACATTCAGTAAAGTACTGTACAAACATGAGGACCTAAGTTCTCATCCGCAGAACTCACATACAGTGTCATGAATACCAGTGTATATCCATAACCTCAGAACTAGGCTAATGAATCATGGACCTCATTAGCTAGTGAATCACTGTAGCGGAACTGATAAATGTCCAATGAAAATCCCTCATTGGGAAAATAAAGTGGGAAGTGATTGAAAGAGATACTTGTTAATAACCTCTGACCTACACACAAATACCACAAGTATTTATACACACACACCACACACACACACACACACACGTATTATATTATATATAGAGAGAGAGAGAGAGAGAGAGACAGAGAGAGATATGTGCATATATACAACATATGCACAAAATAAGGAAAATTTTCCAAGTTCTAAGAAAACATACATATATAAAATTTGTTCATATTCTTTTAGTTACATGAGTGCCATAGCATCTGTTTTGAATTTAAATAAAAGTTCCTGCAATAAGTTTCTGCCCTATATTTTTCTCAGTCAGGGATTGTGAACTGGGACTCATAAGATAAAGGAAAAAAAATCCCTCTTTTTTTCCCCTCTAGGGTAAAAAACACAACATAAGAGTACATTGTTTAAACTTGGTTATATAGATTATATATTGATAAATATCCACTACTTATTGCAGAATATAAAACTCATCATTGTTAGTTGGGATTCTTAAGTACAGCAGGTTTGAGGTGGGACCTCTCCAGATAAAACTTTGAAGAACTAAAAATTTTATTTTGATCTGCTCACATTGCTGTGGACCATTTGGCTGGGTCTTTGAAGTGTAACTGATTATGACAAGAGATTGAGAAAGAGACACATGCAGCATAAAGCATGGATTGGTGGACTGTGTGTGCTTGGATGAGATACACCAACCAGAAACCCAGACACTCAATGTGTTTATTTTATACAACATAAAAGAGGTCAGTCAGCTCATCTTGGCAGGTGAGAATGAAATCTTCATGTCCAAATACAATATTAAAAATTAGGATAGTAATAATTACAGTGTAACTATTTTACAACCTTTTCTAAAAGAGAAATATGTGTCAACATTTTGAAATATAAAATTCATTTAGAAGGATCATTGTGGTCTTTCAATACACTTAAAGGGGCTCACCTACACTTTTAGAGAATGTGTCAACACCATAGGAGCTTGAGAAGGGCATAACCAAGTGTAATAGTCCCCATTCTAACGATAATAAAGAGTGTGCTGCATACATTACAGAGTAGAGTGGCTCCATAAGTCTGTATTTGGCAGCCAAAGTACATGGCTTGAACCTGAAAATGGCAGGAACCTAAATCTTAGGCTAGAACAAAGTAGTAATTTCAGACAGGAATCTAAATTTTAGGCTAGAACAAGGAAGAAGGCTTCAGACATTAAAATGACCTTGCTCTAGGACAGGGAAGTTGGCTCAGATAGTTTGGTCATCCTGATCAGCCCTTAGAAACAGTGTTCAGAGGAGTGTTCATGTAATTGGGTTTAATGCCTTGCTTTTTCTTTGACTATTTGAGTTTACTGCATTGCTTGTTCCTTGACTATTTACATCTATTGTATTGTCAGACTCTCAACCTAAAACTGACCTTAATACATGCATGTAATTAAAATGGAATAAAAGCATGAAGGAGGAGGGGGGTGGGATAGGGGGTTCTAGGGAGGGGAAATGGGGAAAGGGGATGACATCTGTATTGTAAATAAATAAAATATCCAATTAAAAAAAAGAAAATAAAAACATAAAAGAATGCTGCTCTGCTAAGCATTGATGTGGTAAATACTGCTGGTAAAATTACCCATGGTCTGTGGTCAGTATTTCTATTTTGGTCAAGCTTCAAAAATGCCGTATATAGCTTGATTATGCTCTCCTTTTTTGTCCTGGAAATAATTTTATTCCTGCCCATCATGTTAAAGCTTGTCTTTAACAACATCAACATGTTGGCAGCCAAAGTACATGACTTAAAACTGAAAATGGACCACAAAACAGAATTATTAAATTAACAGACTGGCAAGCCAAGGCCAGGTAAGATTCTGCACAAAGCCTTACCAATCTAAGACAGAAGTGCATTGTTTTTGATAATGCATATTCCATGATGAGTAATGAAGACATTCTTGTCAGAATGATCTAAGACAGGCTCAGTCTTGTTTATGAAATAAAAAAGGAGGAGAGGCAGAAAGCTTTGGGGGCTGCATGGCAAGAATCTGACATGGGCCAAGGACAAGGAAGTGGGTTTCAGGCAGGAATCTGACATTAGGCTAGAACAAAGAAGTAATTTCAGGCAGGAATCTAAATTGTAGGCTAGAACAAGGAAGTGGGCTTCAAACATAAAAATGACTTTGAGCTAGGACAGGGAAGTTGGCTCAGATATTTTGGTCATTCTGATAAGCCCTTAGAAACAGTGATCATGGGAGTGTTCACAGAATTTTGTTTACTGCCTTACTTGTTCTTTGACTATTTGTATTTATTGTCTTGCTTTTTCCTTGGCTATTTGCATCTATTTTATTGTTAGTTCCTCAACCTAGAACTGACCTTAATACTTGCATGTAATTAAAATGGTATAAAAGCAAAAAATGAGGAGAGGGGATGGGATAGGGGGTTTCTAGGGAGGGGAAATGGGGAAACGGGATGGCATCTGAAATGTTAATAAATAAAATATCCAATAAAAAGTTAGTTCTCTCAGAACTGTATCTTTAGACTCCAGAAGATTAGAAAACATAGATACCAAGGTCTGGGCCACACCAACATCTGAAAACTGTGTGCTAACATTGCAGAATGTCCTGTGGACTGGATGAAGAGATGGAGCCTGTGAAGGGCAAAAGACTCATGCACCTTCAGATTACACTCTGGCATTCTCAAGTTTGATAATGTATAAAGTGGTATCAACATCTCTGGTCCATTAGAAGAATGAAAATGCATAGACTCTAGTGTCAAAAATATATGGCTACGAAACTCAGTGAGGCAAAACACAAATGGCTGTAAAACACTTAAAGA
This sequence comes from Mastomys natalensis, assembly GCA_021653895.1. Lineage (NCBI taxonomy): Eukaryota > Metazoa > Chordata > Mammalia > Rodentia > Muridae > Mastomys > Mastomys natalensis. The sequence goes on from JAJTUV010001758.1 coordinate 123,427, forward strand.
AATGCTCCAAAGCCTTAGTCATAAGGGAAAATACAAATGAAACTACTATGAATTTTTTTTTCTACACCAGTCAGAATGTCCAGGATCAATAAGACAAGTAACAGTCCATGCTGGTGAGGATATAGGTACATTTATCCTTTGCTGGTGGAAATTTAATCTTATGTAGCCACTGTAGAAATCACAGTCACAGTTCTGAAAGAAACCAAGAATAGATCTACCTGAAGATCCTGCTGTACCACTCTTTGTGCCATACCCAAAAGACTCTATATCCTCCCACAGAGATATTTGCAGAGCCATTTTAATTGCTGCTCTTGTTATAAGAGTTAGACATTGGAAACAGCCTCAATGCCTATCAATAGATGAGTGGAAAAAGTAAATGTGGTACATTTATACAATGGAATATTACTCATTTGAAAAATGAAATTATAAAATTAACGAGTAGAGGAGAGGAGCCAGAAAAAAATCACCCTGAACGAGGCAATGCAGATTCAAAAAAGAAAAATGTGGCATGTATTTAGTAGTATGTGGATGTTAGCTGTTAAGCAGGATTCATTCCAAATAACTAGAGGTTTGGTATAGAGCAATGCACAAAGAGTGAGCAAAGGATCTCCCTAGAAAGGAGAAATAGAATAGGTTATCATGGATGAACTAGGAAGGGTGACCACAATCAAAACATAAAAGAGGAAAAAGGAGGGAGAAGGGAGGGAAGGGAAAAAAATAAATGGATGGTCAGCTAAACCTAAGGGCCTTTTTAAGGCTTCTATGGAATTCTACAGCAGTAGAAGTTTCTTGAAAGAAATGCAAATAGATTCATTAAATAGAGAGGGAGACAACATCCCAACTAGACATCTCTTGCTACTAAATGAAATGTCCACTGCCAGAAATAGGTTACATTTAATTGAATTGTTGGACCAAGGGACCTCAGGGGAACACTAAAACCCAATTTATTGCCAAAGCTCTTCGTTGCTCTTCATAACTGATGTCAAGGCTCTATTCTGCAGATAGCACTCATACGACTCATTGAACATGCAGGAGTGAGCTTCATCCTTACTGACTAGTGTTCATGATACTAGAAGATACCATAGGAGCAAATACAGAGATAAAGTGTGGAGAAGAGCCTGAAGGAAAGGCTATCCAAAGACTGCCCCACCTGGGATCCATTCCATATACAGTCACCAAACCCAGACACTATTGTAGATGACAAGAAGTGAATGCTGACATGAACCAGATATAGCTGTCTCCTGAGAGGTTCTGCCAGAACCTGACAAATACAGAAGCAGATGCTCGCAGCCAACCATTGGACTGAGCAGGGGTCCCCAATGGAGGAGTTAGAGAAAGGACTGAAGGAGCTGAAGGGGTTTGCAATCCCATAGGAAGAACAACAATATCAACCAACCAGATCCCCCAGAACTCCCAGGGACTAAATGACCAAGGAGTACACATGGAAGGACCTATGGCTCCAGCTGCATATGTAGCAGAGGATGGCCTTGTTGGGCATCAATGGGAAGAGGGGCCCATGGGACGAGAGTTCCTTGGTCCTGTGAAGGCTTGATGTCCCAGTGTAAAGGAATTTGAAGGCAGGGAGGCAGGGGTCGGGGAACACCTCATAGAAGCAGGTGGAGGAGGGATGTTATAGGAGGAAATTTTAGGGGGAGTGGGGTGGAATCGGGAAAGGGAATAACATTTGAAATGTAAAGGAAGAAAATATCCGATATAAATAAATAAATAAAATAAATAAATAAATAAATAAATAAAAATAAGCTAAGCACTTGTTGGAGGGAAACTATTTGATTTCTTGTGAGTCTCAGTTTCCTCATGTATGAAGTGAAAAAATAAACAATTCAAATTGCTTATTATAACAATAAAGTAAATAGATTCACTATAGCAATTAAATACGATTCTTTGAGCATGGCCTACCAATGCCATGGCTGGGCTCATCTAGCTCATTTTCCTGTCACCTCAACTTGCTTGTTGTTTTTCTTCATTTCAAGCCTACACCATCAGTTAATTCTGATAGAAATTGCTTCCTATTCATTTCTCTCCTGAAGCAGTTCTGGTACGATGAAAGTTGACATTTTCCTGGGTGCATGTAATTTTCACTCTCCAGTCGATTAATAAGCAATTCCATAGTGTGTAAATATACTTGAAGTTTTGTGATGGGAGCACTGAAAGTAGAGACTGAGGGTAACTCTTCTCTCAAAATGCAACAATCTTCTCTCTCTCTCTCTCTCTCTCTCTCTCTCTCTCTCCTCTCTCTCTCTTGTGTGTGTGTGTGTGTGTGTGTGTGTGTGTGTGTGTTGTATGTGTTTGTGTATGTGCATATCTATCTATATGTGTATGAGAGTAATGTGTATGCAGGTGTATGTGAGTGTGTATATATGTGTATATGTGTGTTAGTGTGTCTGTGTGTCAAAGTATTGAGTCTCTGTTTTATTTTCCAGTAAGTAGAACTTGATTGCCCTTCATGCATGAAGCATTTTATAGAGTGGCATTAGGTTCCCAGGGTATAGTTTGAGAACAAACTCTTTAACCTTCCTTTAGAGTGAAATCCCTGTCGGGTAAAGGGAGGCTGGGAATCATGAGTATATAGGACAGTACTAGCTTGGGGGATAATTGGTGATGGAAGACCAAACCTCTTAGCTCCAGGTCACTAGTTCTAATATACACCAAGCCACCAGTGATCAAAGGTGTTCAGTCTCTCAGAGGTTCTTTTTCTACTTTTCTTCTGAGCAGAGGGCTTATGTCAGAAAAGCGTCTCCACAAAGGACAGCCTCAGAAATGAAAGCACATTCAGCCAACATAGTGAAAAGGCTTCACTTCATCAGGAGAGGCCAGCAGTCACAGTAATAGTAAACACAGTGCTTATAAGTCTACACTGCAAATGAAGAGTGGAACCAGGTAAAATATCCAGTGTTTATAATCCAGAAACTGGTAAAAATCAATCAATCTATTTAATGATGATATTTCTATTTAATATTTTATACTCTCTTTTATTTTTCACAATACCATATGTTATGTTACAAAAAAAAAAAAAAAGCCTCTCCCCCATTGTCTACCTGTTGAAAATACTGTATGGAGTGTGTTCAGTTTTATACACTCTCACTAACAGGCACAACTCTCTTCCTTTCTCAGTCATTCCTTATGGCAAGAACTGTGGGGGTTCGTTTCTCTCATGTTGGCCTCCACATAAGATGCATGCTGTTTTAGTATATGTGCAACCATCACTCCTTGACAGAGAAATCTTAAGCAATAATAACGTAAAATTGAGGTCCCCTTCCAGTTGGAAGCATCTTGGTGGCAAGACATTGTCACAGGTTGGATATGAAATGCCCTAATTGGCTCCTGTGTTTGAATGCTTGATCCCCAGTGTGTGACACTATTTTGGGAATTTGTAAAGCATTTAGGACAGTGGAGGTAGCTAATGGCACTCATCACTGAGACTGGGCTTTGAGGGCTGTGCCTGTCTTTTCTTTCTGGATGTTGTCCTGTTTTCACCCACTGTAATAGGAATAAGCAACCCTTTCTCATGCTCTCAGCACCATGGACAGAGCCTCTTCCTTGTCATGCCTTCTGAATCATAACAAACTGAAACATTTAAAGGTGTGAGCCAAAAGAAAACTGCCCTGCCTTAGTGTCTGGCCAGAGAAATAAGGAATGTAAATTTCAAAGCAAACACAACAGGTATATTTCAGTTTTAATTTCTGCTAAACACCTGTTATCTTGGATGCAGAAACTTAGATAAGTTACCACAACTCCAAATCTGTTTCCTGTTACAGCTCGTCATGAAGATGTCAATCTTATAGGATCATTGTCAGCAAATAAAATAATATCTACAAAGGACTGCTTTCATCATGAATCATCAGCTTTAGGAGATGAGCAAGATGTTGATTTGCTCTAACTACACCAGCCATGTGACCATTTAACCATTCCTTATAACCATTTAAACTTCAAGTATGAAAGGTAAGTGTAGTTTTTTTCAAAAAGCAAAAATCAAGTTTACTAATCTTCTATTAGTAGACCAAAAACATGTTTAAATGCTTATCTTAAATCTTGATCATTCATTGATCCAATAAATGTGTTACTAATTATCAGTTGGCCTGATGTCTCCTTGGGGGTGTTCAGAGTTGTTTAGACATGACAGGTTCTATTAGTATGCAAGGCAATAAAATCATCTTCTCTCTTTACAAAAAATATAAGTTGAGCAAAACCCATACTGTAACTCTGTGAAAGCAGGTTTTTTTCTTTTCTTTTTTTTTGGGGGGGAGGTTCAAGACAGTGTTTCTCTGTGTAGTTCTGGCTGTCCTGGAACTCACTCTATAGACTAAGCTGGCCTCAAACTCAGAAATCCGCCTGCCTCTGCCTCCCAAGTGCTTGGACTAAAGGCATGCGCCATCACTGCCCAGCATGAAAGCAGTTTTTTTATTATTCTGTTTATCAGTTTTATCATTGGGAATGAATGACAAACACAATAAGCACATATATTTCACTCAATTTAGCAACAATTAAGAGCACAAATAGAGACACTTTTGTGTAGCAGGTAGGGCACTCTACATGTGCATACCCTGTTTATATTCCAGGACCAAAGGTGGAAGTGTCCTACCACTTGGCCTTAATGGAACATTTAACAAAATTGTGCTTAATATGTTTGGTGAAAAATTAATACAGAGGATGGTTTCTATCTTTAAATCATCTAAATATTTGTAATTATTAATGAAAATAACTCACTACAATTTTCTTCTTTGTGTTTCTGTTACAATGGCTGTTAATATTCATTTCTTCCATGATCTAAGTAGATCCATCTTGCAGAAAGAGGCATTGTAGCTTAATTGCCTTACAATGAATCATTCAGTTAATTAAGAATGTGATCCATAATTTTACATCTCAAATTATGCCCTACTCAAATTATATAATGAATATAAGAACACAGCTTTTTCTAATGACAAGCTGATTTTGTAGAACAGAGACTATGATTATGTCTCATCTGACAAGTAATCCCAATATATCTTGACAAGGACATCACCAATAATAAATGCATGCTCCCGTATTTTTCTGCCTACAAATACATTTTCAAACAATATAGAACATTTTCCTTGGCAACATCCTTGATATTTTATTATCAAGTTATAAATCATATAGGAATTTGGCAGAGTGACATTATTAAAGTTCTTTTGCAGTATGCAACAGAAAGAGAACATCCAGATAATCCTTGAAACTATTGAAATTATTTTGTTACACAAATTTGCATTTTCCTAATTCAGGGAAACCTTGTGTTCCTACACGAGATGTTCATAATCAATATCAGAAGACTGAGGTCACTGTCAACCATGGACTCAGTATACATGTGTGCCTTCTCTTCCATTCACAGTAGATTCATTTCAACTAATTAGCAATGTTCTACTTTTAGAAATCAGACAGAATTGCTAGTATAAATCCATTGAATACAATAATCTATATTCATCAATTTCATGAAAGACTATTCCAAACTATAAAACAATCAAACATAGACTAGGTAAAATCTGTTGGGTCTTGGTATTGTTTTCATTTACAGGGTGTTTCCAGAAATGGGGAGGAAGGTTTCCTTGATCAGGAGAGGTTGCTGCCTCAAGAAAAATGAACTAATTTATCAGTCAAATTGAGTTGTATGATCTCATTCTTGGTTGCCAGTGTTTTGATTTTGTCACAGAGGAGGTGGATATGTTTCTTTCTGACTAACAAAATGAACGAGTAAATTCTGCTAAAGTTCCATGGCTCCTGTTAAATCATAAGCCATGAAAACTCTGAGACCTCAGTTTCATGATACCTAGATATCCTTCTTACATTTTCTATATATTCTGTTAAGAAAACATATGACCTCTGGGTTGAACAAATACATTATTCAGTAATCCATGTCCAAATGCAGCACTCAGAGAAAAACTTTATACCAAGTTCATTTTGTCCCAGGACAATGTGGTGAGGCCCAGATGTTTACAGGTATATATATTAGATGAACTTATTATGTAACTTCTGTGGATCAGTTACCATAGTTATGGCTAACATGTGATTTTAAAAAATTACAAAGGATGGTACCTATCTAGAAATCTATCTGAATGCTTCCTATTAGTTATGAGAATAATTAAGATACTTGGCATTTATATAGGACAGTTGTCAATCTGCTGTTTTGGGGGAAGGATAGGAGATTGAATTTTATCTTAACTCTAGTGATGAAGTGTAATTCACTGTATTGAAAGGGTAGAAAACGTTCTTTAGACCACTTCCGCAGAATATAAGGCAATATGTCCAGACAAACAAACAAACAAAAAAAACAAAAAAAAACAAAACAAAACAAAAAAAAAACCCAGATGGTTCCTATGAGTCTCTGGCAATAACTTTGTTGACAGAGTGTACCTTTTCCTCAGAAAACACAGCATTGTGAACATGAAACATTCATGGAGAATTGTCTCTCAAAAGCATCCCATTCTTCATAAAAGGACTCTTCTAAGACACCTGCTCATTCATTATTTTCTTTTGACTTCATACTGCTCTGTAATATTCATAGATATATAAGCATTTCACACATATAAGACAACAAGGTTATCGGTAAAAGTCAGCTAGTGAAGAACAGTAGTTGAAACAAATAGCAAGAGTTGCATTGACTCGCTCAACCACTACAAACCCAAACCAATTTGTAAATCTCGACCGTGAATTTAGTATGATTGAAGCAAATCCTTCCTTGATTAATGAATATTAATTTGTGTTTCCTGTTACTTTCAATGGACAATACTACTGAGTCGTGTGTAACATTTCAGGAGACAATGCATAGATGAATGGGTACAGTATATATCCTGAACAAACCTGGGTCTATTATAGTGAGTGTATTCCTTCCTGGATCACTTACAGCGTGGTCAATTTTAATTCCACATAATTTAATCTTCATAAGATTTGGGGACACATGGCTTTTGTAATTTCATAATTAAGGTATTATAAGGTTAGCTAGATTAGGTCATAACACTTGGAGGCATGTATGGTGTACAAATGTGTACTCTCCTCTTTTGAGTACTTCAATATGAACAGACATCTCCTGTTTTCTTTATACTTTGCAAAAACGAAAATCCAAAAGTCCTCAAACCATAATCAATGTTCTCAGTTTTATTATAGTCAATTCAGTTCAATTTTTTTCCTTTGTCCATGGTGTAGGGCCTATATGAGATTTCTTCTCTTTTGAGCAACAGTTTAGCTACATGATTAATTTGTCACTTTAAATTTTCCTCATAAAGATAATAAGAAGAGAAATCCAGTTACCTAGAGACAAATCTTTACTATGTGGTTGGAATGCCAGGATGGAGGTAAATAGATGTGTAGGATAATAGATTTTGTTGCCTCGTTCAGCCATTCTTTGTCCTTCACACAGAGAATGCTTTTAGTTATATGCACTGAGTGGAATGTTAAGTAATCAAAATGTTCATTCCATTGCTGGATAATTTAATTTCCTATAGGCAAAACTGAATTTCAACATGTATCTTTATAGTACATAGAAGCTTTCCAAATTCTACTAGGCAAGAGGTCACACATTTAATTTCCCTGCAATGTATCAAATTGTCAGTGAAACATGATAATTAATCCCTCAAGGTATGCATGTGCTATGTACACACTGGAGGTTAGGCAATCACTGGACATCTCATTTGCTCAGATACACAATGATTATGGCCACACAAACAAGAAATGAGTCACGAATTCACAAAGGGTGGCTGTCGGCTTCTTTTTTACTCAGGCTACTTGCCGTGAGTAAGTTCCCTGGCATGTTCCCTTTTTAGCTTCTATTGTGGACCAATGATTTATAAGATATAAAGCATATATATAATAAAGAACAATTAATGTTTTACTTCATTTTTACAGGCTCTTGCTACGTAGCTCTGTCTGATTTAGTACTTGCTACATAGACTAGAATGACCACACCTCACAGAAATATGCCTGCCTCTCTCACCCAAGTGCTTGGAGAATGGTGTGTGACAGAAAACCCAACAACATTTCTGATTTTAAACAAAAACAAATAACAGTCTCCAGTTATTTTGAGATAATTTACAATAAGTAGATTTAACACATATAAAAACAATATGATGGCCATGAAGAGGAAATGATTTAAAACCCTGACCTATGTAAAGTGTATGCATAGAAGCCTGATTGAAAAAAGGCTTATGACAGATGTTCCATATAATACTTGTTCATTCTGTAGTCATATATGATGAGAATTTAAGAATGAAGTACTAACTTGGTCTGGCTTTTTGTTTGCTGTCATGAAACATTGTCCCTAAGGTATCCAGTTACATAGAAACATTCTGAAAAGTGGAAAACTATTTTAAAGCAATTTTAGTTTTGAACATTTGCGGTTTTTTTTTTTTTCACCAAAATCGAAGCAAAGGCATTTCAAAACTCACCGTTTATTCTAATAGCTGCAGCCAGAAAATTTCCATAAAATTTCAATTTCATTTAAATTATCTCCCAATGAAAGTAAAGTCTGACTTGTATGTACATTTAATATATGGTTTAGCCAAAAAAATGACAAACACAGCTGAAAAATACCTCACATAATAATGAGGATGTGCTGTGTGCAACAACTTAGAGCTTGTGATGGCAAACATCTGAGAAAGAAGAGCAATACCAGAAACCATTTGAATATGCTCCAGGAAATGTGAACACTGAATGTCTTTGACGTGTCGCAGCAGTATTAAACTGACGTATAGTTTATAACATGTCAATGGGTCTTTGATCAAATCTAGTGCCAAGTCCATCTGATCTAATCCTTACCTATCCTCTCTTTCCCGTTCAACTTCATGCGCCCTCAAAAAAGAAAATTAAAAAAGTACTGAGCTCACTTAATGGTTGCCTGTGTGTAGGTAGAATAAGACCATCATCTATTAGATCATGGGTAGCCTTTCATGTAACATATTCCTGAAGAACCCTTACTGTGTGTGTGTGTGTGTGTTGTGTATTGCCATGGTACACACATAGAGATCTAAGTACAACTTGCGTGAGTTATTCTCTTTCTACTATGTGGGTCCCAGGGATTCAAGTTAGGTCATCATATTTGTTGGCAGGTATTCTACTCGATAAGCCACACCATTGGTCCTAAACTCTTGCTCAAGGAATCAACTCATCTTGACAGTAAACCGTGTCACCCTCCAGGGCTCTTGACAAAACACCAGCTGATAGAGAATTCAATGGTATCTTTGCTAGTTTATTGTTAAGTTGACACAAGTAAAAGTTGTCTAATAAGAGGGAAGAGTAACTGAGAAAGTGCCTCCATAAGACTATTGGAAAGTCTGTTAGGGCATTTTCTTAGGGATTGGTGGAGGAGGGTCCCACCCACTGTCGATAGTACTATGCTGGATAGGACTATGCTGGATAGTACTATACTGGATAGTACTATGGTGGTTTGGGTGTATATGGAAACAGAGTGAGCAAGCCATTAAGAGAAAGCAAACAAGCATCACTCCACCATGGCTTCTGATTCAGTTTCCTGCCTTCATTTTTCTGTCTTTAATTCCTACAGTGTATTCCTTCTCAGGTGGACTGTGATGTGAAAGTATAAATGAAGTAAGCCCTTCTGTCCCCACATTGCTTTTTGTTATGCTGGTTGATCACAGCAATAGAAACCCTAAGATAAGTGGTCTCTCTAGAACCCACGATTCATGGACATATAGAATAATATGCTGGTAATTAAAGTACAAGCCATAATTTCAGCCATACTCTTTTCTTAGGAAGCTTTTTTTCTCATTTCACCTTTGTCTCAATTTTAGCCTGATTCATTAAACAGTTTGTTTTACCTACGTTAACATCTTAAAACATGAATATTTTACTAGGGTCCATTCATTCTTACAGGATTTGAGAAAAGCCCATAAAGTCTCACCAACTGCTAAGCATGAGCTCAACAAGACCAGTAACATAGGCAGGAGAAAATTGAAGAAGCCTCAAGCCTACAGAAACTACAGGCAACTAAGGAATTCTGGGAGCAGGAGAGAGATAATCATCTACAAGTAGACTAGACTTCTACAAATAACATGTAGACTGAGTTGTATGCATGTATTTAGGATATAATAGAATTATATTATGATCTCAAAATATCTTTTTGATATTTTTTCTTTTTTTTAGACAGAAAGCATTCCTGGGCCATTAGGTGACCACCAGCAAGCAGCAAGATTGTCATGATTCAGGTTGGTCGTTTTCTCTGATTGGGAGAAGCCATTTTATCCTGCTAATAGGAAATGTCCCTACATTATCTTGGGAAGAATTTAATTTTCTCAATATAGAATAGAATGACACCATTTTTTCGTAGTCTATTTTTTTCTTCAATTAATTTTACCCTCATTTGTGTTCTCTTTGAATTTGGAGTGTGAAGACTTTGAGGCATTTACAGCCTGTAACTTTTAACACTAACCATACAAAACAAATTAATCGGTTGGAGTTCTGTAAGACTAGCTTTGCAAAATAAGTAGGTCTTTCCTATATCTCTTTATCTTGTAAATAATTGGGGGTTACAGTCTTTCCCCCTTTACCATTTCTTCCTTGTAATTACTCAGTGCTTGGTGGTGAATAAACATACTTTAACATGTCTTTCTCTTTTAACTAACCTTGAACCATCAGACTCAGGCCATAGCACTGCACAATTCTTTGCTGGGTCTAGTGTTAAATCATTATTTACTCACCTATTTGCATGTGTCTTAAATCACTGAAAAGGCAGGATATAATGTTGAGTCCTGACAGTTGGAAAGACTTGGGTCGTCACACAAAACTCAGAGTATAAGGTCAAATCCTCTGGCCATGACCTTATTCTTGTGAACAGACTTTACCACTTTGGAATCTTCACTTTGATCAACACTTGTTTTATTTTGCGGTAATTCTGGAGGTAATACGTAAACATAATCAGCTCTGATATATTAAAAGAAAGGAAGACAACTTAGAATATGTGTTCCAAAATTATTACTTAGAAATTCTTACGTTATATAGCAGCTCTATAAATCCGTACTTTTCTTTCTGTTTTTGAGTTATAAGAGATCACTTGAGGTTTTAAGTGAGTTATAGTGTTTAAATTTTCATATTATTGTTTGATGTAAAATATATTGTTGAAGCCAAGAGGCAGTTCTAAAGTTACAATGAAGCAAGGTGTTTTATTTCTTTGTTTCAAGGTTAAAGTATTCTGTGAAGTAGATATTTGCATTTATTTTCATGAACACAATTCTGGAATAAATTACTGCATATCTATGAAGTACAGATGTGATTCCTGGCTTCAAAGAGTTTTTAAAATGCTTCTCCAGAAGCAAATAAATTGTACTTATTTTATACATTATTATTTCAAATGGAGCTTTGAATGAAGCATTCCTTCCTAAGTTTTTATAATTCAATGTTATTATACTTACTGGGAATATAATTTTAGTCTTCACAGAGCAGTTAATATCAAGAAAGAACCAATTTCTACATTTTATTTAAACCACTTAATTTCCGTCATTGCAAGTTCATTTCATGAAAGACCATCATCAGATAGTTGAGAGAGCAAATGTATAGCTATTCAATTACAAGATGTCACCACTCTTAAAGGACACATCCAGAGGACAGGTTTTTTTCACTTACACATCAGCACATTTAATAAATCAGTGTCTGAACTAGATTCTCTATTCAAACTTCTCTAACTCTAAAATAGGCAACAATGTAAAATACCGAGATTTCTCTCTAGCTCATCGAGACACATTAGAAATTGAAAGAATGGGCCTCTTTAGAGTAACCAGGTAAGTGTTTGAATGTAAACTGTATCCTCCTGGCACCTGTGTTTGAACTCATGTGATAGTGCTATTTTAGGTTTTAAGAACTTTGGGCACAGAGAATGTTTGAAAACTATATCACCATAGAATCAAGACTTGGTGGTTATAACCCAGTCTCTTCTTCCACTGCTGCTTCTCTATCTTTTCATTTTTTTATTGATTATTTTATTTATTTACATTTCAAATGTTATCATCCGTCCCAGTTCCCCTCCTCAAGCCCCCTATCCCGCTCCTCCCACCCCCTGCCTCTATGAGGGTTCTCCCCTATCCGCCCATCCACTCCTGTCTCAGTGCCCTAGCGTTCCCCTATCCTGGGTCATCAAGCCTCCATAGGACCAAGGAGTTCTCCTCCCATTGATGCCAGATAAGACAATTCTCTGCTACATATGCAGCTGGAGCGTGGATCCTCCCCTTCGTGTGTACTCTTTGGTTGGTTGTTTAGTCCCTGGGAGCTTTGGGGGTCTTGTTGGTTTATATTGTTTGTTTTTTCTATGGGGTTGTAAACCCCTTCAGCTCCTTTAGTCCTTGCCCTAACTTCTCCACTGGGTTCCCCAGGCTCAGTCCGATGGTTGGCTGCATGCATCCGCATCTGTATTGGTCAGGCTCTGGCAAAGCCTCTCAGGGATGAGCTATACTGGGCTCCTGTCAGTAAGCATTTCTTGCATCAGCAATAGTGTCTGGGTTTGGTGTCTGCAGATGGGATGGATCACTAGGTGGGGCAGTCTCTGGATGATTTGTCCTTCAGTTTCTGCTCCACTTTTTGCCTCTGCATTTCCTTTTGACAGGAGAAATTATGGATTAATATTTTTGAGGTGGCTGGGTGGCCCCATCCCTCAACTGGGGCCATGCCTATCTACTGGATATGGTCTCTACAGGTTTTATTTCCCCTTTGTTGAGTATTTTGGCTAATGTCCTCCCTGTTGGGTCCTGGGAATCTCTTGGGTCCCTTGCATCTGGAACTTTCTAGTGGCTATCCCCAGATCCCCCTACCCTACTGCTACACACTTACTTTCAAATTCCTGACCCTTTGTACTTTTCCTCTATTTTCTCCCATATCTGAACTGGCCTCCCCTTTTCCCTCCCCCTCCCTACTCCCTCCCAGATCTCTCTCTCCCTCTACCTCCCAGAGATTATTCTCTCCCCCTACCAACTAATACTCACTGATAAGTGAATATTAGCTAGAAAGAAGCTCAGAATAGCCATGATATAACTCACAGACCATGTGAGACCCAAGAAGAAGATCACACCAAAGTGTGAATGCTACATCCCCACTGCTGCTTCTTAAACATGAGTGGAAACTCTGCCAGGAGCTCTGTCATGGTCATGTTATTCTGATTCCCCTTGAGCCATGAGCACAGCTAAATCTTTCATCCATTTGTTGTTTCTGTCTGGCAGTTGGGCATAGCAATGAGAAGAGTAACCAATACGCTCAGAAAGAGCAGGAGGGAAAATATATGGCTTTCAATATCAAATCTTTACCAAGCTGTCTATAGTTTCTCATTCACTTCAATTAGAGCACCTTCACTCATATTCTTCTTTAACATTCACCATGATATTTTCATTGTTAATTAATTTAGTGAGAGAATGAAAATAAGAACAGTACAAGGAGAGAGAATATTTTTTGTCTAAAATATAAAAATGAAAATACTTTGGTGATGGTAGCCAAAAAGACTGTGAGGCAGAACAACACTGATAAACATAATGAAGAAGTAGCATGATTGACAGAAACTTCTTAGGAGAAGATGGCATTAAGTTAGAACATCAGTCACTAGTCCATGAAATTACAGAGGTTGAATTAATAAATACATGTGAAATAAATTTCCCACTAACATTATTTTACAAATATCCTGTTAATTGCAGTCTAAAGAGTCTATATATGAACCACTTAATTTCTATAGTTCTCTGATTTAACTTGCTCTGCGAGTAAAATGTCTTCTATTGTCTAAACAATATGGAAAAATCAAAAGACACCTACATTGGATAGCAATATTATGAACATTTACCTAACCATTTTTTAATACAGAGTGGGGGCACTGAGGAGATTTTTATGCTTACCTTTTCTCCTTACAATCTCTCTAACATTTTTATTCCTTGCTTTTTCTCAAATTTATGATGTATTTTTCTTTGTTTTATATATGTATACATATATGCCTGTGCATGTGCATGTGCATATGCATATGATATATATGTAGATGTATACATATAGACATAACATACATAGATATATGTATATATATGTTTGTATAATCATATATAATGTATATATATATATAAAATCACATAAATATATAAATGCAATCTGGTCAGTCTATTTATTGTTGCTTGTATGTATATGATTTCTGGTCATACCACTTGGCATTGGATAACCAATTGATTAGCTGGACTTTTTGGTAAAGATTGTCTAATTCTATTGTTCTTGGCATTCCTTATTTGCCTGCAGTTCTTTGGGGATAGAGTCTTGTAAGAGTTCTTTCTTCTTGTTATTCATTAAAGGTGAGTATTTCAAAAAGCATCAAAATACATAGAGAAAGAAACTTGAAGTAAAAATGTAAACAGATGATCTAGCTCTGAACCACAACTTAGAAATGTACCCATATTTGTAAGGTCTGAATACATTACAACCTTTGCTATCCTAATCCACAATGCAAAAATGTATAAGTGAATATAGGTAAAGAAGAGAGAGAGAGAGAGAGAGAGAGAGAGAGAGAGAGAGAGAGAGAGAGAGAAAGGAAAAATTTTGTCAAACTCTCTAACCCAAGCTCCATCCCTTTTCAATATAGTTCATTAAGTCTTACCTATATCAATGAGACAACTGAAAGAGATAGAAGAGATCCAAATAGGAAAGAAAGAAGTCAAATTATCCTTACTTGCAGATGATGGGATTTTATACACGTAACAGCAAACACACACACACACACACACACACACACACACACTAACTGTTCTATATACAAATGGCAAGCAGATTGAGAAAGGTGACAGGGAAACAGTACTTATATAATGGTCCCAAAAATACATCATGGGGAACAACCAAGTGACAGACTTGTATAACAAAAATATTAAGATCTGATTGTATGGGCATCTTGTTATTAATCATTACCAAACTTATAAAGCCTTTGATTAACATTTTTAAGAAGTTACTAATAAAAAGTTTCAGAATAGGCATTAAAGAAGAAAATATTAAGACACTGAAGAAATAAATTGAAGAAATCAGAATATGAAAATATCTCCTGAACTGATGGATATATAGGATTAATATTAAGAAAATAATAACATACAAAAAACAATCTACATACTTAATGCAATCTCTATCAAAATTGCAACACAATTCTTCACAAAAATTGAAAATATACTTAGCTTTATATGGAAGCACACACACATGTGCGTGTGTGTGCATGCACAGGCATGTGATAATTCTGAATAGTAGAAGAACCACTGGAGGATCATCATCCCCAATCTCAGTTGTGCTTACAAAGATATCATAATAAAACCAGTATGCTATTGACATTAAAAGAGATAAGACAACCAATGAATCCTAGACCCAAAGATAAGTCTACCTATGGGCACCTCATTTTGACAAAGAAACTAAAATTTCACACTGAAGGAAAAACACTCTTCAAATGCTAGAGATCAGTCAGGAGAGCAGGATGTCTGTGATAATTCACAGACATCCACATCTGGACAACATGCAGAGACTAAGAGTTTTTGGAGCACTGGGCACTAAAATAGAATGTCTTTATCAAACTGTCCTTTCTGACCTCAGGGATCTATGAATAAGAGAAGGAGGAAAGAATTGTGAGAGCCAGATGTGATGGTTGACTCCAAGGAATAGTATTTTTCAGACTTAATAAGACTGATACACATATAAGCTCAAATAGACTGTGTTAACAGGCACAAGACCTGCACACGTACAAGCCAGACAAATTCTAGCATGGGGAAGAGGAAGTAGACACAACCACTCCCACTCCTATCCCTCCTCCTTACTTGCTTACTAAGTGGTTACTTGTTGTTGTTTCCTTCTGGTTTTGGTTGAGAATGACAGACTATGAATTTGAGTGACTAGGGAAATGGAGAATCTGATCATTTTTGGGAGAGTGTGTTATTTGAATAAAACTGAGCCCCATAGGCGCATAGATTTAAATATTGGTCATTAGGGAGTGGCACTATTTCAAAAGATTGGGAGGTGTGGCCTTGTTGGAGGAAGTATTTCACTGGCAGTGGGATTTGAGGTTTCAAAGGGCCTATTCCAAGCCCAGAGTCTCTTTCTTCCTGCTGCTTGAGGATACAGATGTACAATTCTCAGCTATTTCTGAAGAACCATGTCTGCCTACATGCATCATGCTCCCTGCCTGACAATAATGAACCTCAGAAATGGTAAGCAGCCACATTTACATGCTTTCTTTTGTTAACATCTCATGGTGTCTCTTTAACAGCAATAGAACTCTGACCAGTATAGAGAAGAACAAGAATATCATCAAAATAGATTTAGAATGAAAAATTTTAATACTTCATTTACATGAGAACATTCAATCAGTTTTAGTTGAGACTATAGAGGTTGGTTCGACAGGGTACAAATATCTTTTCATTAAGTTTCAGTTTGCGTTTCAATAATTGTTTTCAGAAAAATTATTCCTGTAGAGTGGAAAACTAATGCAAACATCAAAAGGTCCAGTAACTATTGCAACAATTGTTTCAAATTTAAATGATTTTTACTGGTTCCAAGTAAATGCAGGATGTTAACAATTTTACAAAAAAAAAAACATGAAATTAAGAAGATTCACACATCCATTGGCATAAAAACTGTCCTGGGAGTCTTCTAGTAAAAGCATTCAATTATCTTCTTCTAAAAGAGTTTCTAACACAAGGGATATTCAGAAATATGCTCATGGCTGAATAAATATCTCAATAAGGAATTCAGGTACTGTTGTTCCTTCACTTTATAATTAGCCAAATAAATTCATATTATTAGTAAAAGACTTGGCCATCGAGTTGCTAAAACGATCAAGAGCATTAAGGCACGTGGAATAACTAGCAATCTGCCTTTCAGGTTTTTTTTTCTCATTGCTCCAATTTCTAGATAAGATAGAGGATCGACTCTGAGACCACCAACTGTAGCCAACAAAATTTTCCACATGTTTGAAATGTATTTTGTAATCTTAGAAGTCATCATGTAATTCTAATAATCCATTAGATATGCATATGGTGGTTTCAATTCTGATCTTCAGGCAGTTGAGGGATTGATGTTATTTATCCATATTTTCCAGGCTTCGGCATTTTTCAGTACACGAGAGAAATTATGACTATAAATAAGGCTAAAAATTGGCTGAAACAATCTGAGCTTTTCTTGGAGATTAAGAATGTTAAGGCAGCTAGTGATCTCTTTAATAATGAGACCTTTCACCAGCAAACAGGAACATTGAGAAGGATACAATTAAAGACTACAGACTGTGCAGAAAATGGAAGAAGTAAAAATTAAGCTGGCAAACCAACTAGTCTTGATCAAATGACATCTAGCAAAGGGAATGCCACTTAAGTAAGATTAACATTGGCTTTGGAATTTTTTCTCCTACGGTGATAAAGACTTAATGTACAGAAAGCTTCATGAGTGCTGAAGAGGATGTATAATTTGCATATACAGATATTTCTATGTATCTATATCTATAGGCATAGGCATACATTATTTTAAAAATGTGATACTTCTGCACTACCATCTTAAAAATTTTAACTCCTATTTGGCAGAGCTATGATCTTAATATTTAAACCAAATGCAAACTTTGGAGGCAAATGAAAAATAAACTTGATTTAGCGTGTTTTGATATATACATTAAAATGTATGCTCATTTAAAAAGATAAGACATGTTTAGAACATAATTACATTTACTGACATGACACTTAAAGTATCATCTCAAATGTATTACTGAATTTTTGTTGTTACAGAAAGTTATATGTTTAATGGGATCTGCACTCATGGAATTCTCACTCATGGACTCTGAAAGATGATCTCTGAGTTTCTCAGTCCATTGTGTTTATTTATTTTACTATTGTACCAAGTTCAATTCACAATGTTTAGAGATTGTTAGAGATATGCAATTTATGTCACAAGTAATTCATTAATATTAAAACATGTTATAAGATGAATGCCATTAAAATAACCAAGAGGATATCTCATTTTATGGAAAATTATATAATTTCATTATATTACCAGTACAAATTGTTAGGAGAGTATTAATTTCATAAACATATTGTAGGATTTCCAAATTAAAGTCAAAATATGTTGTGTTTGCAGTTTTAAAAAGCATCTGAAATTAAGTGAGAAGAAAATGTTCTATACAAGAGTAATTTTATGCAAACAGAGGCAGAATCTAATACTCAGCCATCCATAGAATAGTAATGATATCAAAGTCTAGATAGACTCAATGTGAGAATTCTGAGGAAGTGTAAACGGGTATGGACCCATCTTATTCCCTAAAACTCCATAAATAAATGAGTGTTTCTTGCTTGAAGATCACTATCATTGTATGATAGTTTAAAAATTTAAAAATTATTGACAAACCAAAGCAATGATAGGAGTAAACACATTTTTTTTCTTATTCACTTCATTTGGGTCATCTAATTCAAGTTGACAAATCTACAACCATTGACTAATAAGATATTGGAGAAAATTGTATTCATTGTATACCATATTCATCTCAGGATAGAAATGTAACAATAAGAATATCCACTAGAAAATTCACAGGAAAGAGCTTTTGTGATAAACATCACAATATACACAATTCTGATCAAAGTTTTTATGAGCACCGTAGTAGTGTTAGCCCTAGAGCTTTCCTGCAGGTTTTGAACATTTTCCTCTTATGAAGCATTTTCCTCTCAGATTCTGCATCCACTGAACAGCAGTAGTCTCTACCTCAATTCATTAGCTCCTGGAAAATACCAGTCAACCAGTCAACTTTCTTTTCCAGGTCTGTCTAGATTTTGTTTAGGTTTCATGTACATGCCACGCACACACACACACACACACACAACACACACACACACACATCTCTAATCCCACCCAGCACTCAGGAGACTGGGAGAATTGCTATAAGTGTGAGACCAGCTTAAGCTATATAAGAAATTCTAGGCAAGCTTGGCTACAATGGACTATTTTTGATAGTTCATATAAGAATATTATAGGGCTAGAGAGTATTTCATATGTGTCTATGTTTCCTATGTTTTGCACTTAAATGTCTATGCCCTTCCATTGCATGACATTCCTGCTGATGTCTTGTAAGTTATATGCCCTTGTTATAAACTCACTCCACTTTTATTTTCTTGGTGGTCTTCATTCATTCTTCAGTTTTTGGAAGCTAGTTTCACCAGATAGTGATTGGGGTGAGTAATGTGTTCTTCAAAATCTTTGACAACTCATCACTCCCTTCTTTTTTATCCATATTTTTATTTGTTATTTTATCTATTTACATTTCAAATGTTACCCCCTCCCAGTTTTCCCTCTATAACCCCCTGTGCCCTCCCAACACCCCTTGCCTCTATGAAGGTGTTCCCTCACCCACCCACTCCTGCCTCCCCAGCCTAGCTTACTTATGCTGGGTCATCAAGCCTCCACAGGACCAAGGGGCTCTGCTCCCAGCGATCTTAGAAAAGGCAATCCTCTGCTACATATCCAGCTGTAGCCATGGGTCCCTCCATGTGTACTCTATGATTGGTGATTTAGTCCCTGAGAACTTGGTGGGGGGGGGTGTCAGGTTGGTTGATATTGTTGTTATACCTATGGTTTTGCAAACCCCTTAAGTTCCTACAGTCCTTGCCCTAATGCCTCCATTGGAGTCCCCATACTCAGTCTGATGTTTGGCTGCATGCTTCTGCAACTGCATTGATCAAGTTCTGGCAGAGCCTCTCAGGAGACAGCTATAACAGGCTCCTTCAGCAAGTTCTTCTTGGCATCAGCAATAGTGTCTGGGTTTAGTGTCGATAGATTGATGACTCCTAGGTGGGACAGTTACTGGATTGACTTTCCTTCAGTCCACCTTCTGCTCCACTTCTTTTTTCTTCATTTCCTTTTGACAGGAAGAATGTTGGATTATTATTTTCAAGGTGAGTGGGTAGTCCCATCCCTCAGCTGGGGTTATCATGACTCCCTTCAATATTTTAAGTTCCCATTCTGAAAACCACTGATAATCTTACACCGGTTCTCATGTGCATGATAGAGTTCCCTTCCTTTACTGATTCAGGATTCTCTCTTTTTCATTTTAGCTGGTTTGGTTCCAATTTTCAATAGTTTGCACACCAATAACTGTCTATTAAGGTTCACAGGGAGTGAAATCCATTGAGCTTTGGTTGGTCTTTTTCTCATGAATGAGAACCAAAAATCAAAGAGAAAGAATGATTCTAAATAAATGAAGGGCAATAGGTATAGTTTCTTGTATATTGACCTGATGCAGTAAAATGTATCAAGAGATGCTTAGTTTATCAGGCATTATTTCCCCACATATCTTAGAATCCAGGAACTGTCATAGCATTTGAAGTATAATGGAAATCTTAGGCATTCACTCTATAGACAAGAAGTAGGCTGGGAGTTGCTGTACATCCTAAGAGTGTTTTTACAGACCCATGGAATAGAGTTCAAGGAAAATAGGGTGAAAAGGAAGACTGCTTGCACTTGTGCTATGAAGAATCTTAAGCACTTTCTCTGTGAGAAAAAGCATGTCTCATCAAAGAGAATATCCCATTGATGGAGTGGGGATCCTCCCTGTGAATGAGTTCAAAGTCTCTGAGGCAGTGTCTAACATTTGTGGGTGCCACTTTTCCTTTTATTGCTCTGAAGTCTTATATTTGTTACCTTGTTATTTAATTTGAATCCATTCTTTTAATGACAGAGTTTCTAAAGTATTAAAAAACTATAATCTCACTCAGTGAAAGAACAGTAGCTTACCACATTGAGTTTATTAAAGAGAACTCTGTATGTCACCTAAGACACTTTACCTAGAGACTGATATAAGTAAAAACTTTAGTTGTTTTCCTGGGAGCAATGTGCTTTCTACGTGTGGTAAAGGGAGTAAACAAAATAAATGGTCAGAGAATACAAGGTGTTTTAAGAAGTTCTATTATCTACAGCTACCCTTCTTGGGAAAAGTCTTCTCCCCTTGGAATAAGTCCATATCATAAGCGCAGGTTATGTGAGGAATGGGTAGAAGTGTATGGGAAGCAATACAGGGTGTAATCATCAGAGTTGGGTGGGATTCTTTGTGTCTGTCCTTCCCAGTGATGGAAAAGATCTAATGTTGAATTCTCCTTCTGGAATCTAAATTGTACACCACCTGACACTTGTGTATACAAAAAGGAAAGGAAAAGTACATGTTCACATTTTGTTTTTAACTTCTTAAGACTGAATATTATGTCATTATTAAATTGCCAACTGAATGAACATAAAAGCCTAGTCTTTGTCAATAGATTTAAATATTAGAGCCGTCTTAGGATTCAAAAGAAGTTGGTCCTAAAATAGACATTTTCACACATTTCCTTACAATAGCCCATCAGTTTAACATATTAACTTAGCAAGGCACATCAACACAAGCAATGAATACTGAAACTTTCTAATTAATAGTGTTGCATAAGTTACAAGACAGGTCCTTAGGTTTTACACTTTCCATTGTATTTTTTATGGGTTACATAATGAACAAATTGTTTGGTCATTAGAGGACAGCACAGAATTCACTGACCTATAACATTCCTTATGCCCCAGTTATCAGTATGTCCCTCAATCGTCTCAACCTGCTGGTAAGCAGTTTTATTTATACTATCTCCATAATTCCGCATTTTCTAAAATACCATATAATTGAAATACTCCAATATACAGATTTTACACTTCGTTTCTTAGATTTAATAATATATATTCAAATAATATTTTATTAAGTAAAATCATCTGTAATTACAAATGTAGAACAAGTGATTTTAAGATTAAAGGTCATTATTTCTTTTTAAAGTAGTTTTCTTATATTTTATTTATTTATTGTGTAGTTGTGTGTGTGCATCTGTGTGTGTGTAAGAAAGAGGGAAGGAAGGAGGTAGGAAGAGAGAAACATGGGGTGTGGGGCATATAGGTCCTGATGGAAGAGTTCTAATAATCAGACTTAGCAATAAGTGATTTTCACAATGAGCCTTTGCCCCAGCTTCAGTGTAGCAATAGTTAAGAATTTTTAGCTCATTTGTGAAGTCAAAGGCTGCAAAAACATTTGATTATCTCTACATGCAAACCCCCACATGTTTTGCTGCAGTATTTGTAAAGCTATTTTATTTGTGCATCACATTTGTCCTTAATGTGCTCATTTTTAATGCTTTTATTACATCTCACCTCATATTTCCATTCCTACTGATCATTTCCCTGGAGTACTTCTCATTATTTCTTGCAATATCTTAAAAGTCTCTCAGTTTAACTTCTTGCCTTCTTTATATTCACTCTAAGACACCATCTGCTGATTCTCAGGATATTCCCTAGAATGTAATTCTGACCATGTCTTCCGTCTGAATATAAATCATTAATGATGTTCTACTTTGAGCCTAATCGTGTCTAGTGGTCTGACCTTAAGCCACCTTCTACTCCTGCTTTCACCGGAAGGACTTCAGCTAAGGAGCTGTTTTCTCTGAATCCCACCTGTGTCTTTACCTGTGCTCACACATTGCTCCTCTACCCTCTGCCTCACTTTCTGCTTTATCCTTATTCTTGAGATAGAAATCCTTATTCTTGTACTGCAGCATTGATCCTAATGGCTGTGAACATCTGCAAACCTTTATGTTGAGATCAAGTCTCAGTGCAGGATGAAGAAGCCCAGGCATGGTTGAGGCATGAGGGGACCATGCTCATGAATGGGTTAAGGGCCCTTATAAAAAGGTCTTGGGAATCTTGATAACCATTTTGAGCTCTATTTTCAGGTTCTAACACAAAGTAACCAACTGGAAACTACACTCCCATGCCCCCAACATCCCTTCAAACCAGTAGCATAAAATAAACCCCTTTCTTAAGTTACCCCTGCGGCATAGACAAGAAAAGGAACAAATGCATGTCATGGTAAAGGAGAGACACCATGACCAGATAATGCCATCAAACTTGAAAGGAATCTGTTATGGTAGGAGGAAGGAAGCTGGGGAGGTTGGGGATTAGATAAATAGCATCAGTGAGCTGATGCGAAATAACATAGGAAGGCCGATGCAGGCGGTGAACTGGAAGGTGTCTCTGGAAGTAATTTTTGTGGAATAATGCATGGAGGTAATGGCTTAATTCCTGAAGGTATAAAATGATCAAAATGGGAAATGAAAACAAAAATAGAGATTTTTTGCTTAAAGGGCTTCATTGTAAATAGAGGAGATGTGAAGTAACAATTACTGTGGTGTACCTGATGAAGCTTCTGTCTCCTAGGATGGAAAAACCTGATCCACAATTACGTTCCAGAAAAAGAAAGGAAAGGAAAGGAAGGAAAAAGGAAAGGAAAGGAAAGGAAGAGGAAAGGAAGAGGAAAGGAAGGAAGGAAAGGAAAGGAAAGGAAAGGAAAGGAAAGGAAAGGAAAGGAAAAGGAAAGGGAAAGGAAGGGAAAGGGAAAAAGCCGATAGAAAGGAAGACGGGAGTAAGGTGAAGATGGAAGGAATAGCTGGTCTAGGACTAGGGACATTGGTTCCAAAACAAAAATGGGTGGCAAAGGAAGTGACTTCACTAAGGGTATCAAGGCGAAATGGGCAAGAATGGAAGGAATGAAAAGAGAAAGGAACATAAAGAAAGGAAAGAAAGCATTAGAAGAGGAAAGAAGTAGGAAAGCACACCTTATAAACTAGAGACCTAGGAATGTAACGTTGTTTAATGTTAAAGAGTATATTCTCTTAAGACCGAGTCTGCACATTGTTTCCACACTAACATAGTGTTTAATTTCTGTGACTCACCTAATGGGTACAATCTTTTGTCTTCTATTGGCCCACTTACTAATTTCTCTTAGAACATGAGACCTTCAATAACATATATAGATTAGAATAAATAAATCTTATATTCAAAAGCCTCCTTTGTTTGAATAACTATCCTGTTCAGTTTATAGACTAGAAACCAATAAAAGATTAAGTCTGAATTTAAAAAAAAAAAAAAAAGAACCCAAATCCTACACATTGTTACATTGTTATGGATATTGTTGTATTTTTATTCTCTTACACAGACAGTTCAGATTTCTTCTGACCTAAGCACTAGTCATTTAAGTTTCTGGTGACCCATCTGATGGGAAAAATCATTAATTTTCTTCCTAATTTTTGAGCCCACCTTACTAAATTTTTATTTATGTAAAGCTCATGAGTTTTACTTTTCAATTTGGTGAGTTGGGCAAAAATATATAGTTTGGGAGTGACATGAAATATTCTTACTACTTCAAAACGCCTCTTTGAGCTTCTTGAAGTCAATCTTCCTATTCCCTGTTCAGAATAATAACCAATTTTCCTTTTCATCCTGTAATTGTCCTGTTACAGGATCTCATGTTTAAATCAATAGATTGTTTCATTTATCTGTCCTCGCTCACTTTGAATAGTGTTTGTACGCATGAGCATTTTGAGTTGTCTGAAGCAGCAAACTATTGACAGGATACTTATTGTGACATCCTCCCCAAGTGTTGAAGTGATTGGTTTACTTGGCTGTGCTATGTTAGAAATGGTGCAAAGTTTCACAAGTGAGGGCACATTGGAACAAAAAGGTAACTGGGAGTGTGTCTTTGAAGGTTCCTCCTCATGGCTCTTGTCTTAGGGTTTCTATTGCTGTGAACAGATATCATGACCAAAGCAAATTAAAACTTTTAATTGGTATGGCTTACAGTGGTTTCAGAGGTTTAGCTCATTCTCATGGAGAAAAACATGGCAGCATGCAGGCAGACATGATTCTGAACAAGGACTGAGAGTTCAACATCTTTTTTTTTTTTTATTGGAAATTTTTTAACATTCAATGTTCTTACTACCCATTTCCCTCCTCCGGAATCACTATCCTCCCCTCCTATCTCCATGGTGTACCCTTCCACCTCCCTGTACTACCTCCCACCTCGAGTATCCCCCCCCCCGACGTCCAGCTCATGGACAAGGATTTTCTCCCTTATAAGCTCCCTTGATATATGGGGCCATGGTCCCTCCCTAATGCTCCAGGGTTGTGGTTAGACCTGGGCTCTGTTGTTGGATTTTGCTTCCCCAGCAAGCACAGGAGATTGAGACACACAGGCAAGACTTGAGACACCAATGCCTTCCTGAGTCACACACTTCTTCCAGCAAAGCCACACCTCATAAGGCCAAGCTTCAGACAAATGAATCAATGGGGCCATTTCTCTTCAAGTAACAAAACTCTTATCCTTTATCTCTGTTTCTTTTCTTTTCTTTTTTTCTTTTTTTGCATACTTTTAATTTCAGAACAAAATAAAACAAACAAAAAACCACAATACACAACACCCAACCCTGCTATTCTGTGGGAGGGGATCTTCCTGCCTTAAGGCACAAGGACAGGATAGAGGAGATTCTTGTAGACATGAACCAGGTGGGTCAGGGCTGGCCAAGGCTGCTGGGGCCACAGGGATCTATACAGAGGGGCAGGGTTCTGGGGGCCTTTAATCCACTTTCTTGCATGGCATTGCATCCTCATGGGGGATCACTCAGCAGCGGGATCTCAGCAGGAACACATCATCTGGCATCTCGGCAGTGACCTCATCTTCAGCAATGCCAGGCTTAGGTTTAATGCGGTAGATTCGTTTGGAGTGGTTAGGAACGTTTTCTTTTCTGTGATGTAACAGTTTACCTTGCGTCTTTCCTCTAGATACCAAGTTCTCCTAGACCTTATAATTAAAACGTGAGCATCCAAGTGACCTAGAATAGTAATTAAAAACTGTGAGAAAATAAACCTAGTGGTTATAGAACCAATAAAATAGAAAATTTGGCGATCCACACTTTAAAAAAAAGGCAAAGTAATGGCCAACCAGGCTTTGAAGATAACAATAGCAAAGCTGGTTCAAAAAGAGATGTTAGCTACCTGTAGTGAGCTCTAGTCAAATAGAGATGAGGCTGAAACAGAATAACATCAACACAACAATTCTATTAATCAGATTTTAACAATATTGCTCACATCCACCTAAATTCATTCACTATACAAAAGTTCTTCAAAAGTACACACACACACACACATGCACACACAGAGATCAAAACACACTTTCATTTTCCTCCATCACACATCTGTACACATATTTTCACAGCAACAAATTCCTCCAATAATTCTTTACACATTTTCACATTGCAAAGTATCTGCAAAATTTAGCCGGATATCTTAAGTTGCAAGTTAATTTGTGAGGACATTTAAACATAATCTGTGATTAAATCGTACACAAATGTTAGTATAGTTTAGTTCTAGAAGTCAAATACTTTTTACCTATACCATTTTGTAGATCCTAACTATTTTTATATTTTTAATTATTTTTTTTGTATCCTTATACCTCCAGTCACCCTCCCAATCCTTCCATCTCTGTTTCTGGTACCCCTCCCTGTATCCCCACCTGCCACTTTAAGTCTTCGAGAGGCTAGGTGCTTCCTTCCATTGAGGCCAGATGAGGCACCAGCTAGAAGCATACTCATATACAGGCTGTGTTTTGGGATAGCCCCCAATCGGATGTTTGAGACGCATGAAAACAAGCTGCACATTTAAACTTATGTGCAGGAAGCCCAGGTCCAGCCCATGGAGGTAGATCTGTGTAGACTAGGTATGCTCCACGGTTGGTGATTCAGTCTCTGAGGAGGGTCCAAGGGTTCAGGTTGTTTACTCTGTTGATCTTCCTGTGCGTTTCCTATCTCCTTAGGCCATATCCTTCCGCCTATTCTTCTTTAAGAGTCCTCAAGCTCCATCCTGTTTGGTCTGGATGTTTTGTATCTGTCTGAGTCAGCTGCTGGTTAGGGCCTCTCAGAGGACAGCTTGCCTGTCTGTTCTCATACTAAAGATCACTGTTCTCCAAATCTGTCAACTCAAGTTTTGCCGTGTTTATCATTTTAGCCATTACCAACATGACTGAAGGGTTAATTCACATTTCTGTAATGACTAGTAACATGAGACAATTTTGCGGAGATTGTTTTTCATTTGCATTACCTGCATTCATAAAGTTTATAATCTTTGTGAATTTTTTAACATGTATAAAGGTATAAAAGGTTTTTTTTGTTTCTTTTTTATAGTTTTTAATTTTTTCTTTTTTTAATCCTCTAAGTGAGTTGGGGCAAAAATATATAGTTTGGGAGTGACATGAAATATTCTTACTACTTCAAAACGCCTCTTTGAGCTTCTTGAAGTCAATCTTCCTATTCCCTGTTCAGAATAATAACCAATTTTCCTTTTCATCCTGTAATTGTCCTGTTACAGGATCTCATGTTTAAATCAAGTAGATTGTTTCATTTATCTGTCCTCGCTCACTTTGAATAGTGTTTGTACGCATGAGCATTTTGAGTTGTCTGAAGCAGCAAACTATTGACAGGATACTTATTGTGACATCCTCCCAAGTGTTGAAGTGATTGGTTTACTTGGCTGTGCTATGTTAGAAAATGGTGCAAAGTTTCACAAGTGAGGGCACATTGGAACAAAAAGGTAACTGGGAGTGTGTCTTTGAAGGTTCCTCCTCATGGCTCTTGTCTTAGGGTTTCTATTGCTGTGAACAGATATCATGACCAAAGCAAATTAAAACTTTTAATTGGGTATGGCTTACAGTGGTTTCAGAGGTTTAGCTCATTCTCATGGAGAAAAACATGGCAGCATGCAGGCAGACATGATTCTGAACAAGGAACTGAGAGTTCAACATCTTTTTTTTTTTTTTTATTGGAAATTTTTTTATACATTTCAGATGTTCTCTACTTACCCCATTTCCCCCCTCCCTCCCAGGAACTCACTATCCCTTCCCCCCTCCTCCTATCTCCACATTGGTGTACCCCTTCCACCCTCCCCTGTACCTCACCTCCCCACCCTCGAGTATCCCCCCCCCACGACGTCCAGCCCTCATGGGACCAAGGATCTCTTCTCCCACTTATATATAGCTCCCTTGCATATATAGCTGGAGCCATGGGTCCCTCCCTAAGTGCTCCCAGGCTTGTGGTTTAGACCCTGGGGGCTCTGGTTGGTTGGGATTGTTGCTTTCCTCAGCAAGCACCAGGAGATTGAGACACACAGGCAAGACTTGAGACACCAATGCCTTCCCTGAGTCACACACTTCTTCCAGCAAAGCCACACCTCATAAGGGCCAAGCATTCAGACAAATGAATCAATGGGGCCATTTCTCTTCAAGCTAACAAAACTCTTATCCTTTATCTCTGTTTCTTTTCTTTTCTTTTTATTCTTTATTTTGCATACTTTTAATTTCAGAACAAAATAAAACAAACAAAAAACCACAATACACAACACCCAACCCTGCTATTCTGTGGGAGGGGATCTTCCTGCCTTAAGGCACAAGGACAGGATAGAGGAGATTCTTGTAGACATGAACCAGGTGGGTCAGGGCTGGCCAAGGCTGCTGGGGACCACAGGGATACTATACAGAGGGCAGGGGTTCCGGGGCCTTTAATCCACTTCTTCCATGCGAGAGGCATCCTCATCACCTTCCAGTGGGGGATCTCATCAGGAACAGCAGCACTGGGCTCTTCCGCAGTGACCTCATCTTCATCAATGCCCAGGCCTAGTTTAATCATGCGGTAGATGCGGTTGGAGTGGGTTTGGGGTCTGTTTCTTTTCTATAGTGAAGAGAACAGTTTTCTTCTTGCTGTCTTTCCTCTGTAACGTTCTACCTGCCTTATATCTAAGAAGCATGATCCAAGTGACTCTAGACAAAAGTATTTAAAACTGTGAGCCAAATAAAACCCTAGATGGTTTATAAATAAAGAACATTAAGGAAATTTCATGTCGGATGCCAGCACCCACATAAAAATGGGCATAAATGGCCACCACCACTTTGAAGAGAGAACAAAAGCAAAGGTATCAGGAAAAGCAGGCTTGTTAGACTACCTGAGTAGTGAGCTCTGGTTCAAATAGAGATGCTGCCATTGGTAAGTAAAATCAAGAGTAATGAGAAAGATATGAAACAGAATACACACACACACACACACTTCCTCCTTTAATTTATTTTTATACATATATGTTGCTGTCAAAATCACACACAAACACACACACACATACATAGACAGGACCTCACAAGTACACACATGTGCATGTGCACACACATGCACACACACACAGATACAAACACACACTCTCTCTCACATACTTTCCCTCCATTAAGTTCTTTTTCACACATATTTGTCACAGTCAAAATAATCTGGCAAAATATTCTAGCTTATCCATTCTCCAGTTGCAAGTTTGTTCCAACCATTAATACCAACGGAATATGCATTAATATTCAAGTTCACACCTTTGTGAGGACATTTAGTCATTAATCTGTGATTAAACAATCTGTAAGCACAAATGTTAGTCATATAGTGTCTAGTTTCTTAAGAAAGTCAAGACTACTCTCTTTACCTATACCATTTTGTAGCATCCTACACATACTTTTTTTTTTCCTTTTTAAGTTTATTTTTTTTGCTTATTCACTTTATAACCCGTCCCAGTCACCCCTCCCACAATCCTTCCCCATCTCTTGTTTTCTGAGTACCCCTCCTCCTGTATCCCCCACCCTGCCACTTTAAGTCTCTGAGAGGCTAGGTGCTTCCTCTCCCATTGAGGCCAGATGAGGCACCCAGCTAGAAGACCATACTCCATATACAGGCTGCATGTTTTGGGATAGCCCCCAATCCGGATGTTTGAGACCTGCATGAAAACCAAGCTGCACATTTACAACATATGTGCAGGAAGCCTAGGTCCAGCCCATGGAGGTAGATCTGTGTAGACTAGGTATGCTCCACGGTTGGTGATTCAGTCTCTGAGAGCTCCAAGGTTCAGGTTGGTTTACTCTGTTGATCTTCCTGTGCAGTTCCTATCTCCTTAGGGCCCATAATCCTTCCGCCTATTCTTCTATAAGAGTCCTCAAGCTCCATCCACTGTTTGGCTCTGGATGTCTGTATCTGTCTGAGTCAGCTGCTGGTTAGGGCCTCTCAGAGGACAGCTTGCCCCTGTCTGTTCTCATACTTAAAGATCACTGTTCTCCATATCTGTCAACTCATAGTTTTGCCAGTGTTTATCATTTTAGCCATTACCACACATGACTGAAGGGTTAATTCACATTTCTGTAATGACTAGTAACATGAGACAATTTTGCGTGAGATTGTTTTTCATTTGCATTACCTGCATTCATAAAGTATTATAATCTTTTGTGAATTTTTTAACATAGTATAATGGTTATAAAGGTTTTTATTGTTTTCTTTTTTATAGTTTTTATATTATTTCTTTTTTTACATCTCTCTAAATGGTTGTGTGTGTATTTTAAAAATATACTCTAAGAATTTTTAATATATGTATATATATATGAATATAATTATTCATACTGTATATGAATAACTGAAGTGTACCTGATGAGTGTAATCTTAAAACCACTATAATTACCCACATAAATATCAATTATCTGCTATGTTCTCATTCGTTTTAAGTGTAGATGCTCTCTTCAATGGTGTTCTTATTTACTGAACCACTAGACTGAGTTGTTTGCAGGAAAGCTATCAGTTCTTAAAGCATGTTGTGTTATGAGAACATTTGCTTCAAATACTTTCTTATCTAAAACTACTGGATTTTCTGTTGTATTGGGTGGGACTCTAAAAGGTTTTCTTCTGTTCATTAAGGTTTAGTTTAGTGTAGTATTTGTTAGGATTGTGCTATGACACTTTAGCATGGTTCTTAACTACACTAAACTTAGATTCACAAAGGAGACAAGCCTGTAGTGTGTTTGTGATGGTGTTTCCAGAGGACCTACTACCAATAGGAATGGGAGCACCTCTGGGACTGTGGTATCACACTGATTAGAAAGGAGAAAGCAAGCACCAATATATATCTGATTATCTTACTGATTGTGGTACAATGGGACCAGTCAGTCCCCTTGATCTCCTCTTCTGCCATTGTAGGTAGTTTCTCCTCAAACTCTAATACAAAATAGACCCTTCTCCCTTCAGTTGCTTAATTCCTGCTATTTTGTCACAATATCAAGGAAAATAACTACTATAATTACTGACCATAAAATAAGTCACATTCCCAAAAAGAAAAAAAAAAACCTTCATTGAACTCCTAATATGTATCTTTAATATTTAAGTAAAATGCTAGCCTATGGTTACTTTTCTCTTTGCTATTCTGATTTACATGAATTCACTACACCTTTTATGTGTTTGTTTCTGTACTAATGTATCACTTATTACATAATTTTGTGCTATAACTTAAAATAAATAGCTTTCAAAACAATTTGATATAAGAACTGTAAAATTCCCCACAACCTCTGTGCGGCTCCAAACTTTGTGTTACAATTTCTTAACATCTGCAGTTGATCGACAAGTTCTCCAACAACTCAAGCCTACCAGAAACAGTGTTACTTTATCTGAAAAAAAAAAAAAAAGGAGTCTTGCAGACTGATGTGTAAACCTGTAAGATACATAGTAACTAGTGACCTTTTTATATAAACCACAAAGCTTGAGTTTCAGTGGTATGTTAATACTGGATCATCAATCCTAAGGAACTCAGATCTCTGGTGAAGGATATTGGCCATGCATAAATGTGGTGCAGTTATATGTGGGAAATCTCTTTACCTTCTATTGGATTTTTTGTGAACATATGCCTACCATTTAAAAAAAATAGACTTTTTAAAATTGAATTTGCATGATTTGGGTGAAGAGGATAGGTTGCCCTGCTGCCTGGAAAGATGCCCTTGGTTGTCTAGCATCTGCTGAATTCCTCTGGTTCCTCATAGACATCATACTTCCCAGTTGCCATGGTAACACTCCTTGACTAATTACCCAGAGGCTGTGCAGAAATATTCTCAGAAATTAAAACATTGTATCTATTTCTAAGGTGATAAGTGCCAGTGTATAACAGTCTATAACAATAAGGCTTCACTTAGCTTAGAGAGTCAC
Source organism: Mastomys natalensis (assembly GCA_021653895.1). Taxonomy (NCBI): domain Eukaryota; kingdom Metazoa; phylum Chordata; class Mammalia; order Rodentia; family Muridae; genus Mastomys; species Mastomys natalensis. The sequence continues at coordinate 155,271 of JAJTUV010001758.1, forward strand.
AGAACAGAAGGTCTAGGAACTCTTCACTCTTGGCCGGGTTAAAGATCATATTTTCCCAAACCATCTCACCAAATACTCCCTAATGTTAGGAATTCCTTTAGATACAAACAAAAGAATATCTAAAGATTAAAAAAAATCCATTCATTTTAAGGAGCTGTACCGAAGCTGACATGGGCGTTGGGTTAAGTGGGTCTCATGTCTGCCCCACCACAGAGCTAGGGGAGGCAGATGTGGAAGTTTGACTGTGCTTAGCCCATGCAGGCTCCAGGGAGTGAGTCTAGCCATGTGAAGCCCCGCAAGACACCACTCCAGGGATGGGGGAGCACAGTCTGAGGTCCCAGGGGCAGCTAGAGCTAGCTTGGGAGTCCCTAGGCCTGCAGGGGGACTGGGGTCATCTGGTTCTCAGGCTCTTGGATACCCAGGCGCCTCTGGATTCCATGGAAGAACTAAGAACCGAAGGAGAGAGGAGAACTCTGACTGTGTCCCACAGGAATGAATCCTTGGCTTGGCCTTGACTTGGTGGTCATGACGGGAGCACAAAGAGGCCTAGCTCAGGAAACTAGATGGTGGCTCTGTAGATGAAGGCTTTCTCTATGGCTCCCCACTGGCAGATCCGAAGAAAAGAGGTTTGTCCATGGTTTTAAGGCTTTTATTGTCATGGCAGAGAGTGGATGAGTAAAACAGTACCCCGTTTTCTTGGGGCAGGACTGAGGTTAAATACCTTTTGCAGGGAGGAGTGTCTGGGAAGGAAAGCTTAATGGGCTAAGTCCTTCTGACCTTTAGGTACCTCATTATTATGGAGGCTGTCTTGAGGCTCTACCTGGGAGGAACTTGGGTGGTTGCCCTTAAGTGGTGAAGGACACAAATCTATGGAGAGCTGAGGCCTCCGTCTGGAGCCTGGAGTCTGGCAGTAGGGTGAAGTGCCTGCTGTCCCTCAGGGTCACTTGTGGTCCCTCAGGGTCACCTGGGGTCATGAGGTTTCCAGCCTATGTTTCACCAAAAACCAGGCTGCCTTTCAAGGTCCTAAAACAGGGATACTCATTTTTAAAGACAAGGTCAAATAATTGTATATGGTGATATAAATATAACCTACTGAACAATGTAAAACTATACAGTCATTCTGATAATGCAAAATGCCAAGGAAAGAGAGAGAAGAAACTTGCCCAGCTGAACTCTAACCAAGCTACATACACAAAGATAGGGGTCCAGTGAAGTGAAACAGCACAGAATCTGCAAGACAGAGGCTTGGTGTGGTTGGCTTGAGTAGGAAGGAGTCAGATTTCTTAATTTATCATAATTAGAAACTATTAAGCATTTTTAATGAAGAAATATGATCTGACTGAAGGTTGAAAATTATTACCTGACTGTAGTATGGAGACAGCCAGAAAAGACAAAAGAAAGTAACAAAGGGGTAAATATACTCACCAACTATGAAAATGTGAATTCAATTTGGCAGATACTGAAGTAGCCAGAACCACAGAAAACAAATATGTCATGGATAATAAATGTGTAAAACCCTAAGTGAAGCTTCTTTGCTCTAGAAAACCCATTCCAACTGTATATTCATGCAGATTTGAGACTCCACAGTGTTTGAATGCCTTCTTACGCCTGCTGTGTGATATTTTCACTTGTAAGTTAATTAAGATAAAGTAAGTTTACTTTCTTAAAGAAACAAAGAAGAAGAAAATACAGAACTCTGTTACAAAAAATCAAGAGATAAATAAAAGCCTGAGACATTGCATCGATGGAGGGTTATTTTTCAGAGGCGTTTTTAATTAAAGACTTCTTAAAAATTGTTTCAGAATCTCACACACAAGTAATGTATGTGTATTATTTCAACTGTTTCTCCCCTTCTCCCTTCCACTCACTCTCTTCTTTTTAACTATTACTGCTACACACAGAGACAATACACACACACACACACACACACACACACACACACAGACGACACACAAACATAACCTGATGATGCCATTTAGTTTGTTCATGTGTCTATGATTTAGGGTTGAAAATTGAGACTGATCAACCCATTAGAAGTATCATTCCTGGAAAATATAGATTCTCCTTCTCTTGGAAGCTATTTATTTCCATACCTCTTGATCTATGGTAGAGCCTTGTGAGATTTCTTCTCATTTACCTTAAATTGTCTGCTGGTCTTCAGTTATTATTTAGATTACCATACTGTTGAGAGTTGATGGATGCACAATCTTAGAGCAGATGTCCTGGTCTTCTGACTGTTATATTCTTTCTTCCACTCTGCCATAATGTTGGAAGTCTCAGATGTTAGGTTTTATTGTGGATGTATCAGTTGGGGTTGCGTACACACCATTTGTTCCCTTCATTTTGATCAATGGTGGAAGAGTGACTCAGCCTTCACAGATTTGATAGAGACAGCACTCTAATGAAAAAAAAACTGGATAATCAGAATGGATTTCTGTATCAGTATTTCCATTTCCGAATAGACAGCCTTGGGGTCTTGTTCTTCTCCGTCCCTTCCAAACTCAGTAAATATTTGATGGCCTAGTCTCTACGTGTTTTTCATACTCCTACTCCTTTGGTGCACTTGATTTCATTTTCCTAAATTTCTTTTTTAAATTCTTTGAGAGATATAAACTCTGTATCTCAGAATCCAAAAGGATCTTTGGTGACATCTCATTAACAATACATCTTACTGAAGGACCAGAGTCATGCAGACCAACTTGCTGTCAAGAATGACTTGGATTCTCTTACCTTATAGATTCTCTTTTATACATACACACATATCTACATATCTTTATCTCTATCTCTCTAGAATATTATAAATATAATAGAGATAAGAGATGGAGGAGATGGAGATGAGGATGGAATAGAAATAGGAGATAGATAGAATGTAGTAGCTCTAGTATTGGCAAACAAAGCCCAAAGAAACCAGTCAATTTTTTTTGTATATTGCTACTGCTTTAGATACTTACTTTTGTCCTTAATCCAAGAATGTTTTGCTTTCTATACTCATGCATAAAACTGCTACAATGTAACATGTTTTCTTCCACATAAATCAGAGACTTCACAGTCTTTAACACTCAAGGAAATCTGACTATGGAGGCACAAGTCACTCTTTCTTTAGTCTCATACTAAACTTGGGAGACTTTTCAGTATATTATTGCTGTACCTCAAGGTTAAGATGAGTTTATAAAGTTCCCTTTCCCCATTTTTAATAATTGAGATTCTTCCTGCCTCTGATATATTTTTCAGCAAGTTGTTTTGTTCTCCTTCCTTAAGGAGAATGTGTGTACAGACAGAATGTACATTGAGAGGTTTGTATAAAATTAAGGAGTATGGCTTTAAATACCATGTGAGCTTGGGAAACATATTTCACCTGCTTTGAATGTTCTGACTGAAGTTCTCTAAGGAAGTTGCACTTTTATCAGAATTCCTGCTGGCTCCATAACTTTGCTTGATTAAAATACTGTAATCCTAGAGAGATGGAGTGTTACAAGTTGAGAAGTAAAAATATTTTGCTGTGCATTAAGGTTATTGATAATACATAATTCAAACTTTTGTCTGTCCTAACATACTTTTAGGTAAAGATTCAGGATGTATCACTAAGCTTAGCTGACTTTAAACTTCCAGAAACCTCAACTTTAAAGATGCTGGAATATCTGATGCCTGATGCCTAGTTAATGCCATTGTCAGTTCATTTATTAGATGTGTTGGTTTGTAGCTCTTTTGCTTCTGTGTCTATAAAAATTCATGTAATGCTTTCCATGGCAAAATTTGTCTTAATATTTTCTTAAGTCCATGATCCCAGGCCAGGTCACTTTCATTGCTACAGAATACACATGGATTTTTCTTCCTCCTTTAAAACAGAGTTGCTATTTAATGTTAACAATTGTAAAGGAGACAAGTGTTATGAATCAAATAAATAGATAAGAAACATTTTATTCACAATTATTATATAATGACCAAGACTATTAACAAAAGTGTTTTTCACAACTCTATATTAATAAGAATAAGAACTTTATTTTTATTATTTTACCTTGCATAAAATAATAATTTTCATTAGTATTTTTTCATACTTTCATCAAAATAAACAACTCATATTTCAAAGGAATAGACGGCAAGGCTTATTTTGAGGAAATGTGAGTGAGCATAGCTTGGGAACATACCTGTAAATCTCCCAATATGTAATGTTCCAATATGCAAGTGGTTTCATAGAGTTTTATTGTAGCAGAACAAAAAGACTTATAAATCAATCTATCTAATACATACATTGGTGGGTCCGTTAGAGAGGTAGACTACAGCAAGATGGAGGAAATATATTCTATGCTTTAGATGCTATCTGATGGCATTCTTAGCTATTTGGGTTGCTGTAATCTTGTGGTCCATTAAGTTAATAGACTCTGAAAAGCTTTAACCTATTAGCTACAGGATGTTATGTCCAACATAGAGGTGGGTAAGAAATGACTATTCAGGGACAAAAGTTAGCCCAAGGTACGGTAATCAGACTCGAGGACTATATCATTTTAACATGTACATACCAATGAAATTCTAATCAGTCAATCAACATATATATATATATATATATGCACACACATTACGTATATGTATGTGTATATGTTTATATTTTATCCCTCTTGTGTAAATAAGTTAGCTTCCTTCTGCTTTCTGACCACATAATTTCCATTACCCATACTTGAAACTCTCCTCCATTTACACACACACACACACACACACACACACACATGCACCAATATTTCTCAAGTAAACACTGTAGAGAGTTTTTAAGAGCTGGAGGATCTAATATGAAAGTAACATAAGGGTTTTGTGGGAAAGAAGGTCAGTTTGATTAGGCCATCTGTTTGCTAAGTGGCACTTTAGAACCCTGTTCTCCCAGAGACTGGCCACTGGAGACACTATCTTTCTGAATAATTATATTCTGAAGTCATAGCTTCTAAGTCCTTGAGAGAAACATTTCCTGGGTTATAAAACTGACAAGAGGCTGAGAAAAAATTAACACCTCAAAGGAGCAGGGAAAAATGTAATTACTAGTTTCCAAACTGCTAAAGGAAACGAAAGTCAGAATCTTAGGGCCCCTAGATAAGCTCTCTAAAGACCAGAAAGGCTGAGAGGACCCTGTCCAAAGATCAGATGGGCTGAGAGAAACATGGACACTGTTTTCTCAAACTTCTGCTTTATACTTGTTGTTCCCGAGAAAATTGTTGTGAAGATTAACAAAATGTGACACAGAAATCTATAGCATGCACATGATTGTTAATTTAATTTAATTCTAGTATGTAACATGGGTGACAAGGATTGCTTTGGGCATTGGAATCCTGGTTCAAGACAACATCTAACATATTAGTATTGGATCAACAGTACATGTAGTGTTCATATACAATCCTAAGCTCTTTTGTTTTAGGTAAGTAATAACAGACAAGGTACTATTTCCTAAATGTTTTCTATAACTTGAAGAGTGTGCACAAGGAACCTTGACTGCCTGACAAGATAGAATATGAGCTAACTGCATCATTATTAGCTGAGTGTAAAGGAACATACTAAAGAAGTAGACTGCACAATTTAATTGAAGATGAGGTGAGGAAAGACAAAAGGAAAGGAAACATAGATAGAGTAGGAGAACCATTGAGATCACCCAGGATAGAGTAAAGCTAAGGTGAGCCTCACGTAGTAGCATTCAGTCCAGACTTCTTTGAGGCAATTGTCAGTTGGCACCACCCTGTTTGGGTAATTGAACTTCCCAAGAGCTCTTGAGAGAAGTCATTAGGTAGTAAGAGTGCTTCAAATAAAAGCCTTACTGCTTAAGCTAAGCATATATTCTTGGTCACCGACTCCTTACAGTAGCTATCGGAGACCAATTAGCCAATTATATACAGGAATGAGAATCTAGACCAAAGAAAAATGGTATGTAAGGAGGATTTATATTTGCTTATTTAAATTGATTAGATCCTACTTCCTATGTGCTATAGAGGCTGCTATCTAGAAAGTTAACAGTGGCTTGGGGCTTTTCATTTCCAAGACACAAAGAGCTATCACCCAAGTATGAGAAAAACCTGTGTGTTTGAGGAAACAGATATGATGAGTTGCCCTCCCATTACAGACAAGCATCTCCTGTAATGTAGGGTTTCTGACTTGGTGACCCTTTAAAAATAGCTTCATGTGTCAGTCACCTTCTCATTTGAATTTAAGGAAGAAAATAGTTGGAACCATTTCTCTCTAAATCTCTTTTGAGTCATGACTTTTTTTCTGTTAACTGGGTTTAAGAAGATACATATTTCAATTTCAAGTTAATACAAGTCATGGGTGCCAGAAAAGCCACCACATGAAGCAACCAGAATTAAGTGCCCAGCAAGGCTTTTCTGACAGGTCTATGAAATTTTAACAGAGTTCACTTTGAAAGAGTTTAGCCTTCCTGAATTAAGAGCAAATTCATGACGAATTATAAAAAGTGGGTCACTCATTTTGATAAGCCCCCAGGCAAAAGCTGATGGATTTCCTTTTTAATGGTCACACTAAGTGCAGTCTTACCCACTACTTCATTTCATAGGTGAAGTAAGCACACATCTTAATTTCCCCCAACCGACTTGGCTTGCTTCTGTCTGGTCCTCAATTGTAAATCCTGTGCCTGGTACAAGTTAGCACTGCTTTCCTGACCTCAGCTGCTGGTGTCAGACCCACAGCTGTGATGAGGTCATCACACATGACATAGGAGCCTTTAAAGGCAGAAGTCCTCAGCTTGAGTGAAAGGGAGTTAGAACAGAGAAGAATCCAGACAGGTTTGTAATCCGAGATGATAAGAGCCATGTGTAAAGGACAGTAAGTGCCAGAAGGAACTTTCACTGACAGCTTAAGAAAACAGACCGTAGACCATGGCTGCTAGAGACTAAGTTTGACAGTGACATGAACGATCTATAAGCACAGTTTTCCTCAGAGGCTGGAGGTAAAAAATTCACCCTGCTAATTTTTTTTTATTTTTAGTAATTTTGACTTTATAAGAACCTAATCAAGAACTATCTGAGGCATCCTAGACTTCTGCCCTACAAAACTCTGAGATAATAAATGCATTTCCATTTGAGATGCTAAGTTCATGGTATTTGTTATGCAGAAATTAAAAAAAGAAAGAATTCAGAGCCAGGAACCTGGATTATGATAAAGTAGCCTCATGTTCACAATGGATGTGTTCTAATGTCTCCACTGAATGCCTAAAATCACAGCACATTTATGTACTATGATGCATAGAGTGGCTTCTTTCTGTCGTATTTGAGTTGCCTGGTTCTCTACTCTTGTTGTGCCATAGCCATTATTAAGTAAAATAAAGATAATGCTTATCCCAGCACTCTAGTGCATACAGTTGTTTTCATAACCTGTGACAATAAACAGCTCACAGGGTATGAACAGCAGGGATACACTGAACCCAGAAATGATTCCTCTCTTGGGCAAGTTACAAGACAACATAAGATTTGATTAACTTAACCTGAGCTAACTGATAAAATGTTCCATTCAATGTTCTTAACCAGTGGTAGAGCAGAGATAACAAACTTTTGAAAGGCAGGCCATTGACAGAGTGACTTTGGTCATTTCTTCCAATGAAAAACTAAGTAAAGCAACATTCACAAAATAATCTTCTGATATTTAGGTCAAGTCTTCTGATACTTAAGTCATGTCTTCAAAGAAACTTTGAATTATCTCCATTTGCATGTTTTATTCTGTTTCTGTAGAGTTCACCTCTCATTTTTCATATTATGCTGTTAACATTTCTGTCATTTACTTTTGGTAAGATATAACATGAGAATGAACATCCTAAGTGGAAAAATAAATATACTAAGATACAACTTCCAACAATATCAATCTCTATGATATTACTGACTGAAGGACTTGTTTTGAGCAGTTGGTAATATCATATTTGCATAATTTCATGACAGGAGATCAGGTGACAGCTCTCTGTAAAGTTGGCAGCCAGGAGATGGCACACCATGATCCGGAGCTCCTGGACTCATGGGTAGGCTGCCTGGAACTCAGTTCCAGTTCTACCAGCTACTTTCTTTGTAGCATTGAGTGATGTCTCTATGCTTTCAGATATATCTCTTTATCTGTAAAATTTAGAGAAATGATACCTACCTCACAGGAGGTATTAAGAAAATAAATACTTGCCGGGCGGTGGTGGCGCACGCCTTTAATCCCAGCACTTGGGAGGCAGAGGCAGGCGGATTTCTGAGTTCGAGGCCAGCCTGGTCTACAGAGTGAGTTCCAGGACAGCCCGGGCTACACAGAGAAACCCTGTCTCGAAAAACCAAAAAAAAAAAAAAAAAAAAAAAAAAAAGAAAATAAATACTTATGTAGGCCACTGGTACTTCATGCCTTTAATCCAACACTTGGAGGCAGAGTCAGGTGAATCTCTGAGTTCAAGGCTAGTCTGGTCTATAGAATATGTGCCCGGACAGCCAGGGCTACAAAATAAATCCTTGTCTTGAAAAACTAAATCAAAATGATAATAATAATTTCTTTCTCAGCCAGTTTATACTTTGGGTAGAGGAATGCTACTGATTTCTTTGAGTTAATTTTATACCCAGCCACTTTGCTAAAGTTGTTTATCAGGTTTAGGAGTTCTCTGGTGGAAGTTTTGGGGTCACTTAAATATACTATCATATCATCTGCAAATAGTAAAACTTTGACTTCTTCCTTTCCAATTTGTATCCCTTTGATCTCCTTCTGTTGCCTAATTGCTCTGGCTAGGACTTCTAGTACTATATTGAATAGGTAGGGGGAGAGTGGGCAGCCTTGTCTAGTCCCTGATTTTAATGGGATTGCTTTAAGTTTCTCTCCATTTAGTTTGATGTCGGCTACTGGCTTGCTGTATATTGCTTTTACTATGTTTAGATATGAACCTTGAATTCCTGATCTTTCCAAGACTTTTATCATGAAGGGGTGTTGAATTTTGTCAAATGCTTTCTCAGCATCTAGAGATATGATCATGTGGTTTTTTTCTTTGAGTTTATTTATATAGTGAATTACGTTGATGGATTTCCATATATTGAACCAACCCTGCATTCCTGGAATAAAGCCTACTTGATCATGATGGATAAGTGTATTGATGTGTTCTTGGATTAGGTTTGAGAGAATTTTATTCAATATTTTTGCATCAATATTCATAAGAGAGATTGGTCTCTCTTATGTAGGAAGGAAATGTTCATAATGTCGCATAAGAGACGCATGCATCTGTCATGGAGGGTGGGGAGAAATGGAAATGAAGATTTTGTGAAGGATGTTGAACTTTATTCCTGGAATACAATTTGCCAAAACAACTTTTGCCAAACAACTTTTGAAGTCAGAATCAGCTCAATGTCACTATTAATTTCAAGGCTACAGATAATGTCTTACCACAAGGTTACTGAAAGTACAGAAGAGTAAATAGGATATTTGGTAAAATGGGAAACAAATGTTGAGTTATCCAAATGCTTACTCAATTTAGACTGAAGCAATGTTATTGATATGAGAGCCTGGTGTTAAATATGAGATCATTTTCCCCCGTAACTTTAAGCTAAGGGACAATGGCAGGAGAACTCCGGCATGTGCTGCTCTTATCATCCAATGGGTATCCATGGATCCAGGACCAAGTGAGCTTTAGTGTCCCTCAGTAGCAGACTCAGAGTGAAGCTGCAGCTGGTTGAAAAACAATTCACAGATTTGGTAAAATGGGCAAATAATAGAAACAGGCTGATAATCAGCTTGGGTTAAGTACCCACAAGCCTGTGCTTCTTATTGTCGCCTAAGATACAAAGAAAACAAGAAACAGTGTATGAACCTGCTGATGGATGATGCGTTTGCAGCTTCAATTTGTCAGTAACTACCTTGAAACATCCTGGGGATTATTATTTTGTCCTCAGTAGTAATAAAACAGACAAGAAACAGGTTACTGATACACGTCAAAAAAGAGGGCGCAAAGATCTATGTAACTTGAGCTTTACGATTGATGTGTAATCTTAAATAAGTATTAAAACATTATTCTGATTTCAGCTTAGTGACAAAATAGTGTCATCACATTCAAGAGGACATTATGGTATGGCCATACATCAATTTTAGACAGTTATTTAAGTTGGGCACATTTTATTCTATGATGAGGTCAAAACTAGTAAATCACATTTCCACTCTGCTATTGAGATGATGTAAAATACCTATTAGCTATTTATGAGCCTGAGTATAGAAGAAAGAAGAGAGCAGCAGGCACTACTATTGAACATGACTATGGTCATCATTCACCACTGTCCTGGTGACTCCCAAGAACTCATAAACCTGGAGACATGCATCATGCTGGCCAGACCCTTTTTATTTTAAGATGATCAGCAGAAAAAGGGACCATGTAAGATGGTTCTATCTTTTTAACGTACAGAATACCGCCTTTTGTGATGTAATCTGCATTCTGAAATTTACCATTTTAGAATATACAATCCAGCTGAATATTTTTGTATCTTCAAAAATTGTCCAACAATCTGTCTCATTCCAGAACATCACTGCAGATTGTTAAGATGAAGCAACTAATGTGGACTTTAGCAAAAAGTCAATAATTTAAAGTCTAAGCATATTTTGTAACAGAATGCAACAAACAGTGAGATCTGTACTCTATATAAAAGATGAAAAAAATCACTAAGGACAACTATATGTTCCAAGTAATTATAGCCCCTTGATATTTAATAGCACTTGCTATAGGTCTAATAACCAGGTCAGCCATGAAGATTTTAAATAGCAGAAACCATATTCATTGCCCTTGTCTTCAGTAGTTAAAGGTTAAAATCACAAATCCCCAGAACTCTGATTTGTTCTCTATGTACTTGATCTCTATCTGCAAAACTCTTAGAGAAAAATAAAACTTCAGGTCAGAAATCCCATAGCTACAATATCTTTGTATGAATTAGAATATCTATCTATTATGAATTAGTATTGATTTTGCATTCCATTATCATGTGTATATTTCCTACAATGTGCTTCAAGTCTTTCTTAAGTGTAAAAATCAATTACTATGCACAACGCCCTGACCAGTACCATCCTGGAGAACAGGCAGACAGCTCTGCTTGAACATTACGAATAAGGTAGCCTTCATTGACATGAAAGGGCCAGAGTTTTTGTATCCAATCTTCACTGACTGTAGCTGAGCCCAATTATTGCTATGCAAATGAATCCAGGTGGTAGTAGTGGCAGCGCACGTTCCTCATTATCCACCCCAATGTTCTGGGTTCCCTAATGAAACAGACACACACACACACAGCCTTTATACATTTATATGGCTTAAACAACTCAATGACTGACCCACTTAGTAACCTCTTGAGGCTGATCCACCCTCCGATATCCCAAGTTATTACTTATAAAATCTATATTCCACCTCTGCTACCCTAGAACCAGCTGGGGAGCCTTCTTAGGACTGCTTCTTCCCCTTCCTACATGGCGTCTATGCTCCCTGTACTGCAGCACCTTCTAGGGGCACAGCGTCTCTCTTCTGTCCTCCTGCGTGGTGGCTCTCCTCTCTCTTCCTCTCCTTCCTCCTCCTTGAACCCTTGCTTGAGAATCCTAAAGTCCTGCCTCTGACTCCCTGCCCAGCAACTGGCTATCAGCATCTTTATTTACCAATAAGAACCAACTGCAGTCAGGACACTGCTAACGGGTTTTTTGGGATAACCTAATTGGCATGAGAATACAAGCAGTTACATCTGATGACTCTGTGATATGCTATACCATGGTCCTTAAACAGTACTTATTGGAGGAGTGAAATTGTAGTCACAGAGGGGTTGATAAATAAACTCATCTGCATAATAAGTATCTTGGATTTCATAGGAACTAAATATTTATTTTAAGGATGGCTACACTGAAAATATCTGACAACGAATCATTTCAAACGCCCTCCTCTAAAATAAGAAACTATTAGAAAGGATACATGCATCCTAACCAATTTGTTATTGGACAAATCTTTGGAAAATTGGTACTCCAAATGGATTAGCATTCTTAATAGCAAATTTGCATGCAAGTGCATGTAAGCTGTTTTCCAACAACCCTATAAATATTATGATTTATAGATTTTTAACTCAACTTAATATTATCCCATAAAATCTCAGGATTAATGGGACAGCCATTTTGAAGTTCCATAGTCTCTTGGATGTTGCAAGCCCAGAACTGCTAGGACAGAGAATTATTTGGTCAGTATTCATGAGCTTACACTAATCCCTGATGGACTTGAGACCAGTAAATTCTTCAGACACAAAAATACTATGGTTGATTTTTAATTTTTTTTAAATTTATTGTCATCAAAACATACCTTTTAAAAAATAGTATTTATGGATGCAGTGACCCATGCCAGATTCTAAAATACACAGCAATATTTTTGTCTGGAATCAGTTACTCTTTGAAAAGAAATAATAAATCCTATTAGAAAATGTCTTACTTTCAAGACCTCTTGTTGATGTTTCTTCAGTTTGCTGATTCAAAATCTTATGCTTTGTGTCAATTTTATTTTTTACACTTCAGTTCCATTGTTATGTGATAACTTTAAAACTTTTAAAATTTATGTATTATAATTGCTGCCATACATATTGAGGTCTTTAATTATCTGTAATGCGCAATGATTTAAAATATGAATATATGATGCTTAGAAAGAAACACTTTCATTTATAAGCTAATGTTACTTTTACTTCCAATCTATTAAAATCCAGAATTCCTGAAGTTTATTGCTAAATTGTAGATTTCTGTAAGGAGACAGAGGTCTCAGACAGGAACAAAAATCTTCCAATGTATTGTTTATGTTCCTATAGTATAGCAAACTATAAAACACACAGAAATAAAATATCCTGAAGACATTTAAACAAGGTCTATATCCCTGCCACTTCTCTCATTTATGAATAAATGATTGTGATATTTGCTTACTCTGTGTTTCACTGGAAGACCTTTTTATTTCTAATGTAAAGAATTATGTTCTTAGTGACTTGAACATAAGAAAAGGAACAACAAAAAATTCTTTATAGGAAGAACAAATGGAAAAATAACATAGTCCTTAACAGTCCCCTGAGAGACGTCATTTGAAGCTTTTCTGCAAAGATGGTGTTTAAAATTCTGAAGGTGTCATAAGCTCTTAGAATGTCAGACCCAAGTTCTAGAATTTAAGTGTTGTAGGCCATGAATGCATAGTATCTAACATAAGAGGGTGACCGGGTCTTTCATTTCTATAACCATAAAAGTGTGGTTATAGTATTTGACAAATACCATTTTGTTGCCCACACCAGAGATGTTTAACTTTTAAATCACAAACCCAGCATTTTACAATAGATAGCTTTTGCAATTCACATCCTTTACCAAATTTTCTGAAATGATTTTTCCCTTATAAATATATCCAATATATCAATCTTACTATGACCACTCCAGGCAGCTAACAGGGAGAGATAGTAAATGAAAGAAAGTAATATTCAACATAGGTAATAGTGTGTAGCTGGAGAACTCTTACTTGACCATAAATCTTACCTGTGATGGACATTATTAGATCGTCCCACTCATAGGGCCAGCCTCACACATATGAAGAATCACAATCTCCATCACAAACATCTCTGAGAGGCAAACAGGACCTTATCTGAGAGTTAGACCGATTTAAATCATCATTTTGTCAGGCCTTTCAAATGTTTTAAAATCTTGTTCAACATGTTAAATTCTCAGTCTTCCTCTTTACTGCAGTTGAAACTGTATCCAACATATCACCTGAAAGTGCTTTGGAAGGCCAGGCAACTTCTGGCAGGCACACTCTCCATCTCTGCATAGCATACATGCTCTTTCTGTGTCTTCTCACTTTGTGTCTGCTCACTCACTATTCCTACCACAGTCACCATTTACTCCTTCTTACCTGAATGGGAGCAGGCCTCCAGTGTATTGTGTATAATTCTACATTCATAAAAATATGTACCATTAGTCATGTTGATTGCTAAAAATATCATGTATATTCACTTATTTTTACCTACCACATTCTAAAATAAGACCTAAAATGATTGCTTCTTTGTTGGGATCTCTCAGGTCTGATCTTTCAGGAATGAAATTTGCATGACTGTGTCTTTTCCATTGACTTTAACACCATGTAAGTGTGTGTATGTATGTGTGTGTGTGTGTGTGTGTGTGTGGTTTGTGTGTATCTCACAGGCTTACTTATAAATACAATATATTATACTTATGTACTTAATTATATAATAGTATATGCTAACGTTTTATTCTTTTTGTTGTTGTTGTTGTTGGTTAAAACAGAGTATGTAGAAACTGAAAGAAAATAAAATGAGAGGATCATCTCACGAGATGCCAAAAAGTCTTTTGACAAAATCTAATACCCCTTCATGATAAAAGTCTTAGAGAGAGCAGGGATAAAGGGTACATATCTAAACACAATAAAGGCAATATACATCAAGATAATAGCTAACATCAAATTAAATGGAAAGAAACTTAAAGCAGTTCTACTAAAACCAGTGACAAGACAAGGCTGTTTACTCTCTACATATTTCTTCAATATAATACTTGAAGTTCTAGATTGAGCAGTAAGACAATTAAAGGAGATTAAGAGAATACAAATTGGAAAAGAAAAAGTCAAAGTATCACTATTCACAGACAATATAATAGTATACATACATGACCCCAAGAATTCTAGCAGAGAACTCCTCTAGCTGGTAAACCCCTTCAGCAAAGTGGCTGGATACAAATTTAACTCAAAGATATCAATAGCTCTCCTCTACATAAGCAATAAATGGACTATGAAAAAATTTAGGGAAACAAGACCCTTCAAAATAGCCACAAATAACATAAAATACATTGATATAACTCTAAACAAGCAAATGAAAGACCTGAATGTCAAGAACTTCAAGTTTCTGAAGAAAGAAATTGAGGACAATATCAGAAAGTAGAAAGATCTCCAGTGCTCATGAATTGGTAGGATTAATATAACGAAAACGACCATCTTACAAAAAGCAATCTACAAACTAAATGTAATCTCCATTAATATTCTAACACATTCTTCACAGAATTTGAAGGAACAATCATATAGAAAAACAACAAAAGCCCAGATAGCAAAAATGATTCTGAACAATAGAATAACTCTGTGAGTATCACTGTCCCTCATGTCAAGATATACTAAAGAGCAATGGTAACAAAAAGTGCACGACATTGGTATGGGAACACATAGGCTAATCAATGGAATCCAATCAAAGACCAGGAAATAAACCCGTACACCCATGGTCATTTGATTTTGACAAAGAAGCAAAACTCATACAATGGAAAAGGAAGAGCTTCTTCAACAAATAGTACTGGTCTAACAGGATGTCTGCATGTACAAGAATGCAAATAGATTCATATTTGTCAACCTGCACAAAACTCATGTTCAAATGGATCAAAACCTCAACATAAAACCAGATACAGTCTAATAGAACAGAAAGTGGGCAATAGCCTTGAACTCATCAGTACAGTATACAACTTCCTGAACAGAACACCAATGCTTCAGGCACTAAGGTCAATAATACATGGGACCTCATGAAACTAAAAACTTCTGTAACTCAAAGGACACCATCACCAGGACAAAAAATAATAGCCTATAGATAGGAAAAGATTTTCACTAACTGCTTCTGACAGAGGGCTAATATCCAAAATATATAAAGAAGTCAAGAAGTGTGACACCAACAATCCAAATAACCCAATTTTAAAAAGAGATACAGAGCTAAATAGAGAATTCTCACTGGAAGAATCTCGAGTGGCAGAGAAGCACTTAAAGAAATGTTCAACATCCTTAGCCATCAATGATATGCAAATCAAAACTACTCTGAGATTCCACCTTATACCCATCAAAATACAACTCTGAGATTCCACCTTATACCCATCAAAATAGCTAAGATCAAAAACTCAAAGAACAACACATGTCGGTGAGGTTAATGAGCAAGGGGAACACTCTTCTACTGCTGATAGTAATGTAAACTTGTACAACCACTCTGGAAATCAATTTGGTGGTTTCTTAGAAGATTGAAAACAGTTCTAACTTGAGATCAAGCGATACCACTCCTGGACATATACCCAAAAAAGGCTCCACCATCCCACAAAGACACTTGCTCAACTATGTTCATAGCAGCTTTATTCCTAATATCCAGAAACTAGAAACAAACTAGATGGCTCTCTACTGAACAATGGATACAGAATATGAGGTAAATCTACACAATGGAATACTACCCAGTCATTAAAAACAAGGACATCATGAATTTCATGGGCAAATGGATGAAACTAGAAAATATCATCCTAGACCTAAAAGGACATGCATGGTATGTATTCACTTATAAGTGGATATTAGACATCAAGCTTAAGATAATCATACTATAATCAACAGATCCAATGAAGCCAAATAACAAGAAGGAAACAAGGGATGATGGTTAAATCTTTCTCAGAAGGGGAAACAAAATAGATATCAGAGGAGTATGGAAGAAGGGAAATGGGTAGAAGAGAGGAAGAGAAGGGGAGCAAGAGTGATCAGATCACATGTTGGAAAAGCAGAGGAAAGGAAAGGGTGATCAGCTGGGGGTGGGCAATCTCTAGGAAGTGCCAGAGACCTGCGATAGGGAGAATCCCCAGAGGACCTAATAGGTGCCTGTAGCTTAGATTCTTAGCAGTGGGGATATGGATGCTGAAGTGCCACTTTCTGAAGTCAGACAGGACTCCAAGTGGAAGGAAAAGGACAGCAGTTCACCCAAAAATCTTTAGATTCAAAATGTGTCCTGCCTACAAGATATGCAGGGACAAAGATAGAACAGAGACTGAGAGAATTGCCAACCAATGACTGACCCAAATGAGACCCATCCTATGGTCAAGAACTAATCCCTGACTCTTTAATGATATTTCATTATACTTACAGACAGGAACCTATCATAACTGTCCTCTGAAGGCTCCACCCAGAACCCAATGGAAAGAGATGCAGAGACTCACAATCAAACATTAGATGGAGCTTGGGAAATCTCATGAAAGAGTTGGGAAAAAGGACACACACACACACATACACAAACACTCAAAAAGAAGCTATTGATCTCTGATGTTGCAATTTAGGTCACCACAAAATGCACTATACATTCAAGCATCATAAAATGTCAGAAAATTTTAAAGTATAAAACTAAGACACATTTAAGCAATTATCTAACTTCATACGCTTCTAACGTACAGTAAATAGTTTTAAAATCAAGAAACATGCTGTTCTTTCTAAGTTACTTCGAAAGCCCAATCGACAATTACAGATGTCAAGTTATGACTGTGCTCTGGGAACTTCGGCCTGGCAGCCCTCTGGAGGATGCGGATCTGCTTCTGGAAAATTTGAAAAGAAGCAAGAAGATCTTGTGGATTCAATAAAACTATAGTTATTAATGAAATGTTACCCCAAACTTGGAAATGGGACAAACATTCCTGAATTCTTGATATACAGATACACAGTCTAAGAGTCAGTATTTTCTGATTCCTTTAGGACATGTACCTTTGTTTCAGCCTCTGATTACTATTAACCAGATCCAGACTATTTAAAGTTAGACATCTAAATGACTAAGGAGTTATGCTGGAATTTGGCTGAGAGAGTTGCAGTTATTTCCATCTGATTGGTCATTTCTCCAGGGCATTTCTAGTTTTTGCATCACACACTATTCTTATCCAACTACTATAACATATCCTGTAGGCTACACATAATTGGCCATATATTCTCTGAGCCAATTTTCTTCATTAATAAATTAAATAACAACATGATGTGCAGTGCCAATGCATTTAATAGTCCATCATGGTATTAACTTTTGAGATGTAGATCTTCAGACTATGAACAAAAAAAGAAAGGAAAAAAATAAAAAGACCTATCTAGAATTGAGGTTTCTCAATGACTCAAATGAGCCATGGTGGACCATTGAATCTACCAGATGAACTTAGTTCTGCCCTTATGGGCTCACTGTCTTACATAAACAGTCATTCTCAGGACTCTAAGTATCCTTTAGCCACACATGTTTTTGCAGAAAGAGACTGTATTGTCTGAAAGTGAATTCACTTCCTGTCCTGAGTTAGAGCTGTTACTATGACAATCAGTGAATTTGCTATGATGTGAAGAAAGACACCCCCTTCCCAGTGACAACTGTTATCAGGAATGCCCATGACTGATCTTCACTGGCTAACATAAACCAAGCAGGTTTGCTGTCCTCTCAGCCAGACATGTCTATTCCAAGCACACAAACTTGAGGCAGTTGTTTTAGAGAATTATTTGTAATAGTGACATTTCAAATTTCTAAGGCTGTGCATATACTTTGGGTATTATGACAGTTTATATCATAGGCAGTTTTCTCTAGAGAAACAGAGACAATCTTGTGTGTGTGTGTGTGTGTATTTGTGTGTGTGTGCACACGCGCGTGTGTGTTCATGTGTGTGCTCACATGCATGTTATAAATTCCAACAGTGGCCAAATACATGCTGGAGAGGTGGAGAATAAAGCTGGATGTCTCAGCAACCTCAGTATAGCACTGAGAGCCTGGGAATTCCTTGTAAAGTCACTGGTATTTAATCTACACCCGAAGGCTACAGAAACTGGAGTTTAGTCCCAGGGTGACTGGCAGCAGCAGTGACAGACCAGACCCAAACGATTGATCAAAGTGAGGCAGGCAGGGGCCTTTTCTTTCCTAGCACCTCTGTAGGATCACTGTTTGCAGTTTCTCTCATGTTGAGAGTAGGTCTTCCACTCCTGTTATTCCTCTTTGGAAGCACCCACACCACACTATACCCTCTAAGTAACTCTATATCTGGTCAAGTTGCAATTAAGGCAAACCATCACAGATAATAAAGCTAATTTCCTGACGCTGATGAGGAAGTCACAAGCCACATTGGTGGGCAAACTTTGTAAGAACACAGGTTTTTCAATGCATTTCAGAATAGTTTATAACTTAAAAATGTATTCTCATTTGAAATTATGAATAAATAATCTCTGAAATCACTAAAACAGATCTTCCCTCCTTATAAAAATAATCTCCTTGTTTTGGTTTGTAAATAGTCTGATAAAAACCT
The DNA here is from genome assembly GCA_021653895.1 of Mastomys natalensis. Lineage (NCBI taxonomy): Eukaryota > Metazoa > Chordata > Mammalia > Rodentia > Muridae > Mastomys > Mastomys natalensis. The sequence continues at coordinate 174,321 of JAJTUV010001758.1, forward strand.
CTCCCCTGTGATAACATATGCAGAGTATAAAATATGAACCATTGCATTAATCTAACAAAATAAAATGTACAACAGAGACCCAAGCCTCTAGAAACACCTGTGCAAACAGACTTCCATTTCTTCAAAATTATCTATAACAATCGTTATTCTAGCTAGAAATAATAGACTTGAATTCCACTCATTTTCTACCAAATGCAAATTTAAATATTGGCATGCAATTTTCTCCTTTATACTCAGTGTTAAAATTTTTTGTCTTAGAAAAGAAATAGTAGACATATACAGTAAGTAGGCTTCAAATGTATATACAATGCAACAAAAACATGTAGAAATTGGCAATGCTTTCTGAAATTAAAATCTCATATCTAAGTCGGGCAGTAGTGGTGCAGCCTTCTAGTCGCAGCGTTTGGGGGGTCAGAGGCAGGCAGAGCAGGCAGGCAGGCAGGCAGCAGGCAGGTGGATTCTGAGTTCGAGCCAGCCTGGTCCAGAAACCAGAAAAAAAAATTCACATCTAGCAGAACTAGGGACTTTCAATTGTTCCACTCCCTGTATGGGTGTATTATGAACATATCGTGAAGTAATATACTTTCTATAATGTCTGAAGTGTTTTTCCATGTATGGTCCATATATAAAATATAAATTAAATATTAAATTTGCATGTAGTCTTTCTACAGGTCTAGATTTCATATCATTTGGAGGCTGTCCACATGAAGCTTTTCCCCCTACTGTTATATACGAGAATCCTCTGTCCTAAAATCTACTGTTCTGATTCTCCTGGTTCCATCTTAGCCTTGTGTATGCCTTTCATCTCTAAACCTTAGCCAGCTTCAAAAGAGCAGAGATGAATCAATCGAGGAGATAAAGAGGACTGAGAATCACGCCCAGGGGCATAGAGGAACTTACTAGAATAACCAATTGAACAAGGAAAGGAGAATTAAAGCTCATGCTTTAACAAAAGTGCCTGGGAATGAGTAAATACGTTAATAATCATAACAAATCTTATTAAAACTTTAGCCAGTCTTTAACTCTGAAGGTTACCTTTGTATTCTGCATGGTGCATAAAGTAAACCAACATTGAATATGGCTCTCAAAGGCAAGCATTTCAAATACATCAATAGCATCTGTAGCATCTTGATTTTCAGACTGTCAATGTTTTGTGTCAGAAAGTGCAGCGTGTCAATGATCAGGCTTCCCTGCGTGCTGCTTGGATGAGAAAACATAGCTAGGATTAGGAATATATATGTGTGTGTGTGTGTGTGTGTGTGTGTGTGTGTGTGTGTGTGATTCCATTTGTTTACATCTCAAATGATACCCCACTTCCCTGTTATCCATCCACAAGCCCCTCATCCCACAACTTCCTCTCCTCCCTCCCATTTGCCTCTATGAGGGTGATGCCCCACTCACCCATGTTTTCCCACCCCACCCCTCCATAATCCCCCTATGCTGGGCATCAAACTTCCACAGAACCAAGGGCCTCCCCTCCCATTGATGTCAGACAAGGCCATCCTCTGCTACCTATGTATATGGAGCCATAGATTCCTCCCTGTACACTCCTTGGCTGGTGGTAGTCCCTGTGTGCACCCAGATCTCAACAAGACAATGAGAAGAAGCTGTTTGGTCTTGACCTCTGGCCTAAATGGTATTTTAGTTAATATTTTCAAAATTAAAAAAAAAATCTCTAAATATAAAAGGGTTTAGTAGAAGTATAAATTACATGAAGACATCTTAAGATTTTGTTAAGTAGTTTATATTTGTGTGTGTATGTGTGCCTGTGTATGTGTATGCATGTGTGTGTATGTGTACATGTATGTGCATGTGTGCTTACATGTGTGTGTATGTGTGCTGAGTGAGTAAATGAATGTACATTACTTGTATGTGTGCTGTGTGTTCATGTACGTGGGGGGTGTGCTTATTCATGTGTCTGTGTGTATGTGAGTACATATTAGTGTGTGAGCATGTGTTTTGTGTGTATGTGAACACATGTACATATGTATAAGGTTTCACGTGCCACAGGGGGTCAGCACACGTCACAGGACAACATGGAATAGTCAGTTCCCTCCTTCCACCCTGAGGGCCTAGGAAGCAAAATCAGGTTGGTCCTGAAATTTGGCAGCAGACACCCTTCCCAGGTGAGTCGGCTCATCAATTCTTATGAGACAGTTTAAAATATATTTTAATATCATCTAAAAAAATTAAAGATTAAAAGTATAACAAAACATGCAAAAGTCCCCTCATCCAAGGCACGCTGTCACCTGTAATCTCAGTCTTTGGGAGGAAGAGGAGATCTGGGCTTCAAGGAGACGCTCTGTGTCCAAATTCCAGAACTACAAAACAGAGACTCACATGCACCCTCACACAGGTATGCTCTCACATGCAGAGACATACAAATACACACAGACACATACACACACATGCACACACTCACACAGGTATGCTCTCACATGCAGAAACATACAAATACACACAGACACATACACACACATACACACATTCACACACACACATACACACATAAATGCACACTAAATAAACAAACAAATAAATAATTACAAAGAGAAAGGCCACAGCATCTGAAATCATGTCACATTGTTTAACATTCCCTCTCAAGCATGAAGGTAAAACCTAGTCATTGAATGCATTTATATCACTATTCTTTAAAAAAATAAGAATTTTTTTTCAGTTTTGGGATACTTTGTGAAGATTTAATTTTCAACTGTGTGTCTTATGGGTGTATTGCATGTGCATGTGTTGTGTGTACACATGTGTATGGATGTATGTTGTGTCTGTGTGTTTTATGTGTGTGGTGTATGCATGGATACTTCTTAGTATAGTGTTCTTGTAGTATATAAGAGGATTTTAGATCCCCTAGAGCTGGAGTTATAGTCAGTTGTGAGAAGCCTTGCTTGCATACTTGGTACTTACCATGAGTCCTCTGGAAGAGCAGAATGTTCTCTTGATTGCTAAATCATCTCTCCATTTCCAGGATTATGAAAGGTTTTTAATGCTAAATCTCTCTATATGGACCCTGAATAAATTATAGAAATAAGATAGCCACCCAGTAATTATTCATATTGAAATCTAAGTTTCTAAAAATATTTGATTATCTCTTTTTCCAAAAATAAGTTGTCAAGGCTTTGAAAGGGGAGGATTTATAAAACTGATGATAGAAAAATTCTGACAGTTCACCCATCAGATAATAATTATAAAACTTAAACACTTATTAAGAGCAGAATTAAAATATGACAGAATATGACAAAAGTAAGTAGAGCTTTTGAAAAAAAAAAAGGTTATACTTCAAAGACATCTATTTCATTAGGTAAGAACTATGGATTTACATTTTTTATGCATGTGGACACACGCCCAGTTCATTCAGCTATGACAGTGTAAAAAACTTCTTATCTCTTCAAAGTGGTAGTTGTTAAAAGTTATCACATCAAGGCAGAAGAACAGAAGCATTTAAGGAGACTATCCTAGAAGTAAGGAAATTCCAGAAGAGCTGAGGTTAAAAATGAAAAAGGTGAGAGTCCAACAAGATGACACAGCAGGCAAATGTATATGCCGCCAAGGCTAATGCTAAGGTCAAGCCCGGAAACCCACAAGGTAGATGCAGAGAGTTGTCCTCTGACGTCTGACCTCTGACTTCTACATGTACTTCTTGGCATGTGTACACCACATACATGCATAAGCATAGGAAAACAAAAGATAATAGATGGATGGTCAGATAGATAGAGGGATGATGATAGATAATTGATAGGTGATAAGTAGATAGTAGATGATAGGTATATAGATGGTTGATAGATGTAAATATTAATTTTTGAATAAGAATACAAGCCTTTTGCTCACCCTTTCTGACACTTGCACTCACAACCTTCAATTTGTATATTCACATTGCTCAACTCCTCATCACACATGGGAAACTCAAGGAGCAGATAGTGGCAGAGGACAGTCCTCTTAAATGTCACATATTTCTGCTTTGTTTTGCTCACGTGGGGCTTACAGATTCAGTGAGTTCCTGAACTCACATGGCTCAAGAGCCACTGTGTGAACTTTTTAGATCAAAATGAAAGCACAAAACTCAAAACTAGCAAAACAACTGGACACCCAGGGACCCAATTCAATAGCATCAGTGTCCCAAATAGGTAAATCATGAATAGAAGCTTCTCCTACCACAGAAGCATATGGGCAAAACAGACATCTCTTGATGAAATGGCTAATGAAGTAACTGTTAGATGGTAAAAGAACAGAACAGAGAGACATGATGGAAAGCAAAGAAGATTTTATAGTTTTAATCAAAATAACTTGGGCTGGGATGTATTTCAAGAAAAGCATGTTTTTCTAGCATTCAAAGAATCTTGGTTTCAATCCCCAACAACCAAACCAGGAACAAAATACAAAATTACAGCTAATACCTTCTCAGCAGCAGAGAATTCTCATCTAGTACTGTAAATCTAATCTCCTTTCTATTGCTTTTAGGGCATGGAACCTAGCCCAGAACTTACTACTACCCATTTCTCAAGCCAGTATAAATCTCTAACTAGATTCTCAATATTTTCCCTTATACTTACAGATAAGTATGCTCCAACTCCTGAGCAAATATAGACTACTAAAAAGAGTCACAGATTGTCAAAATGCAGAAAATGTTGCTCCCATGAACACCCTACAATATGGCTGCTGAAACAATACCTGAACAGTGACAGCAGCAGTTAGCATGCCTGCATGGACCTGGAAAGCTCACAAGGCTCTACACTAAATGAAAAGGTCTAAGTAATTAATGACTACTGACATAAAAAAAAAAAATGATTCTACTCCAGGGATGAGCTGCCTCATTGATTATCCAGTTCCAAGTGGTCAGCAATAAAAACATCCTTAAAACAGCACTAAATGTCCTCAGCTTGTTGTAATTATATAGTTACTCCTATATATGTATATTTCAAGCTGTGCAACAGCATTATCTTTTTAAGGAAGCCATAAATATGAAGTTGAGCAGAAGAAGTTACAAGAGAAGCGTGAGCAAGCCAAGGCAGGGTGAAAGTTAATACAACACGTGTATATGAAATTTAAAGAAATAATTTTTTTGAATATCATCTAAAGAGGAAAACTGAATTCAATCACTTTGTGCAGTACATCTTCTGCTCTGTTCTTTTTCCCAATGAGAAGTAGTAAATCAACAGATATTCAAAAGCACAGAATCTGAGCCATGTGTGCTCACTCACAGGAGGGCACACATGTATGCGAACCAACCCCGTGACCAAATGTTGTATGGAGAAATTATTCACTATAATTTTTATAATTCTGTTTTCAAAAACAAGGGAAAAATGATATTGAAGAGGTGAAGCCATGAGAAATCAAAGAGAGGAACTGAAACTATAAAAATAAATAAAATAGCTATCCTAGAGCTAAAACTACATTATCTGACATGAAAAATTCAGTACACAGTGAGAGAGTCAGTGAGCAGGAAACATATCAATAAAATTTACTCAACTTAATGAAGAGACAGAAGGAAAATTAAAAAATATAAACCAGGGCTCAGAGACCAGGTGGAAGATATTATACAATCTATAAGGCATGTAATTGGTGTCCTAGATGGAGAGGAGAAACAAGGAAAGGAAAATGTATCTGAAGAAATGATTTTGCAATATAAATTTATAAATTAGCAGAAGACAGGATGTTACTGACTGATACAAGAAGCTCAAATACATCCTCTAAGAGACACAAGTGTACACTCACATACATGCACACACACAGAGAAAGAGAGAGAGAAAGAAGAGAGAGAGAGGGAGAGAGAGAGAGAGAGAGAGAGAGACACACACACGCACACGAGCTCGCACATTGCTTTGTGTTGTTATGCTCGAAACTCTACAATCAAAATGCAAAACCAGAATCTTAAGAGCAGCACCAAAACTTAGCACAAGTCATGATAGGAGAACAGGAGAACAGAGACACACTAAACTTTGGCTTTAAAATCTAAAATAGTTAGGCCAGAAGAGACTGACATAACCAGAGTGCTAAGAGAAGTAGTATTTCAAAGGAGCACTTGGTAACCCCTGGAAATTAAGATGGAATAAAGGCAATTTCATAGGAAGAAACAGTGACAAAATATATTTCTAACAGATCTGCCCTAAGGAAAGCAAACTAGATTCTCCCCAGCTGAAAACAAATGACACTCTGATATAAATGAAAGACATAAAAAAAAGAAAAAAACAACTATATGTGGGTAAAACAAATTATATATATACAACATACATACATACATACATACATACATACTATATTCTCTTATATATAAGGCTAACTAAAAGAAAAATTCCAACATCACATACTGAGGTACATGAGAGGTGCACATTTTATTATACATGAGTTGAAATGTGAAAGGAAAAGATGATACATGTGTATATACACAAATACATATATTTGTATTAGCAATGAAATATATATATATATATATATATATATATATATATATATTCATTGCGAATGTTTTTATATTAACCATAATTAGGCTGTTAAAATATAACCTGACACTTCAAAAATTTATAGAACAAGAACAATGTCAAGACGTATATCTAAAGAGGTAACACTGAATACCAGAGGCCAAGCTCTGAGGGAGGAGGGAGAAAGGTTGATAGGTACACAGTCGACTATAAATAAATCCAAATATTTATCCCATAGAAGAGTGATTCACAACACGTGAGTCACAACCAATTTAGGGGCTGAGTATCAAATATCCCACATATCAGATATTTAAATGATGATACAAAACAATCGTAAAATTACAATTATGAAGTAGCAACAAAATAATTTTGCTGTTGAGGGTCAACACAAGAGGACCTGTAGTAAAGGGTGGCAGCATTTGCAAGGTTGAGACACAGTGCCATAGAAAATAGTTAACATCACTAAGTATTGTGTACTTTAAAATATATGAAAGAAAACTTCAGAAATTTTGCCTCATAAACCGTGGTAAATCTTTGAGATGATGGTATCCTAAGTGTTCTGAGATACGTGTACAGTGTAAAACTGTGCCAAAACATCACAGTATAATCCAGAAAGGTGAACGAATCAGCAAGAAAAAAGGTACAGAGAAAAAGAATATACTTACTGAAAATATTTGCTTAGGATAAAAAGGGTAAGAAAGGAGAAATAGAATAATGGCGAGAAGCAGAAAACAAGGCAGAAAAGTAATGCAATGTTTACGTATGATTTACTAACTGCCTCTCTGAAGATTAGACTGCTGGGCCATCGGGATGGTCCTTGTAGGAAAACACGTGGCATGCAAGCGTGAAGCTCTCAGCTTAATAGCTAGTGCTTACATTAAAACACCAAGCACAGTACACACCTGTGATCCGGGCACTAGGAGACACAAAGATGGGAAGTACCATGGCACTTACTGACCAGATAGTCTGTCTTGGTGAGCTTCAAGTTCAGTAAGAGACTGTGCCTCAAAGAAAGGAAGAAAAAGAAAGAAGGGAGGGAGGGAGGGAGGGAGGGAGGGAGGAGGGAGGGAGAGAGAGAGAGGAGAGAGAGAGAGACTGAGAGAGAGAGAGAGAGAGAGAGGAGAGAGAGAGGAGAGAGAGAGGAGAGAGAGAGAGAGGAGAAGAAAATAGGTGGAGATTAGCTTAGAACCATATCTGGTATCTACATTCATACATGTACAAGTGAGATCATGTGTGTGCGTTCCACACACACAACACACACACACAATTATTTTAAAAAGGAAATAATAAACTCCATCGTTCCTTTCCTCCAGATGCTGATTCATCGTGAAGCAGAGCCCGAGCCTACAGAGACAGATAGCTCATCAATTCTTACAGTCTCGCCTTCAGAACAGAAAGCCGGAGGGGTTAGGAGGCATTCATCATGCACTGCGAAAATCTACCCACTACCTATTCCTTGCGAATTATAGAGGAGGTATTTAATGAAATCCAGTTTTTCCTTTTTAAGTTGCACCTCAGGGTCTAGTGTCTGGTTCGTGTTCAAAGGCTGGGAGTCTTAGACCCTTCTCTCTTGAAGCGTTTGATCTCAAGCAGACGTTCGTGCAGTGCCTTGCCTGTTCCTCTCATTGTACTCATGAAAGCCGTTGCACTCGTTTTGGCTCGTCTGCCCAAGCACGGTGCTTCCTTGGTAGACATCTTGTTAGAGGAAGCACTATTAACTCTGTAGTTCTCTACAGGAACCGTGCATTCTGAAATATATTCACTCCAGGGAACTTCGTAACAACAAGACTAAAAATAACCAGACATACTTACCTGTACAGAGAAATTGTGTACGAAGCAAAGAATACAAACTCAGAAAAGCAATACTTCCTGCAACCTGAAGGCCCATTTTCATTAAGGTACAAACAATAAAGCCTTTGAGAAATGTTTGCAGGGTTCTTAATTAAGAGAGGAAAACATGAGTGTGGGGTCTCTGTTTTGCTTCTGTCCTCTCTGATTAAGAAAGCCCTTACAATGAGAACTGGGAAAGCGAGGGGAGGGGGACATACTAAAGGAAATTAAACTCCAGATTGTTGAGGAAATTATAACACTTGCTACTTCAGAGGAAATTAAGTCTCTTGTCTTAAATGAGTTACACTCTTGTTTACTTTAGGACTCAGTGAAAGAAATAGTCATGGAAATAGAAAGCTAGAGGTGGTGGCAGACAGGAGAGGAGGAAAATGATTACAGATTTAAATGACTGAAAACCTTAATCTTTAGATCAAGTAAATGTGCAAAACTGGGAGCATTACATGATAGAATATGAAATAAAGAACTGATATTAAAAGTAATATTTGGTTTTGAACAACCCAGGTTAATACACGATTCATAATTAAAGCAGCTTTTCCCTGTACACTGAAATGTTTGAAGCAATCCTCCAGTCAAGTCTCGTACTCCAATTTGATGCTTTTGCTTATATAGTGACAATCATGCCATCTGACTACAGAAGGCGCTGGTGCCCTGCTATCTTCTCATGGAAAACTACAGAGAACAGTCCACTTCCATCATTTGAAGTTATAGAACTGAGGTGCCGTTTTGCGACTGTCAGGAAGAGTCCACTTTCATCTCCTCCTCTAGACCCAATCCACAAGATGAAACTGATAATATATGTAGTCCTGCATATATCCTGATGCTATACAAGGATAACACCCTGGGGAGACTTTGGAAATAAATGAGTTTTATCTATTTCAATGAATGGAAAAGAATTTTGCCCCAAAGTAGACAAATACTTTTAAAGCATGGATAAAGGGGGATGGGATCAGCTGGAGAAGATGGCTTGGCAAGACAGAGCACATGCAGCTCTTTCATAGAACCAGGGTTCACTTCCCAGATAATGATTTAAAACCACCTCAAACTCCAGTTACAGTGAATTAACAATCTCTTGTAAACTCCATAGACATTAGGTATACACTGAGTGCAATACATGTACATAAGCAAAATAGTTATGCACATAACAATAAACATAAATAAATATAAAATTAAATAAGTAAATAAAAACAAGGCTGGAAATTCCTTCAAAAGTTTCTGCCACTGTTTAATGTAGGGTTTGTGACTGTTTCCTTTAAACTAAAGGTAGCCTGTGGCTACCTCAGCAGATAGGATGACAGAAAAATGCTGTGTGGTATCTGAGACAGACTCACAGAGGAGCTGAGCGTTTTTTGGGAAAATTACCTCTTGTGGATCCTTGAGCCACACCAGTTTTCAATTGGATCCTTAGAATGAACATGCCAGAGAAACCACATATTCATCAAAAGTATGCTATATCAATCTCCAAGCTTCCTTCCCTCCCAACAGAGAAGCCATCTTCTCATGGAAAACTACAGAGAACAGTCCACTTCCATCATTTGAAGTTATAGAACTGAGATGCCGTTTTGTGACTGTCAGGAAGAGTCCATTTTCATCTCCTCCTCTAGACCCAAAGCATCCTCTAGGGTGGACATCACAGAATGGGGTGACAGAGATGGCTCAGAAAAGCCTTACCACCCTAACCTGTGACTCACAGAGGTTGGTATGTAACAAAATGCTAAAATGGAGTCCCTAATGTTGAGGTGTAACTTCAAAGTTTGTTTGGCAACAACATTTGTTTGGCAGCTATAAACTGTCTTCTGGTGTCCAATCTCATATGAGATAGATAATCTTCTTTATATGCATTTTAATTCTGATGTGCCACTTGGATTTTAAGAGGAGATAGGAGAAAATACAAAATCTGTTGCTCTGGTTTTCCTGTCACAGAGTCCTCATTTTCCTAAAAACTATCAACGGTTTTGATAAGGAACAGATGGTAACCCATTTCAATCTGCTGATGACCTAAAGCTTTGTAAGGTTGGAAGGTGACACTGCACAGTAGAACAAAAATAAATCTAATACAAAGAGTCTGCTAAGAAAAGTAAACAAAGCCTTCATTGGGTGATTGGTAGTTTTGAGATCCTCATCATTATTATAAAACATACATGAATGATGTTACAGAAGCCAGATAGCAATGATAGTAAGTGCAAGTCATGGTTCCTTGGATTTAGTAATGAGAAATAGATATTAATTGATGTGGGAAATGTACTGGATCTCCTGTAATAACAGAAATTATGTCAGCTATCTTACTGAAAGATTAATAAATGTTATTGTATACAGACATATAATACATGTGTAACGTCTTTTAATGTATACAGTTTTATTTCTATTTAGAAGAAAGCTAATGCTGCAAAAAGTAGAGAACTAGTCACAGTAGAAAGGAGTTTTGTAATAGAAAATACACTAACAAGAAGGAAATCATAGACCCAACAGACTCCTATGGGGGCTTAAGTAAGAATGGCCACAGGTTTACACATTTGGATGATTGGTTCCCAACGAATGAACTGTTTACAAAGTTCTAGAAGGTGTGGCCTTGTTGGAGAAGATGTGTCACCAGAGTGGGCTTTGAGGTTTCAAAATGTCATGCGAGTCCCAGTCTCGTTCTCCATCTCTTTCTTTACCTACAACTTATGAATCAGATGAAAGCTCTTCAATACTGTTCCAGCACCATGCCTGCTTGCCCTCTTGGTGATCATGGACTCACCCTCTATAACTGTAAGCCAGCCTCCAATTAAATCCTTTCTTTTTAAGTTGCCTTGGTCATGGTGTCTCTTACCAGCAATAGAACAGTAACTAAAACAGACACCAAAGAATATACTGTTCCTATGATTCTATTCTGGTGAGAGACACAGTGCTGGGTCTCTAGTAGGTTGTTTTCCCAACTAGGGACATATGGTAACACCAATAGTTTTGAGAAAAAAAATAAAGAGCAATTAGAAAAATAACAAAATTTAATCTTTAGGTAAATTGATGTTCTCCCCGTCTCTTTAAAAATATGAAGTGGTCTCCCAAGTGATGCCTATACCATCCTAGAGAGATAAAGAAGCTTACCTACAATGCAGGTGGACAGAAAATGAGAAAGGCATAGAGGTACGGACACACACATCATCATACAAAGACAGCAAAGTGAGCACACTTGATTAACAAATTTGTAAGGGAAGAATAAAAGAGAAACAGAAAACAAACAGGAAAACGCATGGGGCAGTGGGAAGGAGGAGGCAGTGGGTAGTTGAAAGTTAGGCTTACAAAGAATTTTGTATATTGAAGAAGGGATTTGAATTTTCTCCATAAAGTTGTGGCAAGCTGAGAAGGAACTTAATCAGTATTCAGATCCAGTGAGATAAACTCCTGGATCCAGATGGCTCCCAATAAGTAAAGTTGTCTTAGTCTCAAGCTCCCTTTGTGCCCTCTTTTGCCAGGGATTTGGTGAACATTGTTCCTGGGAGCTAGCTCAGAGCCATGCTTCTTGAAATGTGCCACGAGGGACTGGTTAAGGGAAGCTGATACTGGAACTGAGAGGTGACCAACCATGATATTAAAAGATTATTTGGATGTTTAGATACTGGAAGTTCATTAAAAACCTTTTAGATGCCTTTAGGTAACTGAAAACAAATTAATAACATCCATTGTCAAAACAAACTTTTATCTTTTCTAATAAGCAGGATATTGCAGTTCCTCTGAGGAAATATCCTTTAACTAATAAAATTACCACTGAAGGAAGAAGACAATAAAACCTTATTTACTTGTTTGTTTGTTTGTTTGTGATACTTTTTAGAAGCTTTAGTATATAGTCTTGGTTAGCCTGGAATTCAATATGTAATCAAGACTGACTTCAAACTAATTATAATTCTCATGCTTTGGCACCCTGAGGCTGAGATTACATGTGTATATCACCATACCCACCTCTACTCATTTTAATATCCAAAAAAAAAAGATATAAAACAACCAGTAGTCAGCATATACACAAGCAGTCATGGAACTTGTGAAATATTAATTAAACTAAAAGTATTGATAAAGCTATCTGGTCTGGTTCAAAAAAAAATGGTTCAAAATTCATTGAAGCTAAGGATACAGCGGAAAGAACTCAAAATGACAAATGTACGTTCATATTAACCTATAATTATCCAAAGGAATATGGCAATTTAATTAGATGTCAGGAAGTTTATTTACATGTCACTGTTTCATGTAACAAATGAATAAAAATATAAAGAAGTTGTTGGAGAAATAAAAACCTCAATGTTTGTTTCAGTTTATCCTTAATTATGGATCACAACAATTTCTCTGGCCCAATTAGAGAACTAATACAAATGTGCTAAACTTAACAGAAATATAATGAGTGGATTTCAGAATTTGTGGATTCCAGTCTTGTCTTGGGCCTTAGATAATTTACACTGTGATACTATGAAGATAAAGTCTATACCTTATGCCCAATGAAGTTTGTAAACACTATACAAATAGTAAATAATTCTCTACTTATGTTCATCTAAATGAAGAAATATTAACACTTTTTACCAATCAAAAATTTTAAAACATAGATCTGCAACAAAATTTATATTTTCAGTAGAGATTCCAATCTATTGGTTCTCTCTGAAATGCTGTACCATGACATGGTTGGTTCATCAGCCAGAATACGGATGAGTCAGATCAATGTTTTGACAAATAGATCCCTATTCAAACATCTGTGAACAAGACTTTATTACAGCTTTCCTCTCCACCTCCCACATACTCGTTAAATAATAAATGATATGCTTAATTAGTCTAATGGGTGATTAATTGCTGTTACTTCTAAGTAGACAGGACTGCCTACACTGATGTTACTGTTTAATAACCACAAAATAGTGCTACCTTAAAAGCAATGAAACTTTGAACTAAATGTTGCCAGACAGAACCATGTAGCATCCATTACTTAAACTACATTTTCATTCTTCAAATTTTAACAACCTCACCTTAAATGGTTCTGCAATGCATCAACTTATTGTGTTCTTAGAGAATCAGGCTATGATCTAGTCTCAACTAAATGTTTTCTGAGGATCACTGTATTGTCATGGAGACTGATGGTTAATATGTCTGGTGAAGGTGGACTGAGAGGTGGCACAGAATGGTGGTCCAGCAGAGGTAACAGGATGCTCATGGCAGCTGGGGCTCTCCAGTAGACTCATTTGTCAGAGAAGATGGGTGCAGGATGGGAATCTAATTTGTATGTTTCTGGATCGGCAGGTCTGATGAAGGTGAGCTGAGAAGTAACAGGATAATGGGAGTCCAGTGGGGATAGCAGGCTGCCCAGGAAAGCTGCGGGTGCCCCAGAGGACTCAGCAGGCAGGCCTTGCTTGTGTTTTATATGCAAAAACGTAATGTTCAAGTGCAATATAACACTATATGTGTGTATACATATACATATATTATGTTTTAAGACAAATTTTAAATAACATTTTGGTTTAAAAGAAATATAGATTCTATTTCTTGGTGATCTTTAGATCTAAGCTTGTATAAAAGTGACTAAGCATTACTTTCAGACTAGAATATATTAAGATTTGTTACATTCAAAATCAATTTCTACATCTGTCACTAACTAGCACATCTAATAACTATATCACTTTGTGCTTTCACTTTTTAGCCAAAATCATAGAATCTTAATTCAAATGCAAATAAAAAATCAAATTTGAATTGTCTCTGAGCTTTAACATAAGCTTTCTTGAGACACTGAAAAATAATAAGAAATGTAGAATATATATATTCTGTGCTCAATTATATCATTGTATCAATACTAGGAATATATTATACTTATTCACTGGACCTAAAATTAATCCTTTGTGCCAGTATCGATCAAAACCCTCTTCTTATGGTCTGTATGCAAGATATTTACTATTCCTACTAGCAGGAAGTAAGTACAACATCAACTTTCCCAGAAAGAGTCCAAATCAAGGGCACCATATGGTTTCTCTAAGGTTAAGGTGAAAAAGATGATGAAGACATTCAGAGCACACTGGAGAAAAGAAAAGCATACTCTAGAAACCTAATACTAGAATTCAGACCATGAAAGACCAAACTATGAGCTAATAAATTTCAGGTTGGGAATAAATTTAGGGAGATACAGAGGAGCAGAGAAAGAAAGGGCAGTGATTCTAGGCTGTGTCATAGTTTATGACACTTTAGGAAAGCACAACAGGTCATTGACGAGTGACAGAAGGAAGGAATACAGAGACTGACTGGAATTTTAACTTTCTAAAAAGTGATGCTTACTTCCAGCCAATGTTTTGTTTACTGACTTGTATGCCAAAGATAAAATTTGACAAAGGAAAAACATCAACTGATCAGTCATTGCTTTGGAAATATTCTCATGTAAATTTAATATCTGCTTGTTCTTAAGATTCAGCGTAGGATTTTCTTTTTAAAAGAACGTCTTATACTTTTAAATTCTTGGTGTAGTTTCCTTAGTTAGATTTGGTCATCAATATTATATTATGTTTTTGTCATACTACATATGATTTGCTTTTTGGAAAATGCTGAGTCTGTTTTCCTTGAAGCCTTGAGGTGAACATTGTACCTCTTATTTTTGATGTTCCATCCTCAATCTTCATTAACGTTCCAGTAGTTTTTCCCCACTGTGGTTATATTTGGATACAGAAACATTGGATGGTCAATAAGCAAGGTATATACAAACCAGACATCTCCAACAAAACCCTAAGGCCTTCGCTGTTGGAAAAGGCAGAGTCCTTTCCCTTTTCAGCTGCTTAGCAGGTGTTCTGAAAACCCAGCTGTGCTTTCAATGATTGCCTGTTGGTGATTTTTTTTTCTGCCCATGTGTCTATCATATGTTGCTTGCTGATTCATATTTTCCTTACACAGGTCAAACACCAGTTCCTTTCTAATGATCTGGACAACTTAGTCTCACATTTGTGGATTCCTAGAAATCTGTTATGTAAAAGGCAAACCTTTTTAATGGTGGCTGCAGGATTGCCTTTCATTCCACAAGGTCATATGAAAATATGATTTTGACATGATTTTCTATGATAGCTAAGGTCTGTGTTGTTTCTCCATGAAATCTGACTAACTCTTCTGATCAAAATGTATAAGCAAGAATCACAGAAATGCCACTAGTGAGCCTGGTTCTGAGTGACTCCTGCCTTCATCTTATGTGAAGGGATCACCTGAAGCATTGAACTATAATCTAAGCAAGTAATGTATCTCAAAGAATCAGTTATAGCTGTCTTCGTGCTGTATCCTAGATTTTTTTACTTTTTTTATTGGATATTTTATTTATTTACATTTCAGATGTTATCCCCTTTACCCATTTCCCCAACCCCAGAACCACCCCCCATCCAATTCCCCCTCCCCATGCTTCTATGACGGTGTGCCCTCACTCACCTACCTGCTCCACCTCCCCACCCTTGAATTTCCCCACACGGGGCATCCATCCTTCACGGGACCAAGACCTCTTCTTCCATTGATGCCTGACAAGGCCATCTTCCACTACATATACAGCTGGAGCCATGTGTGTTCCTGATGCAGCACAGAGAGAGAATTGTTCAGTTGATTCCAAGCTATAAGCCGCTCACTGTTCTACCTCTAGCCAGCTTGTAACTGCAACCGTATGCGACACTTGGACCTAAACACACCTATCTAAGTGGTTATGAGTGTTAATGCAATGTTATTTTAAGGTATTTAATTTTTATCTGAATTGTTATTTAGCAAACAATAATCTTATAACCTGTCACTTCCATTTTTTTTTTTTAAATATGAAGCAAAATGGTAGTTTTATTTCTGGTTCAATTGCCCTTGCTGGTTTTATATAATGATTGGAAAATGGATGCTACCATTAGCATTACCATCCAGAATTCACAGTGCTCATTTTTCCCTTCTCAATTTGTTCAGGTGACCCTAATGTCTTACAAGGTCTAAGAACAACCTGCTTGACAAACAAGCTCTAAGATAAAACTTCTGACTCTTGAAGGAAGTCTTATAACTGGATGTACCTCCTAGGGTGTGCGCTATAACTTCGCCTGGATGCACCGTGCAGTGTGTGAAATTGCACTGATCAGCAGTAGAGTGGGACTTACCGTGTCCTTGCCGAACTTCTGCAAACGGACATGCTGAGAACCTGATTAGTACGTGGCGTCATGTCCGTGGACTGTGATTGGCCTCTTCTGGTCACCTTTCCTCCTGTTGCTTTGGAGTTGATGACTATATCCCAAGCAATTGAATAGTGGAGCAATTCATGAGCAATGGCATAAATACATCTCTCCTATGTTCATCTCCAGAGCGAATACTGCCCATCTGCTCAAAGTTGTTCTGATAAAACTTATCAGAAGGGTGAGTTGTTTCCAGTGTTCCATTCTCTGGTTATCCACTTGTGGTGTGCAGCATCTCATCATAATGTAAGACCCAGTCGAACGATAGCTCATTAAATAAAAGCAAAAGGTGAGAAGGCTATCAGCTATAGGCCAGCTGCAACCTGTTTTGTAAATAGAATTTATAGCAATTTTGACTATGAATTTTTTCATGCCTCAGTCAATGTGTTAACATTAATTATGGCAATGATAGTAAAATGCTTAAAGCACACATACATATATGTATATTTATGTTCAAACTATACATTGATATAGTTATATGTATAATATATTTAAATATTTTAAATTTATATTTTTCTCATCTGTATGTGTATATAGTATGTGCATATGAATCTGCATTTTTTTATATGTGTTCAGGCAAGGTTGACATCAACAGTTTTCTATGCTCACTCTCCACATTACTTATTGAGGCAGGGTCTCTCAATTGAACCCAGAGTTAACTGATATGGCTACTAGTCTGGCTCGCATTTTTGCCTGAGGCAATCTCCTGTCCCTACCTTTTGAACACTGGAATGGTCGGTGGGTCACCCAACCCAATACACATGTTCATGTGATCTGGAAGTCAAACTCTAGTCTTCATGCTAGCATGGTGAATCAATAAGAGAACTTCTGGCCCTAGTAGGAATTCATGGATGCCTACCCTGGCAATGAAGAGCTCTCATTTAATATGTGGCCCTAGCTCTTTATTTGAATCTGTATCTACCTTATTTGCCTTTTAACTTTGAAGATTTTACCACTCAGGGCATGGATAATCTGTTTTGCTTTATTCTGGCTGTGTGAGTTGTTTTTACCAATTAAATAAAGATTTGCTAGTTCTGAGCTAACTCATAAGAGTCTTGTGTCATTCGGCTAGTCCTCTTACCCGCCACTGATACGATGAGCTCGACTCAGAGGCTCAGGCTGAAGACAAATCTACAAGTAAATAATTTCCAGTTAAGGACACCAAGCTACACTTAGATTAGAATAACTGACACTTTCTTCCACGGCGCCTGCTACTCTTACCATGAAGCCCCCTGCTCCCCCAACGCACATACATACATGCAAGCTATGTATGAATGAGGCTTCATGGCACGTTGTAGTGAAGCATCATTTAAGTCACATGCAACTCTGCATCTAATCGATGAATTTTAATCCTCAGTATTTCTCTCCCACCCATGGTGTAAATGATCTATATAACTTGAGACGGATATGATGAACTTGAAGTTTACAATTCACTCATATAAACACATTATCCAGAAGGAACAAAACTTAACCAGGCTAAGTTGGTCCAATCTGGTCCAATCAGCCTTTGGAATCTGGAACTTGAGATTGGAAAAAATGATGTCAGTGACCTGCAGCATAGGAACCTGATGTGCTACTGCTCACATAAAGAGGTTGGGGTAGATTATCATGGTCAGTAAACCACATGGATTCCCAGAAGCTGAAAGTAGTTGTCAAGCCAATGGACAGCAAGAGAACAGGAGCCTTGGTCCAGACAACTACAAGGTGAAGAATTCTGCCACCCTGATGACCTTTGAACATTTTCTGCAGAACAACCAGAAGAGAGGTCAGCAGAGCCTACACCTCTATCACACCCTTGTGGTTCCCTAAACAGAAAGGCATTCCATCATAGACTACTGAACTACTGACCATAGAAGTGATAACCCTGGGTCATTTTAAGACATTAAACAGCAGACAACAAGTTACAAACCAGACTTAATTTGCTGTGAAATAGCAGAAAACTAATGCAATGATTCAATTGTCCTCATATGTACGATGTGAGTTACAACTTCCTGTGCAGGGTGGGAGTACTGCAAAGGTTAATGAAATAACATAAGAAATTTCGTTGCACCACCAAACACCTAATAAATACTCATTTAACTGTTTCATTTTACTATTTTAATAATGTTATTAATTAATATGCATGTAATTCATCCAGCCTTAATCAGCCTTGACTCAGACAAACAGGGATGAAGGAAGAAATCCTGGATTGCACAGATACACCAATAAATATTAATAATAAAATAAGTTAAGTGCTTCATCTGGAAAGTGGGCCAAAGTCTACAAGAAAAGGAAATTTCTGGTTCTTGAGAAGAAAGTGGTTGCTGATGTGATTAAGTATAATGGAAATGTTATTTTGTAATGTAGATTTCACACTGAAGATGGTTGAAATTATAAATTTCAGCAAACATGTCTGTACTATAATGCCATCACAACAATTATTTTATAATAACGTGCTGGAATACAATGCAAAACTTTATATATAATGTTAGGATTACACTATTCTGGGTTAATTATAGCTCCATAAACATCCCCTGATCCCTACTATGCCTGAAGACAAAGTTGTTACAGAGATTATTTGGGTAAAATAACAACATTCATGGTTGTTACACTTACGAACAAATAACAACCATAATTACCTCAGAAGACCTGCGCAAGATTGGTCCCCTCAGCTTCCTGTCATGGGATTTAGAGGAGTTTACAATGTTACCACTTCATGAGATTTATAGATAAATAACAATTGTTGTGAAATAAAGAGACATGTTCTTCATTGATGTAGCATGGTCAAATTTCCCATGCTCCTGCAAATAGCCCTCACCCTTGCTCCTAAGAGTAACCCTAACTCATTCTCTTTCTGTCTCTCTGTTTCTTTCTCTGTCTCTCTCTGTCTCTGTCTTCCCTTCCCCCTCTCTCCCTCCCTCCCTCCCTCCCTCCCCATCTTTCCCTCTCTCCCTCCCATCCTCTCTGTCTCTCTCTCATATACAACTATGTGAATAGAAAGAACAATGTTTAGGAAGTGCAGACTCCTAGTGGGAGGAGAAGGGAGATCAGGAGGATTACTCATTCTAGTGTGAATGTGATCAAAAATGTATTACATACATGTATGAAAAATATCAAAATGAAATTCAACGTTACAGATAATTAGTGTATGCTAATAAAATACATGATAAAACAATGGAGATAAAAGGTACAAGAAAGAAAAATCAGTAATGGCTTTAGAGTTGGTCCTAAACAACAGAATTGGTATCTCTCCAAGAAGACAACATTAGGACTCATGACGGCAGAGGCCACATGAGGATCCAGAGGCAGAAAGCTAGTTGTAAGCTAAGAAAGGAAGTCTCAGAAGAAATCAATTCTGCCAGCTCCTGGGTCTTAAATTTATAGGCTCCAGAGCTGAAAAAATAAATTTCTGTTATTTAAAGCTTTCCGTCTCTGGTGCTTTATTGTGGAAGTCATGGCAACCGGATACAGACAGGAATACAAATTCAATTTGAGAGTACATTAGTTTTATTCAGAAGGATTTTCACCTAGAAAAAAAAATGGCTTTCTTTACTAATAGTACTGTAATATGATCCTTACCAAGAAGTCTACTTTATAATGCCAGAGACACTGCATTTCAACAATGAGGTGGCTGAAAGTAAGACTTTTCCATAGAAAGGTTACATCAGCTATATTCTGAGCACTATGACATGAACTTTCACCAATGTAAAGATCTTCAGACCATCACATATTACTGCCCATTTTTTTCATTTATGTATGTCTACATATTATAGAAGATATTAAAATGAAACTGATGTACCTACATAGTCATGCTAGTGGCTTCTATGGTTATTATACTGTAGCACAAAAATGTCATGTGTGTGTCATATAATTGTACACTTATTATCAGTTCATTATGCATTCCTTTGCTGAACTACAATTGACACCTATTTGATCATTTTAAAATGTCAGTCCTTTTTAATCATCTTGCATTGAGCTTTAGCTTTCTAACACTGTGAAACAGCAGCAATGCAGACAAGTTATTCAAAGTATGATTGAATAAATAATTATGTTTGGTCTCAAGCATCTAGCCTCCTTTGTGATATTCCATCATATATCTTCGTTACTGAAAATCTATAGCTTTATGCCCAACATTAATCAAGTCTTTGGTGCTCAGAGTCAGTATATATATTGATAGAATTTGCTGCCTGTGCCCTGGACTGCCCGCTGCCTGACCCTGCTTGCCCATGGAATCAAAGGCACTTACTCTGGGAGAAGGGGAGAATGGCCATAGCAAACTCCTGTGAACACTGCTGCAAGCTCCTTTAATACCCTCCACCTGCGCCCCATTGGTCCCCAGCAAGCATCTCTTCCAAACAGCAGTTCCTGATAGGGTGGCAAGGCTGTGTGAACATTTTTTAGGAAAAATCCCTGCTATTAATATACTTTTCCTATTATTATTATTAAACATATGTAACAATCACTAAGCAATAGCACGCCCCTTTGGAGCAGATCTCTGCAGACCCACGAAGATGTACTGTCTCATAGTGATGCTATATAGACAAATAGACGACTTCTTAAGTCTTAATGATGATCCTATAAGAATTCCTAAAATTATATCAATGATTATTTAGCTCTTTTATAGTGGGACTGGTATTAAGTCCCTTTCTGACAATCAATACTGCTATGAGAACTCTGCCAGTCTCCCAAGTGTCATCGGTTAACAGCTCTTAGATAGTAACCAGACTTCTGCTCAGAGCACATTCCAATGTGGTTGTAAAACAACTAACTAAAGATCAGTAAAAGGGAACTCACGATTTATTATAGGACAGAAGAGAAAATATTGCCTGGGTTTATCTATACAAAACTTCACTAATTTCTTAAGTTATAGTTTTAAACCTTCGATGAACCTGTGGAGCTAGAAAGGTGATGGATGTTTAGTCAGATAATTACTCCTAATGGATATGCATGTAAACATTTTCTGTTGTAAACTTCTATTTCAATTTATGATTTGAATTTTGGTGTGAACTTGTGATGAACTTTGTAACATGTGATCATGTACTCTGAATGAGGTATAAGCAAAGGGACGTTCGTTAGCGGCTCACTTTTTCCTCTCGCTTCTTCTTCTCTCTTCTCCTCTCTCTCTCTTTCTCTCTCTCTCTCTCTCTCTCTCTTCTTTCTCTCTCTCTCTCTCTTTTCTACTCTTCTCTCTCTTCCTCTCTCTTCTCTCCCTCTTCTGTCTTCCCTGCTTAGAATCTCTCATTTAAGACTTTTCCACTTTTTCTCTTAGATAGCTTTCATAGGAAACTTTTTACACTTAGTAATAAACTGTGATAACTTCTTTTAAGTGTCTTTTCTTCCTGAGACCGCAAACTAACAGACCTAAGTTAGAGCCTGGCAGCGCCTGCAGACAGGGACAAAGGCCATTTGCCTAATCCTCTGCCTTCCCTGGCTGAGGTGTTAAGTGCAGTTTCTGGATAGAGGATACCAGAGGGCAGGCCAGCTACAGTAGCCTAACCCTAGGTCTTACCCCCTGCCTACGTTCTTCCCATTCCCCCTGGGCTGCCTCAAGAAGAACGACCAACCAGAGGAGAAGAAAGAAGATCACCTTCTCCTCCCACCATGCCAGGCCAGGCTCAATATAGACTTTTTTAAACTTGTATTTCCATCTCCTTTTCTACAGAGTTACAAAAGTAGGCAGACTGCTCACAGAGCTCTCTCAAGCTAATAACAGGAATTTCAGCATTCTGAAAACAGAAGAACCCCAAAGTAAGGGTTATTTCTGGAAAACTGTGACTCCTTCGACCTTTCAGAATATCTGGCCATGCCTTCTGAAGAGTGATAACCATGTAAGACATTTCAAGTTTTCATTCAGTTCCAGCTGGTAACAGTTTGATTATCTCCACTTACGAGTGTCTCTCAGCCCCAAATTTATCAACCTTCACAGTGTTTTCTTCCTGGAGAATAAAATACTTATTATATAAACTTACAACATAATTCATCAATGGTATGGTTTAGGGGAAGGGTTTTATTGTAGAAAGAGAGAGAACAGCCAGAGGCATATGGAAGAGTCCAGAGCAGAGAGAGGAAGAAGTATATTGAACATGACCTGAAGACTAGAACTGGCCATGAGTAGAGGGTGAGCAGAGAGACAGTGAAGGGGAGGAAAAGAAGAACGGAGGGAAGGAGGGAGGGAGGAGGGAGGGAGAGAGAGAGAGAGAGAGAGAGAGAGAGAGAGAGAGAGAGAGAAGACAGAGAGGCTGAGAGAGCACATATTAAAAATGAGGAAGGCAATAAGGAGAATGAGTATCTGGGGGGGTGGGAAGCCCATGAGCTGGAGCGAGTTTAGGGTAGAAGAGAAGTGAAGGACTAGCACAGGCTTTGAAATGAATGGCAGGTACTTGTGATATTGAAAGAGTTTGGAGACTGACATGCACTTTGATATGCCAATAGTCTCCACAGTGCCAGTGATAAGGAAAATGATTCCTCTTGGTAAAGGGAACAAGCTTCACAAGTTCCTAAGGAATTACATCTAACCACTAGAAACCCTCCTAAAATCCAAGTTGAACCCATTTCTGCATGCTTGAACTACCTTTTCGAGTCTGTAGGATTGAGTCTCTTTTAGACCAAACACTTATACCATGTGTGTAACATTAACAACGGCTGTCATTTTGTAATTACATTGTTGCACATCCTCTTAGGAATATGTATGTAAAGCTATTATACTGGAGCAGGATCAAGTCCTGCTTAGACACAGCTGTGTAAGACATTTTGTTCCATCTTGGTGTGAATTCATTGGTTCAAATGCTAGCAATTTCACAAAATTTAGATGACATGAGAAATTAAAAAATAAAAAAAAAGCAATCCTTATATATGGACTTTTAAAGGAAAATATCCATAGGAAATAAAACCATTTGCATACTTCAATATACTGATTAATTTCAACACAACCAATTTAAGCATAAAGATAGAGATGAATATTGTACATACAGTCATAGGAAGTGTAGCTAATTGACATATTCAGTGCAGAGTGGTTTAATCATCCTTTCATTCATGCAATTACGTTAATAGAAAATACTGGCTCCTGAGCAGCTATGGTGTCTCTGCCTTTTATTGCTCCTTCCTCCATTATCTTGATTCATTACAACAACCAATGGTGAGACACCAATGTGAGTCACAGCCCTAAATGCAGACTTAATCAGCTCACAAATCAGCAATTGCACATTCCTTGCAGCAAAACTATGTTTTCCAGGACTTACCTGGTACACACATTAACACATTCAATCCTCTAGCTCTAAATTGCTACCAATTGTATTATGTCAAGGAAGCCCTTGAGATGGGAAAGAAAAGGCATGTATCTCTTGACCAATAAACAGTGGAGCTTGATGAAGCCTACTATCTGTTATGAATTTTAATAAAAGAAAAAATCCTACTACCAGACAAAATAATAAAATAATTCTTCTCGTACAATTTAGAAAACAAAAGGTTAACTTTGAATCTAAGAGGTGTTAGCATATCACTCCATAAAACATGCTTTAGGGGTCCATCTCTCTCTGGTAGCTCTGAATAAAGAGCATTCATTAGCTTGGAGGTCATGGAGGTTAGTTATCCTTTGGCTTTCTGTAGTCATTCACACACCAATTCCTTTTGTCTTATCTATTTTTTTGTACAAGTGTCAACATAGATACATATATTGTACGACTTTAAACTAGACATGTGCATTTATGTGTGTATATGTTTATTCTAAAGTCCTACAATAATGCATACACATGCACACACATACACACACACACACACACACACACACACACACACACACACATTCTACAGTCCTACAGTAAGTTTTTCTGACATTCTCTAATTAGTATTTTCAAAAAAACTAAGCAAGTTCCTGGATTCCCTTGCCCTATTTCGAAGAAAACCTGCAGCACTGATAGTCTCCAACCACCTTTTCAGTTAGTACCAACCTGAACTCAGTGAGCTCAACTGGATAAAATCTGCAATTAATTTCAACAGTTTCCTCGTTGATTCCTTTATCGGAGCAACCAAGCCGTGACACAAAACACATTCATTCTGCACCAAGTAATTGTAATCTCAAATGACCAAAGAGGAGGAAAAAAATGTTATACCAGAACTCTGAAATTGTAACGTGTACTCAAAATAGCATGTTTTCTTTCCTGTATTTACTATCTATTTCTGTTATTTAAAATACAAGCCATTTCCAGAGTGGTTGTACCAATTTGCAATCCTACCAGCAATGAAGGAGTGCTCCTCTTACTACACATCCTTGACAGCATGTGCTGTCACTTGAGATTTTGATCTTAGCCATTCTGATTGGTTTCAGGTAGGAAGAATATCAGTGTTGTTTTGATTTGCATTTCCCTGATCACTAAATATGTTAAATATTTCTTTAAGTGCTTTACGGTCATTTGAAATTCTTCTGTTGAGAATTCTTTTGTTTAGCTCTGTACCCTATTTTTTATTTGGGTTAGAGTCTAACTTTTTGAGTTCTTTGTATATTTTGGATATTAGCCCTCTATCAAATGTAGGGTTAATGAAGATCTTTTTCCAACCTGTAGGTTGCTGTTTTGTCCTACTGACTATGTCCTTTGTCTTACAGGTTTGTCGTTTCATGAGGTCCCATTTGTCAGTTGTTGATTTTAGAGCCTGAGCCACTGGTGTTCTTTCAGGAAATTTTCCCCTATGCCAATGCATTCAAAGCTATTTCCCAGTTTCCCTTCTACTAGATTTAGTGTATCTGCTTTTATGTTGAGGTTCTTGATCCACTTGGACTTGAGTTTTATAAAAGGTAATAAATATGGATGAATTTGCATTCTACTACATGCAGACTACCAGTTAGACCAGCACCATAAATGTTAAATATGCTTTCTTATTTTTCACTGTGTTTTGTCTTCTGTGTCAAAGATCAAGTGACCATAATTGTGTGGGTTAATTTCTGGGTGTTTGGTTCTATTCCATTAATCTATCTGTCTGTCTCTGTACCATTACCATGTGGTGTTTATCACTATTGCTCTGTAGTACAACTTGAGGTCAGAGATGATGATTCCCCTTGATTCTTTTGTTGTTAAGAATTGTTTTATCTATCCTGTGTTTTTTGTTGTTGTTGTTTTTCCATATGAAGTTGAGAATTGTTCTTTCCACTTCTGTGAGAAATTGTGTTGGAATTTTGATGGGGATTGCATAGAATCCGTATATTGCTTTTGGTAAGATGGACATTTTTACCATGTTAATCCTACCAATGCATGAGCATGGGAGTTATTTCCATCTTCTGAGGTCTTCTTCCATTTCTTTCTTTATACAGATCCTTCATTTACTTGGTTAGAGTTACACCAAGATATTTTATACTATTTTTGGATATCGTGAAGGGTGTTTTTTCCCTAATTTCTTTTTCAGCTCATTTATCATTCATATAAGGAAAGGCTATTGATGTTTTTGCGTTAATTTTATATCTAGCCACTTTGCAGAAAGTGTTTGTCGGCTGTAGGAGTTCTCTGGTAGAATTTTGGGAATCACTTATGTATACTATCGTATCGTCTAAAAATAGTGATACCTTGACTTCTTCCTTTCCAATTTGCATCCATTTAGTCTTCTGGTGTCTAATTACTCTAGCTAGAACTTCAAGTACTATAATGAATAGATAGGAGGACAGTGGGCAGCCTTGTCTTATCCATTATTTTAGTGGGATTATTTCAACTTTCTCTAGAGGTTTCTCAGAAAATTGAAAATAGTTCTACTTGAAGACCAAGCTATACCAATCCTGAGCATATATCCAAAAGATGCTCTACCATACCACACAGACACATGCTCCACTATAGCAGCCTTATTAGTTATAGCTATAAGCTGAAATAACCCAAACTTCAACTGAAGAATAGATACAAAAAATGTGGATCATTTATACAATGTAATACTATTTAGCTATTAAAAATGAGAACATCATGAGTTTTGCAGACAAATGGATGGAGCTAGAAAATATCATTCTGAGCGACCTGAAAGGACATGCATGGTCTGTACTCACTGATAAGTGGATATTAGCTAAAATGTACAGAAGTACCCATGATACAACTCAGACTGTATGAGTTTTAGTAAGAAGGAAGGTCCAAGTAAGGATGCTTCAGTCTCACTTAGAATGTAGTAAGGAAATAATCACTGGAATGAGGGAGAGACCTGGGTGGAAGAGGAGGGGCAGGGAAAGGGGGGGGATAAGGTATGGGAGATGACAGGAGAGAAGCCCAGAGGACTAAGAGAATGAATGGAAATATGCAACTGTGGAGGGGGGATCTTCTAGAAAGTACCAGAGACTTGAGTTATGAGAGGCTTCCAGGACTCAATGGGGATGACCTTAGCCAAAATGCACAAAAGTGGAGAGATGAAACCTAAAGAAACCACTTTTAGTAGTTAGACAGAGCCCCCCCCCATGGAGTGATGGGGCCACCCACCTACCTTAAAAGTTTTTGACCCAGAATTGTTCCTGTCTGAAAGAAACACAGGGACAAAAAACGGAGCAGAGACTGAAGGAAAGGCCATCCAGTGACTGGCCCAACTTGGGAGCCATCCTATGGGCAGACAACAAACCCTGACACTATTACTGATGTCTTGTAGTGCTTGCAGACTGGAGCCTAGCATGGCTGTCCACTGAGAAGCTCTGAGACAGATGCTCTGAGACAGATGCAGATACTTACAGCCAATCATTGGACTGAGGTCAGGGACCCCTATGGAAGAGTTTGGAAAAGGATTGAAAAAGATGAAGGGGATGGTAACCTCATAGGAAAAACAATAGTATCTGCTATACTACATCCCTAAGAGCACCAAGAGACTAAGCCACCAACCAAAGAGTATTCATGGACTGGTCTGAGTCTGACTTGTCTGGCCTCAGTGGGAGAGGATTGCCTAATCCTGTAAAAATTTGGTGCCCCAGGAAAGAGGGATTCTGGGGGGAAGAGTGAGATGAGAAAGAGTGAGGCAGCTGGGTGAGTAGGAGGGCAGGGTTGGGGAGGACCCTCTCAGAGGCAAAGGGCAGAATGGGGTGAAGAACTTTGGAAGGGGGGAGCAAGAAGGAGATAACATTGGGAATATAAATAAAATAATTTGATAAAAATAAATAAATAAATAAAAATGAGTAATTTTTTTCTTAGGACAACACAAATATCATTCTAAAGTAAGATTCAGATGTGGTCCTCAGTGTGTTACAACTGGGGTGTATAGAGGACCAGCCATAGTTTAGATATGAAATGTGCACATCCTACCTACTTAGGCTCACGTGTTTGAATAATTGGTGTCCAGCGGGTGGCTCTGTTTTGGGACAACAGAAGCTTAAACTATAGCTAGCAGAAGAGGTTCACTGCACACAGGCTGTGGAGATGAATTACAGTTCTAGTCACAGACTGAGACCTCAGTTTCTGATACACTAACTAGTAAGTAGTACCCATAAGTGCCCACCACCATGTCTTGTCTCACAAATTCCTTGAAACTGTGAGCTAATCATTAATCCACTTCTGTCTGATGTTTCTTTTTCACAAACACGAGACTATCTACCCAATGAAGAGTACAGCCCTGGAAGTTCTAGAGAGAATGTTTCTTGAATTTCCACTGTGTAGACTATCCACATCTTTGGCTTATGTTTTCTCCTTCCATCCATGTCATTGGTTTTGTCCCATCCTGCCACTTACACACTGATTCTAATTCCACTGGCGATATCATTTTTCTAAAGATGCTAAAATTATGTTTGAGGCCACCCACATACAATATAGTATTTGTTATAAGGAAGATCTCCTTCTTTGTGGTCAGATGATTAGCAAGCTTAATTCTATCCCTCACCTCCATTTCTTTTGTTTTTATAAACCTATTATTCTCAAAATATTCTGGGGATTAAGACTGAGATATCTATGAAGGGAAAGAAATAGACTAGCTAACTTATGCCTTGTGTGTAATCAGTTCTTCTGAAAATAAAATTTTGACAGACCAATTATAGGAAAAAACTAGAACAAAGACTTTTTCCTACAATGAACAGACTATTTTAAAGCCTGTACAACAAGGTCTAGCTCCTTTTATAGCCAAGTCATAATTTCATTTCCTCATTAATAATGGAAGCAAGACTATAATCAGTCTCAAAAGGAGTACTAAAGAACAGATCATCACATTTTTAAAAATATGTTTTTTCAAAAAGTCATCCAGAAAGTTCAATTAACTAGGCTAATAAGAAATTCCTTATTTCTTAAGAAATACACATGTGACTTGCTTGTAGTCCATCTCATTTTTCCAAAAATAATTTTAATGAAAGTTCAGTTTTCTACAGACAAGAGGTAAGACAGAGCTTGCAGGAGACCTCAGCACACAGAAAACACAGATCAGTGTGAATCGTCATACCCATGGCTAAGTATGGAACAGAAGTTTCGAGAAAGAAGAAAGTCTGGAAACCAAAACACGAGTCACATCATATCCAAGAATCTATACCTACTAAAGAAATTTTAATGTTAAACAGTAAAGGCAAATTGAAAAACATAGTAAAGGACACAGAGCGAGAGAGCTAATTCAAGACAAAGCAAGAAAATGCAAATTCAATTGTACCAATCCCTCCCCATGTGTGTGCATGAGTGTACCAAGAGAAGGAGCATGCTCTGAAGGGAAATTCAGTGTCCAAATTGGGACCAATTCATCATAGCTTACCGACTGTGCCGTGGAGGAGCACAGTCTGCTTGTGAATGTAGGTTAGGAGTTCAACACACATCAGTACTGTAAAGCAAACTAGTGGTCTTACTCTCTTATCCTGAAATTATCCTGGTCTGAAGTCTGAGACAAGTATAGGAATTGGGTCTGTTATCCTTCCAGAAACAGTTCCAAGTTAAGTAACACCTAAGGATGTATGAGTATACGGTCTATTTATCCTGTTATCTTACCCACAGTGATGAAGCAATGGAATCCTCACTTCTTCCTCAAAAAGCTTTATAAGCACCTAAAATTTTGTCTGGAATAAATGACTTTGGGTAGTTGACTGGGGCCTTTTTAAAATCAAATGTTTATGAGATTGGATTTTAGAATCATAAGACTGGTGCTAAAAATGATAACAGAAATGAAACAATAGAAATAGCTCCAAACCATTGCCTAAGTGGAACCATGGTAACTTAAGAATATTAAATTTATCTTCCACATAACCCAAACAAAAGAGTCTTTAAGGCTTTTAAATACGATGTAATTGGTTGGAATACGGAAGTACAGTTTATAAAACACACTCTAAGGGCAGCACAAGGTAAAATCCTGAGTTCAAGACTGAGATGTGACCGGTTGATAAGTTGCCAACCTGGCATTCATGAAGCACTGGATTCAATCTCCAACACTGCATAATGGTGGCACATGCCAGTAATCCCAGAACTGTGAGTTTGGAAGCAGGAGGATCTGAAGATCAAGATCATCTTTGACTAGGTAGCAAGTTTGAAGCCAGTCTGGGCTAATAACCCTGTCTCAAAACATATAAAGTATAATAAAGGAAATTTAACTACAAAAGTCTGAGTAAGCCTCTCTTTTATTGTTGAGTTGTAAGATGCAATGATAAACAAAAAAATCCATAAGCATTTTGTCATTACAAGATAAAAGGATTGTAGAAGAATGAAAGGTGACAGAAAGATACATGGTAGATGATTTATAGATAATTAAATGATAGAAAGTTGAAAGGTAGTTGTTAGGAGATGATAGATAGATAGATAGATAGATAGATAGATAGATAGATAGATAGATAATAGATAGATAGATACATACATACAGACTGTAATGATTGATGTAATTGTCTCACATGACTGTGAGGGCTGGAAAGTTCTATACTGTGCTATCTGCAGGCTGGATAGCTAAGGAATGATATTACAACTCAATGTGTCCCAAAGAACTCAGAACCTGGAGACACGCTGGTACAATCTTCAGACTAAAAGTAGATTGGACTTCTGATTCCCAGGATCAGGAACAGACAACTATCCTAGCTCTAGAAGCATGCAAACTCACATGAACATCAAGGTAAGGCAAATTCAGACAACAGATCCCCCTATACACCTACTAAATTGGCCAAAGTATAACATACTGGAGATGTCAAGAAATTAAAATACCAGAATTTTTGTTTTTCAAGGAATGCCAAAATGGTGCATTTACTAAGGAAGAGAGTTTTCCAGTTTCTTCAAAACTTACCCACACTTTTAGTGTATTCTAGCTATCATACTGGTACCTTAGCCCCTTCTCAGAGACAAAAACAACATGCCCAAACTGTGTACCTCAATGTCTATAGTGGCTTTATCTATAATGGTTGAAAGTTGTAAGCAAGCATGACATCCTGTTTGGTAAGGAAATGAATAGATGTTGATAGTGTCAGACAACAGAATGTATTTAGCTGTAAAAATAATTGAGATATAAAGCCATGCAAAAACATGGGAGAAAATTGCATACATATGAATAATTATCCCCATATAAAATGCCATATATGTTTCAATATATGATGTTCTGATTAAGGAAAATTATACTAAAATATCAGGTTTGTTGGGAGTTAAGGAACAACAAGGGAAGATATGTGGAGCCAAGAAGAATACAGGGAGAAAAATTGCAATTATATAAGGTTTAACCCTCCATGAAAAACCATTGGCAACTAAAGAGTGCTGAGAATGTAACAAATGGTCTACCACAAACAGGAAGACACAAATTGAGTTTCCATCCCTAAGAACATATAAATCACATTATACAGACTGAGCAGGTAAAATTTAGGAATATATGCATATACTTATATTCATGTAGCGATTAATGAAAAAGGAGACCATAAGATTGAAACGGAGCATGGTGGGGTATATAAGAGGTTTTAGAACAAGTGAAAGGAAGGAAATGTGTTGTGATTATATTTTTTTTTGTTTTGTTTTGTTTTTTTTATGTTCATCACTGTTTTTATAGTTTTTTCTAATTTATTAGTTATTTAAATCACATCATAATTTACTTATTTACACAGGGGTTATAAACACAAAAAGGCAGGATGTGGGGAAGGGAATGGCACCGGAGCATAGGTGTTCAGGGGAATACAGATACCTTTCAGAACAGGGTATCAGCTGGGTGTAGGTTCAGGGGACAGGTCACTATGACTCTGCCTATGATTCACTTGTCCTTATCTAAGTTGGTACTGTCCACCCAGGCTGCCTATTTATAAGACCTATGACTACTGGGGCTGGTAAATTTCCACAGAAGCCGCCTGTTTACAATAGCTTATAGCCTTCTAAAAATAAAAGTTTAAAATAAAAGTTGTGATTATTTTATGATATCAAAATTAAAAATACCTCATAATTAGGGTTGGAGAACAGTCTCAGGTGATAAACGTGCACACTGTACTTGAAAAGGAAATAGGCTTGTTTTTCAGCACACACTCAGAATTGCCTGTATCCCTACTTTCAAGGGAGTCAGCATCCTACATCTCTGTGGGCTCCTACAGTCATGTGTCCATGTGCATGCATTCACTTGCACACAATAAAAAAAGAAGTCTTTTTAAAATAGTATATTACATAAATAAATCTGTCTAAGCCTAGAAAGATAGACATCATATAACCCCATATATAAAAGGTTAACAGAGGAGCTTGTTCTTTGAGAAAATCTACAAGATAGAGAAACCCTTACCCAAACTAAAAGGCAGAGAAACACTACTCAATTGTTTAAAAAAAAAATGAAAAGGGAGACATAACAATGAGCACAACTGTAAATTCAAAGATCATTAGGTTTAACTTCAAAAGCCTGTACTCCACAAAATTGGAAGATCTAAATGAAATGGATGGATTTCTAGACAAACATCAATTAACAAAGCTAAATCAAGATCAGGTGCACTATCTAAATAGTCCTATAAACCCTAAGGAAATAGAAGCAACCATTAAAATCTCCCAATCAAAAAAAAAAAAAAAAAAAAAAAAGCCCCGGGCCAAATCCAAATGGTTTTAGTGCAGAATTCTACCAGACTTTCAAAAGATAGCTAATGCCAATACTCCTCAAACTCTTCCACAAAATAGAAACAAAAGGAACACTGCCAAACTCATTCTATGAAGCCACAGTCACTCTGATACATAAAACACACAGAGAGCATTTCAGACCACTTTCCCTTATGAACATTGATATAAAAATTCTCAATAAAATACCCACAGATTCCAAGACCATATCAAAGACATTATCCAATATGATCAAGGAGGTTCCTTAATAGGAATGAAGGGCTGATTCAATATACAGAAATCCATCGACATAATCCACCATAAAAACAAACTGAAAGGAAAAATAAAAAACTCATGATCATCTCATTAGATGCTGAAAATGCATTTGACAAAATCCAACAATTCTTGACAGTATTAATACTCTGTTATGTTTGCATACGGTATTGAATCTAGCATAACTGTCCTCTGAGAGACTTCACCCAACAACCAATAGAAAGAAATTCAAGACTCACACCCAAACACTAGATGGAGCTCAGGGAGTTGGGAGGATTGGGGGATATTAACAGGACACAGATTCTACAGGAAGGCCAACAGAGTCAAATAACTTGGACCCTTGGGGACTTCCAGAAATTGAATCATCAACCAAAGAGGGAACACAGGCTGGATCTAGGCCCCTCCATATTTATAGCAGATGAGCAGCTTTGTCTTCATACAAGCTCCCCCAACAACTAAAGCAGAGGCTGTCCTTGAACCTATTGCCTACTTGCCTAACTATAGACCTGCTTCCCTATATGAACAGCCTTGTCTATCCTCAGTGGCAGAGAATATATCTAATCCTGCAGTGACTTGATGTGCTGCATGCACGTGTGTGGGTACGTGTGTCTGTGCATGCATGCATGCATGCGTATGTCCCCCTGTGTGTGTGCGCTCATGCATGTGTAATAGGATGTGTAATTCTCAAAAGAGAAGGGCAAGGAAGAATGGGGGGATGACTTGAGTGAAGCGTTGTTAGGAGGAGGGAGGCTGATACTAGGATTTTAATTAATTAATTAATTAATTAATTAACAAGCACAGTTTTTCAGAAGATGAATGAAAACATAAGTAATATTTTGAATATTTTCTTATTTCTTTAATAGGAGAGATTGCAAGCATAATCAAAAAGGGATTTTGCATAGAACTTGGTAGATTAAATCCAACTCTGTTTGAAGGCACAAAGGTCCAATAGCAGTCATATTACTTTTGTAACAAATATTTGGAACAATGAATATAGAACTCCATACCACATCATTGACTCAGTTCAAAAGTTATTAATGATCAGACAATTTTGTTTGGGCCAAGAAATGATGAACACTTCAGCAGAACATGATGAAGAGCTCAAAAATGTGGGCTTTTGTGGTTGTTTTCCTGTGAGAAATGAAAATCGATAAACATCTCCCAGTGGTGTGGATATATTTCAGTT
Source organism: Mastomys natalensis (assembly GCA_021653895.1). Classification (NCBI taxonomy): domain Eukaryota; kingdom Metazoa; phylum Chordata; class Mammalia; order Rodentia; family Muridae; genus Mastomys; species Mastomys natalensis. The sequence continues at coordinate 208,123 of JAJTUV010001758.1, forward strand.
TTTGTGTCAGATAAAATTTAACAAATTAGACTGTCATTTTATAAGAAACCATTTCTCATTTTTTCTTAATTAAGTCATATGTGTACATATGTGTAAAATTTCTTTCATGTTAAAACAGTATAAATGGACCAAATAATAGATTACAAATGAGAACATTTTATGTAAAAAGGTCAGTATTGGTTCATATGATATTTCAATAATGTCTTAAAACCTATTTAAAACAAGTCTTCTAATGGGTAAAGAAAAAAAAAAAAACATTGCCAAGCATTTGTTAGAAGAAAGACAATATCAAATCTTGGATCTGGAGAGATGGTTCAGCTGTTAAGAAAACTTACTGCTCTTTCTAAAGACCCAGATTTGCTTCCCAGCACCCAGTCATTAGCTCACAAACACCTCTAACTGCAGCTTCTGGGAATTTGGTGATCTAGTCTACCCTCTGCTGGCACTGGGCACACATAAAATTCGCAGGCATGCTAAAAGCATGAATTCACATAAAATTAAAATAACAAGTAATCTGGAGGAGAACCTACAACCATTACTTTACAAACCAACACAATCCCTAACAAAAATCTAAACATTTGTCTTTTATCCACAGAGAAGTATAGTCTTCACATCTCATCAGGAGACTTCTCTATGCAACAAATGGAGGCCACTACAGAAGGCCACAATAATTCCAAATGCAGAGTTGTGGACCCCAGTCCCAATAGATACATCTACAAAATACTCTCCCATCCCTAAGGCTCAGGGACCACTGTCAAAGAAGGGGCAGGAAGACTGTCAATCAGGGGATCAGATAGTGTGCTGTGAGACTCAACATGGCTGCCCACACATGAGCTGAACAAGGATGACAGTATAGATATGACCAGGAAGATGGGAAAGCACCCAAGGCCTCAACCATACACAAAGATATATAGGTGACTAAGAAAATTTGGGAGTGGGGGAGGTGATCTCAGAAAAAATTACAGCATTTCGTTGTCCAATACCCATCAGTCATCCCTGAAAACATACATACAAGTCATGTCATATAGACTAAGCAGGTTATACTTAGAAATATATATCTACATGCATATATACATGCAATAACAATTAATACAAAGGTGAGCCATGAAGTTTAAAGAGAGGAAGATATATATGAGTAGGTTGCTAGAAAGAAAGAAATATAATTATTTTATAATTTCTTTTTTGTCTTTTATTTATTTATTTTTACACTCCAAATTTTATTCTCCACCCTGTCCACCCTCCGACTGCTCTACATCCCACACCTCATCCACGCCCTGTCTCCACAAGGATGTCCCTACCATTCAACCACCCACCACCCACCCAACCAGACCTCTAAATTCCCTGGGGCCTCCAATCTCTTGATGGTTAGGTATATCTTCTCTGACTGAACCCAAACCCAGCAGTACCCTGCTGTATATGTGTTGGGGGCCTCATATCAGCTGGTGTATGCTGCCTGGTTGATGGTCCAGTGTTTGAGAGATCTCGGGGGTCCAGGTTAATTGAGACTGCTGGTCTGACTACAGGGTTACTCTCATCCTCAGCTTCTTCCAGCCTTTCCCTAATTCAACCACAGAGGTCAGCAGCTTCTGTCCATTGGTTGGGTGCAAATATCTGCATCTGACTCTTTCAACTACTTGTTGGGTCTTCTGGAGTGCGGTCATGATAGGTCCCTTTTTGTGAGTGCTCCATAGCCCCAGTAATAGTGTCAGGCCTTGGGACCTCCCCTTGAGCTGGATCCCACTTTGGGACTGTTGCTGGACCTTCTTTACCTCAGGCTACTCCCCATTTCCATCCCTGTAGTTCTTTCAAACAGAAACAATTATGGGCCAGAGTTTTCACTGTGGAATGCCAAACCCCTTCCCTCATTTGATGCCCTATCTTCCTGCCGGAGGTGGGCTCTATAATTTTACTTTTTCTACTGTCAGGCATTTCATCTAAGGTCCCTCCCTTTGAGTTCTGAGAGTCTCTCACCTCCCAGGTCTCTGGTGCATTCTGGAGGGTACCGCCCCCTCCAACTTCCTACCTCCTGAGATTGCTTGTTTCCATTCTTTCTGCTTGATCTCAGGGCTTCAGTTCTTTTCCCTCACCCAATACCACATCGATCAGGTTCCCCTCTGCCCACCACAGTCCGCTTTCCCTATCAAGTCCCTCCACCTCCCCACTTGTAATTGCTTCCTTCTCCCTCCCAAGTGGGAATGAGGAGTCCTCACTTGGGCCTTTCAGCTTGTTGACCTTTTTTTTTTTTTTTTTGGCTAATATACACTTATTAGTGAGTACATACTGTACATCTCCTTTTGGGTCTAAGTTACCTCACTCAAGATGATATTTTCTAGTTCCATCCATTATAATTTCAAAGTTAGAAAAATTTTTAAAAAGGAACATTATTTTAGTCACTTTTCCATTGCTGAGAAGAGACATTATGTCCATGGCAACTCTTATAAAGGAAAGCATCTAATCATTTAATTGAAAGCTGGCTTACAATTTCAGAGTCTTTGTCCATTATTATCATAGTTGGAAAAACAGTGACAGGAATAGCAGGCATGATGTTGGAGTAGTAGCTGACATCAGAATCTACCAGCAGACAGAGAGAAAAGAGGGATTGAGAGAGAGAGAAAGAGAGAGAGAGAGATTAAGAGAGAGAACTGGGCCTAACATGGTCTTTGAAACCTCACAACCTTTCCCCAGTGACACACTTCCTCCAACAAGGCCATACTTACTCCACCCTGGCAATATCTCCTAATCCTTCTCAAGTAGTGCCACTTCTAATGAGCAAGCATTCAAATGTATGAGCCTATGGGGATATTCTTATTCAAACCACCACAAACATCAAATCTTCAAAGTTATGCAGTAGGACACGTACTTTCAACGTAGTTTTTAAAATATAAAACTTTGGCAGGATCTGGAGAGATGAGAATGCTCACAATAATTTTTTGTCATTTCATAAATTTAAACACAGATACTGTCTATGTCCCTGAAACGTTATCCATAGTTAAAACTGGCTATAGAAAATCCTCACAATAAGCCTAGAATTGCATTTTTATTTTGTTTTTGGTTACAGCATATGTGTTTATGATGTACTTTGATCATATCTACCCTCAAACCTCTCAACTCTGTCTGAGTTCTCTCACTATTCCTCTCAACTTCACAAACTCTCCCTCCTCCTCTTTAACCTCCTTCTTCTCCTCTTCTTTATAATCCACTCCCACTAAACATATTCAGTGCTGACCCTCTCTCCATGGTGGAGGTTGACTGGCATGATTCTATGCAGGGCTTGTGCAGATAACCACACCTGTTGTGATAAATCAAATGTGATGAGTGACAAGGAATAGGGATTCATTGGTGCATATTGATACTCAGACACAGATGGTGTTGAAAATCTCCTCAGTTGACTCAAATATACATGTTAGTTTGTCATTATTACATCGAGGTGTAGCTTAGGTGGAGTCTACACACAGTCTTTTATGCCTTAAAATATAACCTGAGTAAAGAAAATCTTTAAAACAACATATTCTTCTTGTCTAAATTCAAAAGAGAAAGAATTCTGTATTATATTAGTTAAGGATAAGAACATATGTATTCAAACTACCAAAAGCCAAAGGAATAATTAACATATTTCTCAGAGGGTGCTTACATATAGAGAGAAGGTAAGAGGAAAGGAAAATGTGTTTCTCGTATGCAACTCCTGAAGCTAGATAGTGTTTACAAAGATTCAAGTGAATGCTTCTACATTATTAAATTGTAGGTTTATAGATATCTTCAGTGCATACGCTATAAAACATATACTTAAGGAAAATATGTTTAAGGTTAGATAAAAGCTTAATTAGACTCTCATAGAATCACTGCTCGAATGTTGACTACCAAATTTGAAATGCTCCTTAGAAACTGGAATAGTATTAAGAAAACAGAGGACTCGTAATTCAGAGATGCTAGATGCAGCACTGCAGATAAGAAACTTAGCTTTCAGTCTTTCTCACTCTCTCACATTCCCTCTGTCATGCTCTCTCATTTTATTTTCCTCTTAACATAAACTTTCAACATCAAGGAAATAGTAAAATTCATCTAACATAACATTAAAAAGCTATTTAGCTTAAGTGTTTAGATACAAGCTTTGTCAAAATACAACAATGTCACTGGTTGGGAAATCACAATTAATTAGAGAGGACTGTGGGAAACTGAAGAGAGCTTATTTGATACAGACAAGGGGTATGGCGGAGTCAGCAGGCACCAGCTTCTTTATTCATAATTATTTTTGTATGTATACATTTATTTATAGTTTGAATAATCAGTAAAATGGTATCATTTTTGTTATAATTAATCTGATATACACATATACGCATATATTTTGAACACACACATACACTTGTTTGGGGGCATGAGTGTTATTGGGACCCACTGTTGGGCAGACTTGATAATGAGTTACACTTCGGTCTGAGTGTAACCATGGTGTGCTGGTCCCAGGAAAGAAGGCTCAGAGTATCTATACTCCTTTCAGTTAAGAACTTCAGCAGACCACAACTCCAGTCAGAGCTCTCTGAGTCCCAGGAAAGGAAGCCAATCTGCCCGACAAATGAGTTCTAAAGTCTCTTTAAAGACTGAAGTGGCCAGGCACTGGTGGCACACGCCTTTAATCCTAGCACTCAGGAGGCAGAGGCAGGAGGATTTCTGAGTTTGAGGCCAACCTGGTCTACAGAATGAGTTCCAGGACAACCAGGGCTATACAGAGAAACCCTGTCTCGAAACCCCGCCACCCACCCCACCAAAAAAAAGTCAAGTGAACTCCTGGCAACACATCAGTAAAAGCTAACACTGTATAAAGAGACTAATTAATAAAATCATCATCTCAGCACAAGCATCTTCCTCAGGCTGAGACAAAGTAAGCAGTACAGAGAATGGCATCTCCTATCCAACTGTTATTTGCCACACAAAGCAGTGCTCATCACTGTATCACTGAAAGACCGTGAGGGGTCTCATCAGAACCGACAGAGCAGCCTCTGTGCTCTGCTCTGTGTAAAGATGGACGATAAATGATACAGGGTTCTGCTGCAGTGCTAACAGCATTGGACATCATACAAGCAAAGCTTCTTAAATGGATTTATCATATTCAATTAGATGCAGGAATAATAAATGGGCCTTTCAGATGTGAGTCAATTTACCGATACATCTTCAGTGAGACTCTAATAGCTAACCTCTTTCAGTCACATAAAATGACAGCAGGCGAAAGCAAGGTGCATTCTTATTTATAATTGCTTCAGAAAGAAAAACTGTGCAGTACTAGAGTTCTATACACAAATAAATAAAACACACTCCAAACTAATATCATGGGACATGTTTGCAAAATGAATGAGACAATCAATAGTTATAAAATAGTTTCTAAAAAGTCAATGGAACAACCAGCTAGGACAAGCACATGTATTTTAGTTTATTATATTATAAAATAAAATTAAAAAAAATAAAATTATATGTGTGTATATGTACGTGTACAAATACATCAAATTCCAATATACATAAATTTATACATATGCTGTATAATTTTGAAAAGATTGTATTAGATTGTATTTGGTTGCTAAACTCTAATTCAGTTAAAATTATAATTTATAAATAATAAAAATCTCATATCTTATTTCATAAGTGTTCTCATCACTCAGTATATAAAAACATACACATATAAGTCCATTAAATACAATGCTTTCCATTAAGATGGACACCCTGTGTGGTCTTCTTACGTTTTAAGACATGTAGGCTAGAGATGCAGTTCTGCAGCCCAGCACATGAGCATATAGAAGACCTTGTATTCTATCCCTAGCACCACAGGGAACATAACAGATGATTCTCATGATTCCGTGGTGTAAGAACAGACACAGATCTAACTCTCCTCTCATGTGTAGGCATTTACTTCAGCATGCCTCAAGGTGAATAATCGAAAGAAATCATGGCACAGAGCAAATCTATATGCTCACAGAGACTTGCTGGGTTGATTTTTGTAGCACGTCTATTATAGCACCGTTGTGACATGTGCTCAGCTATGTGAATCTCTGGCCCTTTCAGAGTGAGCTGTTCGTCTCCGGATGGAGGTCAATTGTTCAAGAGTATGAACTCAAGTTCTTGGTCTGTATCCTGGAGAACTAGTTAGGTAAATGCTGGTTATATGAGTTAGGTGCGAGTTGATGGACTGATTTTAAATTCTACAGTCCTCTCCACCAAGAGATTAAAACCTGGCTGTTCCATTCAACCCCCTTGGCTAACCATCATCATAGTTTCATTTGCCCATTTATAACAAAAAGGTGAAGTATAATATATGAAGACATCAAGACAGAGATTCAGAGACCACATTCCTATAACTTTACTATTGACATTATTAGAAATTATTAACGTCTTACTATCCCTAAATTATTTTCTTAGTATTAGAGTAAAAAAGCATATACAGGATACATAAATACGTGATGTTTTAAATATCTGCTGAAGCTTTACCACTATATCCCTCTAAAGCTAAGGACCAGCCTCAGCTTGGAGAGGGGTTCCTGAGAACAGGGGTATTTGAAACCAGAGAAAACTTGATTCAACGTCTAATTGTGGAGTACAAGCTGATGGACTGTGTTTTGCTTGAGACAGCTTTCCAGACAGTCTTCTGCTTGATGCAGCTCATACTTGCTAGAAAAGAAAAAGAAAAATTCTAACTCATTTCTTGTTACATATCAATTCATTGACCCTAGTTTCCCATTTGATTATTTCACAAATAAGCATCCCCTGACACCAGCCCCCTGATTCTTAGAACAAGACAGCAGGAGCATTCTTTTTTTTTCCCTAATATTGCAAATGAATTCAGAGATCTGCCTACCTTTGTGAGCACAGACAATAAGCTAACTGCATGGAGATCTTGCTCTGAAACCACCATTCCCTAAAACACTATATCTCCTTCCTTAATATTTTCCTGACAAGCTGATGGATAGTGCAGCTGCCTTTGTTTTTTTTTTTTTTTTTTTTTTAATTCACTGAAATGAAACTCTTCATATAATTCATATTGCATCCTTGTATTTTGCATAGTTAAGAAATTATATATTTTTGAACTCATGTTTTAAGTTCTTTTCCACGGCCCTAAAGCCTGTCCTGAATGTACCAGTGTTCTACCATTTTTCTGAGACATTAGACATATCCTCACTTCCCAGACTTGTGCTGTCTCTAATTATCATGAAATTGTTAACCTTGGCAGAAAAATCATGCCTCAAAGTAAGAACATAAAAATATGTACATTATTATACAAATAGGCTTTAAGCGCACAGCAGCCATCAACAGTCATGGATGCTCATGTCATCCTGGCTCAGTGTCAGAGACAGGAACCACATCACTCCATCCTTTGCATGGCCATAGACTCAGAACTCTAAAATTGTGGAAAGGCAACATTACCAATATTGAACATTTTTATAGCATTGTAAAATGTGACCAAGCAATGACAATAGTATGTCAGAATAAAAAAAAAAAATATGGGATAGCCAAAAATATTTGGTGTGGGAGAGAAAAGTCAATACTAAAGGACAGGGAGAAAGAAAGGAAAATTAATATAAAGGATGACTAATAATGCCTCAAGAACTCATTATTTTACACTTACCTAAAATTATACACAAAACATTTACGTGTGTGTATACATACATATATGTATGTATATATACATATACATGTATAGATGTATATATATATATATATATATATATATGTATGTATGTATGTATGTGTACATATATATACATATATACAACTAGATAGAGAGAGATAGAGATAGAGATGGAGATGGAGATGGAGATGGAGATGGAGATGGAGATGGAGATAGAGATAGATTAAATGAAGCTATGCACTTAGGCTACAGTGTTCTCACAATAGGCATAGATAATTTTATAAAAATTCCATTTCCAGGGATAGGAAACCACCATTGACACGGGACTTAGAAGATTCAAGCAATATCTGACCTGGCAGCCTCCTTCTCGGACTCTGGCTTTCATGGTGTCTGAACCTGCCATGCAAACTACCAAGACAAGGAACCAATCAATACTTCTATCCATCTGTGACACTATATGGACTATATGATACCATGAGCTATAACAATAACCAGCATGGAAAGATAGCTTTGTGAATACAATAGTGGCACCCATATTTTGATGGTAACCAACAGCTGTCTAATTTGACTTAAGGCCCTTTGGAAATGAGGGAAATTGTGCTGGTACTAGAAATTTAGCCACCTCTCTGAATGTTATGAATCTTAGAAGAAAAAAAAATGTTACTATCACTTTAATAGAAGAGCATAATAATTATATTCTAAAATGTTCCTTATACCTACAAACAAGAGGTCCATTCCTTATATAACAAGCTTCTTTTGCAGTAAGTGGAGAATGTTACATAGAAACCACAAATCCTAATGCAGAAATCGACAGATTATGGGGAAATCCATCCATTAACAGATATAAGTAGAATACAACTGCACTTAATACTCATTGATCAAAGATGAGGTGAAAAGATTTTAAGAGTCGAGGGATTAAGTCCTCTGCTGTGATGTTGTGTCTCCTAGAGACAACAAGTAAGCTATACATCTGCTGCTTCAAAAATATAGCTACCTGAACAAAACCTGAAAATGACAATATCAAAAGATTTGCTAATGTGTAAAGAGGTAAATTCACTGGGTCCAACCTCTAGACAAAGAATTACAGGAAACTAATGATGTCTGAGAGAGGAAGAATTAGCATTTTCCAGGGTTAAACCCACTAATTGGTCATCCTGACACAAATGATACTGAATGGACTCAGGCTTTAATCATATATTTATACGTTTACCTAAATGTACCAATAATCAGCAAAACTAAGCCATCCATTTGAGAGAAAGTGAAGGGATAGGTGGGAAGTGTTGGGAGAGGATGTAGTGAAAACTGATGTGGTGAAAGTGATATATTTTAATTTTAAATTTTTAGTAAAAATAGGATTACAACACCAGGTATAGGACACTTTGAGGATGGCAGTCAAGAGATAGGCATGTCATTCTATTGGGGACACTCGCTACCCGTCTTTGCTGACCAGCAGTGAGTTCTGTAATAGGTAGATGCTGCTGTCAGTATGAGTTAACTTCTGTGAACGTTGACATGGCTAAATGGAGCATGTCTTAGTGCTTCTATTGCTGTGATAAAATATGATGACCAAAATCATCATGATAAGGAAAGGGTTTATTTCATCTTAGGTTGTAATCAATTATCCAGGGTAGTCAGGGCAGGAATTCAAGGTAAGATTCTGGAGGAGAGGTGTGTATTTACTAGCTTGAACTAGATGGGTTTCTCATCGTGCTTTTTCACACCCCAGGACCACCCACCCAGGGGTGGTGGCACTCTCTTTGGGATGGGCCCACCCACATCAATCATTGATCAAGAATATACACCAAAGACTTACCCACAGGTCATTCTGATAAAAGCATCTTTTTGATTGAAGTTTCCTCTTCTAAAATGACTCTTGCTTGTGTCAAGTAGACAGTATAGAGAGATAATGACATTGAATCCCAATAATCTCTTTAATAGTAATTATATTTGGTTATACTGTTTTGAAGAGAAAAAAGTTGATCCACTAAAAACTATGAATAAGAACTTGTCCTTTAGCAGTGTACCTGCCATGGACACCAAATGAGAAATATACTGGAGAAGATATGTTTTGGAGAGCACTTGCACTTGCACTGGCAGGACTACTTGCTTTATACATTAACTAGCCACTTAAGCCTCTGCCCACTCTATACAGTCAAATAACCATATGGTCAAGCAATGTACACTAATATACATTTATGTCAATGAGGAAGCACCTCTTAGCAAAACTCAAGAGCACGTATGAGAAGAATCATACAGTGATGACTTTAAGGCAATCAGCATCACGGTCTAACCCTCTAAGAGAAATGGAAAGAAGACACTTGAGTCCATGAATTCAAGAAGCCATGGAAGCTTCTAGATTCTATTTCATATCATTCTCAGTGGAAAAGGAATTGTTAAAGACAGCTGAGTGTGCCCTTCCAGTGTAACTGGAGAAGGTAGATAAAATAGGAAAGTCCATCCCCTCTGGAGGTTGTGTCTTTGCGGAAACCAAACACCAGGATGGTTACAGGGAGCATGTGAGCCATTATTATTCATGCAAATGCCTATGAAAACAGGATGAAGATTACAGGTAGTCCATCAATCATGAGAAGGCAAGTGACTGGCCAAGGAAGGGAAATGGCACAATCTAGAGGTTGTGGGTATGAGAGAGGGAATGCTAAGCCAGGCAAAGAGAAGCTGAAGATTCTGGTCCACTGTGCCAGGGTTCTTAGGGATGGGTTGGCTTCCCTGTGTTTGTCACAGCCTTTGTAAGGGAGACACCTAGGGAGAACTGTAATTAATCAAAATGGATCATGTTTGAGTGGTACTGGTTCAAGCAAGGTGGCACATGGAGTATATTGAAGTTGCAGAATCTGTCCTGCTTGAGAGTCTCACACAGTCCCCATTGTTCTGTTTTACCCTTCTTCCTTCCTGCTACTTGGTTTTATATTCTTATCCCACTGCTTCTTTTGCTAATCTAACTTTTATTTCTTTCCATTTTTATCTGGCCTTCAATCACCCAAGGGATATGGGAAGGGATGTACACTTTAGCAGGGTTTTCTTTAGATTTACTTCTGCAACAGCTTTTGCAGTAAGATGGTAAGTACAAGAGAACCCCAAACTAGACATTCTTTCAACTGAGTCCTGAAATGATTTATTTTTTGAGACTGGCTTCTTTTCCCATTGTGGAATGATCACCAGAAAAATACAGGTTGGCTCACTCAGTGACAAAAGGTGGCCTGTGTTTCCTCCAGATGGAGAGTTCTTGCTAGCATCCATGAACACAGGAAAAGTAGCTAGAGACCAGTCAACGAGAAGGAAGTGAGATTGCTATGTCAGAAAGGCTTCTTAGAGAAGCATACTGTCCTTACCTCTCATTAATGTACGGAGAAGAAAAGTCTGTTTAAAAATAAGAGAAGGCACATGGGCCTCCTAAGATTACACACCATTCCAGTACTACACAGCCTGCTGAAATGCCAAAGTCACACCACCACTGCTGCAGTGGAGCCTGTTGCTGCTGTCTGCAAGGACTCTCACTCAAGCTTATACTATCCATGCTGGGAGCAAGATTCCTCTGTTTGTCCTCTGCTGTTGCAGTTCTGAAAGGAAAAAAAAAAAAGATGGTTTCTTGCTATTCAGTGCAGTTCCCTCTAAATTGAAACTTAGTCGTACATCTCTAGATGGTGGAGAACATAGAACACAGTAACAGCAGAAGAGAGTGAAAATAAGGAAGGCTTCACATGCCCAGGTCTTTAAGTACTAAAAATTCAATCCTGTGTCAAATGTCTACACTTAAGATCACTTGTCAAATTGTTCTCAGATTAGAAACAAGGAAAATCCTTACCAAACTGCTCATCCAGGAAGCTTCAGCAATCCACTTGTCTCCATCCACTTCAGTGCTGCAGTGACATGCATGCCTAGGGATCATGCCCAGATTATCATGTGTGTTGGCATGTGAACACCCATCTCTAATCATGTTTATACAACAAGTGCTCCAACCACTGAGCAATCTCTCTATACCCAAAGATTTAAATTTAAAGTAAAGGTTTTGAATTTTCCAGGGCTGAATTCAAACTATAAAGAAAATGACTTGCATCTTCCCGGTGTGAAGCTGTAAATATGCAGATGACTAGTGAGTATCATAACTAAGAGCACTGAACTACAATATATAAGAGATAATCAAAACCTGACATGTGACAAAACTTTTCCTAGGGAAACTCAACATACATGTCTACTCACCCAAATAGGGAGCCCATGACAGATCAGAGTATAGATACCATGAAAGTCCAATATTGCAAAGCTATGGATTTCATTGTGTTTTTTGACAGTGATATGAGTCAGAGGTTAGTTACAGGAGCAGACATGACCCACAGACAAAATCTCCAAGGTCCATGCCAGCATGGGTGACAGCTCACAAAAGCTGGGAAGCTAGGAGCACACTTCACAGCCTGAAGGCATTTCAAGAGTTTCAAAAGGTCTTTTCCAAGTTAACTTTTCTAAACCTCTTCCAGGCAGCTGGTGTGCTGTTAAGACGTCGTGTGGGGGGGAGGGGATACTCGAGGGTGGGGAGGTGAGGTACGGGGGAGGGTGGGTGGGGGTACACCAACGTGGAGGCAGGAGGAGGGGGGAAGGGATAGTGAGTTCCTGGGAGGGAGGGGGGAAAGGGGGTAAGGAGAGAACATCTGAAATGTAAAAAAATATTTCCAATAAAAAATTTCCAATAAAAAAAAAGAGTCTTCCTTTAGTTTGGCTTGTCTGAAAAAAAAAAAAAAAAAAAAAAAACCTCTCAGAATTTATTCCTTATTCCTATCAGTTTCAGAGACTTCCTGAAACTGTTTGGAGTTCTTTAACTTTCTAATTAAAGAGTTCCCACATGGGATGGAATGCTTCAATCTCAGGACAAACTGTTCCACGCCCACATCCGTATGTCCGAGCCCCGCCTCCTGTGCAGTGTCATTCACATCACCATTAACACTGGAGATAGATTTAGAAGTAAGAAGAGTAAGAATAATCACCATGCATAGCTCATTCCTATTAGATGACAAACCTGTGAAGGCTTTTAACTTGATGCTCTTGACGCAAAAGTAATTGTTAAAGGTTTCAATGGGGATATATATTAAATTAATGCCTCTGTTAATCTAACTAAAGGACTTTTTTTGCGGTTAAACAGAATCGAGAGCTGTCTGGATATTTTTGAAATACAACTTTATTTTGTCTTTTGAGAGGAAGTTTTGTGTTTGTAAACAATCATGCTATTCTTTGCAGTTTCTTCTGTTAGGAGAAGAGATGCAGAAGCTAAAGGCTGAGATGTAAATCAAACACTAGTTAGCAGACCGGATCAATACAGACAGTCTGTGCAGAAACTGTTGCTATGCTGCTGACCTAACAACATAGCCATAGCACGGTATATATGAAGTTCTTAAACATCAAATAAGACGCTTTGAAGATAGTATTTTCTTTCTATAGGTGTCATAATAAAGCACCAGAAATTAAGCAATCTTAACAGTGAGCTGTCTCAGAGACATAGAGTCTTGACGTCAGAAACTGAAGAGTGGGTAGGGGTACCTCCTTCTGAGAGCTGCGAATGCAGAATTTGCTCCGGCCATTTCACCTTGGTGTGCAGAGACCCACCATCCCTCACTGGCTCTTCACATTACCTTCTGCTAATAAATCCATGTCATACCTGTGTCGAAACGTCCCTTATGATCCGAGGGTGATTCATACTGGACAACAGCTTAATTTTAACTTGAAAACCCTATTTCCAAACAACCTCATCTCCTGCGGAACTGGGAAGTAAGAACAGCAAAGTGATGGGGGTCATTTAAACATATTAATCTTGGAAGGGCAAAAACACTGTTTATAGTACTTTATGAAATATAGAATATGAAGCATTTCCTAAGCTGTGTAAATGCTAGTTAGACACAAAGTAAGTCCAAGTAATAAAAGTACTAGGTTTATACATGTTCAACTTCATGTTCAACACAAGTTCTAAAATAGACCTTTAATTAGATTTGAACTTTGTTGCTATCTAAAAGCAATATATCCTGGGTTATTCTGCAGGACTGCTCGCCATGCAGGAGTGCCTTGTCATGGCCATTATTACCTGTCAATGCTTGAACTTGCTTATTGTAGTTCACTTGTCAATGTACTTCCATAACAGTCCTTTTTGTTAAAACCATATGTGCTCTGAAATGTGATATTACAATTTTATGTTTTTTTGGGGGATATCTATATCTATATCTATATCTATATCTATATCTATATCTATAATATCACCATTTAGGCAGAAAAGTAGAAATAAATTCAGTGACATTGGCCTTTGAGAGACTGAACAAAAAATATCATTTTGTTCTCTAAAAATAAAACACAAAAATAAGGCCTGAAACAAGGCTCAGTGTTTAAGAGCAACACCTTGTTTTTGCAGAGGACTCAAATTTAGTTCCCAGTCCCCATGTTTGGCAACTTGCAACTGTTTGCAATTGCAGCTGTAGGGGAATTCAATGTCTATGGCCTCAGTGATCAATTTCTCTCATGTGTCCATACCCACACTCAGACACACAAAATTAAAAACAATAAAATATGTTAAAAGGGAAATAAAAACAAATTTATGAAGTCTGAGAAAGTGTGAAACCAACAGGAAGATAAATATCTTTTTCAGTGGGTAGCAGTTACTGAAAACACTCGTAAATGAGTGTTCAGCCCCAGACGAAATGTCTATCAGCTGCTCAGAGGCTCGGGAACATTAAAGAAGAGCGACAGAAAGAACGTAAGAGCCAAGGCCTTGGGAGGAGTGTCTGGCTTTAACATGCGACATTGTCATTTCATTGGTGAACTCACAGCGGATGCAGTTACCTGAAGCCCTGCATGATAGTAAGCCTGATAATGATACACTGTGTGTGGGGAGGGTCTCCTGTGGCCATACCTTTCCATGAGGGACTAATGGAGGTTAATGATTACAAATAAGGGAGTGTCATTTTCATCTGTGATGTGACCATTGATACGTTACCATGATCCAGTAGATATCTCCTAGCCTTGCTCACCACACCAACCCTTATTATACTCAGTGCTTCCATAAAGAGGGAGGGAGAGGGAGAGGAGAAGGGGAGGGAGGAAAGGAGGAAGGGAGAGAGAGAGAGAGAGAGAGAGAGAGAGAGAGAGAGAGAGAGAGAGAGAGAGAGAGAGAAGTAGAGTCATGAATATACAGTGAAACCTGTTGGGAAGAAGGATTTCCATGGAGAGAAAGAGAGACCAGATAAGGTAAAGAGGTGAAAACAGCCAAAAGCCATTACATGCATTATTAAAATTGTCAAAGAATATTCTTTTAAAATGTTAAATTTTTTCACTGGTGTTTGTGCTACGTAGCTGAACAGAGGCAGCATCTTCACACGAACTAGAAAGGTAAAGATGCTTTAGACACGTTTCGGGTTTCAGACTCAGTGGAAGAACACTTCCGTGCAATTTAGTGGGAAGCATTGTTTTGTCTCAGTAGAAAGAAGCTCTGTCTTATAACTGATGGAGACTCAGATTTAATGTGATGCAGAAGCTTCCTTCTGAGAAAGTCAAGTAAAGACATAAGGGCTGAACTCGTGGAAGCTGAAGAGCATATTGGAATGTATTTCCTATAATGGATTCACCATGAGGACTCCACCTCAAGGAGATTTCTTAGGAATGGTTCTTCTCCCTTCTTCCCAAACTCAGCCATTTCATATGTCCTAATGAATCTGTCAGGATGGTTGCTGTGGATCTGTGCCATGCACATCCCTTATCCAGCATCCTCATGATGGTGACTGATTTCTAAGGCACTAGACAAACTGAGTTATGGTCAAGGACAAAAAATGCTGAACTACACAGATGAAGCCTCCAACTGTACAAAACTCTGCAATCCTGAAGATGCCATAAGCAAACTCCAAATAAGTATTGTCAGGCAAACGCATGGTACCTTTCCTTCTCTCACACACACAAATGTTAGCTTTTGGTGGATGACCTAAATTTTGACACTTCACCACATTTTTGAGAAATTCAGTTTTCCTTTTTCATTTTCCGAGGACCTACAATCTAGAGCCAATCAAATTGGAGTTTCTTAAAGCATGGCTATTTTTATCTCACGGGCTTTAATGTTCATCGTCAGCAAATGCCACAATTTGTAGATAGTGATTGCCAAGAACCATCTCTATTTCCAGAAAAGTAGACTGTAGCCATTTCTATATTTTTTTTCCTTATCTTGTTTCCAGGCTCGTCTTGTAAAGTGCCCACAGGTGTTAAAATTACTTGGGATGTAGAAAAGCCAAAAATCTACTTGTGCTCTCTGCTTGCAGATCGAGGAAATTTGCTTAGAGATCAGATGCTTGGCTGTAGAACCAGCTTTGGCACTGTCTGGCATCACACTGGAAATCAGATGTTTGCCTTCACAACCAGGCTTGCTCCCTGCTAGTTCTACACCCGAATTTAACCCCACTCAATCCACTCATTAATCACTCCATAGATACTTATTTCTGACACAAAATGCTGAAACATTAATAGTCCAGTGACTCCTAAATTATATACTCCACAAACAGAAAAGAAACCCGGCAAAGAAGGAATTAAGAAATGCCTTCTTAATGGTCTAAACATCAGAACACTGATGGGATTAATTTCATTTTTGAATAGAAGCCAAGGAACACAATCACCCAAACAAAGGAGCACCCTATATTGGTGCTGATTTTGTGCTGATGAAATTCAATATTCCAGTCAAGTAAATGTGCTCTTCTCTCCGCCCTCCATTAAACATTCTGTTCTCTCTCTATCAACACCTCTCAGGCATCACTTTGAAGTCTCTCCAGCATGATGCATAGGAAAAATTCTAAAGATTAATTCGATTCCAAGAAGCTTTAAATAGAAAGAACAGAAAATTAAAGGAAAATAAGTAAAAGAACAAAACTTTATTTAAGAATTTGGGGCATTTCTGTTCTGTCTCTAAATTGTCCACTTGCATAGCACCACTCCCCCTGAGCCCACTGGCAAACCAGACCTTTCCTCACTGCTCTCATTTCAATATAGATTGCTGATACAGTCCATAAGTTATCTATGGCATTCTTCAGATATGATGGAACCACTTGCTTTTTTGTTGTAGTATTTTTTTTTTTTGAGGAACATATATCTTTATTGCATATTCTGAAAAGCCACTGTGTGAGTCATATCAGATGATCCATATAGAAGTCCTACATGAGTTCTAGATCATGATTCAGTGAAGCTTATTCTTGTTGACAGGACTGGTCATGCCATAACTTCATCAGTGGAAGGTGTGGAATCCTCTGGTGTTGACATAAAAAATAAAAATAAAAAAAGAAGAAAGAAACATAAAGATCCACAAATCTTGCCTGTGTGAGACTTTTCATGATTTGTTCTCAATCAGAAAGTGTATTTGAGTTTAGAAATTTTATTCCCTAAAACTTCTCAGTGCCTATTGTATAATGGAAGAGATAGAGGTGATGAATAACCTAATAATTAGTCCAATGTCTCCTTTTCATACATGTTCACAAAGAATGTTAGATGTGTACAGTATAAATGTACACATCATTGTACAAATGTGATACAACAGCCATTAAGACATAATGCAGAATGACAATGTAGTTATTAATATATAGTCACTCTGCATTCTCTTATATTTAATGTGCTTTTTCTTAGGGTTCTCCAATTAGGCTAGGCTGGCTGGCTGGCCAGTCTCAGAGATCCTCCTATCTCTGTCCTCCAAAACCTAAGTTTATAAGTATGGCTACTTATACGATTTTTACATGTATAGTAGGGATTAAACTTAGGTTCTCATACTTGCATAGTAAGCATTTTACTGAAGCCATAATTCTAATCCCCACGTTCATTCTTTGGGAGGCTCCAACTTGCATGGTGAGTTGTCTGATGCACCTCACAATGGTATTGACGGTACCTAACATTTTCCATTTTTCTTCTTCACAGGACAATTCAGCAGTGGCTTGCAAGGGTCCAGTCACTTCTCTTCTGCAATGAGAATATGTTCTGTGGACCCTTCCTGGAGAGCCAGAGGAGTTGTATGTGCCATGGTAGCACCACACTTTGCCAGCATCCTAGCCTATGAACCATAGGTGGTATCATAGTCAGGGTTTCTATTCCTGCACAAAACAGCAAGTTTGGGGAAGAAAGGGTTTATTCAGCTTACACTTCCACAATGCTGTTCATCACCAAAGAAAGTCAGGACTGGAGCTCACACAGGACAGGAATCTGGAGGCAGAAGCTGATGTAGAAGACATAGGCGGGTGCAGTTTACTAGACTGCTTCTCCTGACTATCTCAGCTTGCTTTCTTATAAAATCCAGGACTACCAGTCCAGGGATGGCATCACCTACAATGGGCCCTCCCAACAGTGATCATTAACTGAGAAAATGCCTTACAGCTGGATCTCATGGAGGCATTTCCTCAAGGGAGGCTCCTTTCTCTGTGATAACTCCAGCTTGTATCAAGTTGACACACAAAAACAGCCAGTGCAGGTGGAACAACACCTGTGCCATAAGCAGCCTGCCCAGCATCTCACACTGTGCCTCCTGCAATAAGGGCCCTGAGCTGTATAGACGCCGCTGTGAAACACAGGACATGGACTCTGAGATGAGTGAGCAGTTCATCAGTTTTGAGACTGACCTGGACTTCCAGGACTTGGAACTGAAGTACCTGTTGCAGAAAATGTATTCGTGCCTTTGTGTCCACACCACCTTCATCAGCAATGAGATTCACCTGGATATGTTTTTTGACCCTTGGTGGCACAAGTGCACATCCCTCAGTCTCCAGAACAAGAACTGCGTGGATTTATTCACTCGGTGATCGGCATGTCCATGCATATCTGCCGGGTGCCCAACAGCCTGGAACCTGCGTCTTTGTCAGTCCTTTCAGTGGAAACCACGCAGGAGACTGGAACATGCCCTTTGGGGAATTTGGCTACCCACCATAGGAAAAGACCTGTCTGCAAAATAGCCAATGCTACAACTGGATTCTCTTGCTGGGCAAATCGGCCGAAACTTTTATCGAGACTGTCCATATCTCCCTACATGATCAGACGCAGCTACCACCATACACAATGAGACTGGCAGGGTCTGGTGGACCTGTCAGATCCCTCCAAAAGGCAATTCTGCATCAAGATCTCCTATGTGCAGGTGTTCAGGTACAGCCTGAGGTTCAAGGCTGACATCCTACAAAGTGTTGTACAACAGGTGAACTAATCCTATACACAGGATGGTCAGTTCTATTCCTCTTCATCCATGATGCGTCTCCTGTTGGACTGATTTAACCTCCTGGCTTCTCCTGTGGAATCCCCAGCTGGAGTTACTTTCCTGTATGCTGAAGCACTGCCTGAAGTTCTATATTCTGTCATGAGGAAGGGTGTCAGAATTTTGTGAAGCTTTGAGTTGGTGGCAAGCATTCAGAAGACTTCACTTCACAGCACGTACTTCCATCATTCATTCTGTCTCTTCTTTTGAAATGTTCCCAGTGCCTTGGTGGTGGTGGTGGTGGTGGTCATGGTGGTGGTGGTGGTCTTGGTGGTGGTGATTTTATGTAGAAGGTGTGATGTGGTGTCCCATTTAGGGATGAATGTTTAGTCTCTTATTTTCAGCACTTTGGACAGCTATGATTCTTGCTTTTATCTATTGTCTACTCTACAAAGGAGCTTCTCTAACCAAAGTTGAGGACAGCCACAACTACATATATAAACATAAATATTAGGAGGCACTTTGACATGACCATCTGCCTTAGGGGCCTATGACTTCTCCAGCCAGGGCTTTTGACTAGTATTAAAGTAGCAGGAATGAATTTCACTACTGTGAACAGGCCTCAGACCCAAACAGAAAGTGCTTAGCTACTCCCTAACAGTCATTCTAAGATGGCACCAGTGGCTACTTCTTCCTGGCAGGTTGGTAATATAGCACACAGAGTCCAGAACTGGACCAAACCATTGATGGCTTTTCCCCAACCAACAGGCTACACTTCACATTCTGACACTGGGACTGGGTATTGATTTCTCTATGTTTTGAAGTCAAAATGGGTGGTAGGTAACTAGTAGATCCTTTCAAACCAGATTCTTCAGAAAATTCCTCTTAAAATCTACCTCCTTGGGTATGGTCAGTATTTCCTTTTCACACAGTCAATGTCTCTGTTGACAGAAGTAGACCTCAGAACAGACAAAAGGGAAGGGAGAAGAAAGGAAAGAGTCACTCATATAGAAACTTTGAAGGGTTTTTTGTTTTTGCTTTCCTTTTTGTGTCAGCTCATAATGCTTTGTATTAGTATTTTTTTTACCTTATAGGTCTTTTGCTTACATATTATAGTTTCTGATTTTTTATTTTTGGTATTTCTATGTGTGCTAGTGTGTGTGTGTGTCTGTTTGTATGTCATGTGTGTCAATGTGTGTGTATGCCTGTGCCATGTGTCTGTGTCAGTGTGTGTGTATGTTTGTGTGTCATGTATGTGTGTACATGTGTGTATTTGTCAATGTGTTTGTATATGGTATGTATGTATGTAATCTATATGTGTTTCTTGTACATTTTCTTTGGCTTTTTGTTTTTCCTGTTATTTTTTTTTTGTCCTATACAGGTATGTTTGTTTGTTGCTTGGTTTTATTTTCCTTTATAGATGCCTGTTTGTTTTCTAATGACAGGGAGCAAGAAGGGTTCAGAATCGGGTGGGTGGAGAGGGGGAAAGGATCTGGAAGCTGTTGGGAGGGATGAACCCTAGTCAGAATACATTGTATGAAAAAATACCTATTTTTTAAAGATAATGTGAGACTGACTTACTGGGCCTTAGCAAATTCTGAGGACTGTGCCTGGGATTACCTGGACAATACTGAGGGAAGGGGTCTGCTGGGCTTTTTCATTTGGAATTGCAGAAGGGGGTATTTGAGATCTCCTTCAGACAATAATCTTACACTGTTATTCATGAGAATGGCCTGATGGAGTGCTACACACAAGCAGAGATGTGTTAGCTGATGGTGACTGTACCACGGAAAGGAGCAAGAAGGACTTGTGTGACAGGAGAGGAGGGAGGAAAGGAAGGAAGGGTGAAGCATCTCCACCAGGGCTTGGCATGAACAGCGTTAGAATGTGATTTCTAGATCTCAATGACGTAGACAGATATACTAACAGGAAAAGCTTAGAGTTGATTCACATGGAAAGCAAAAACAGAATAGAACTGTGCTGGGAATAAAACCTGTGTTTAGAATAACAGCGTTAGCTTATTGCTCATTAACTTTACCTTGATTCGCATTTCCAATATATAAAGTATTGCCTTGAGACAAAATTTAAGCTCCTTTCTCAGACACCTAACAAAAGGGAAGATGTCCACTTATAGCTTTTCATGGAATATCTATGTCTGATTAATAGTAATTTTTTAAAAAAGAATATTCTTTAATGTGATGAAATGAACTATACTCATTAAAACTATAAATTAACTTTAAAAGTAAAATAAGTAATTCTTTGCTAGAATACAAATTTGTGTACTTAGTAGCCTTCTAACTTCATGTAATCAATGTTCTCTCTACTGAATTTCTTTCTGCAAGACAGCTGAGTGCCCTGGTACACATTGTCTATACACATTTTGACTGGGGCATTACTTCTATGCTAGTTGTAATGTTTTTTAATAAGCAAAGAGCCAGAATGAAAGGACAATGGTAAGTGCCTCATTGTCTGTACAAACCAATCACACAAGCTGACTTTAACTTAGGTTGAATAGCATCCAGTGATAAATTCTTAAATGTCCCTGTTAGAGTGTTTATTTTTTCAAAAACATTGTTTTGAGAAAATCTTGGTTGTCTTATTTATAATAAACTGTGTCTTTATATGTAGCCCATTTATATTGTAGTTTCTAATATTTATTCTCTATTATCTAGTCTCTGAGGACTCTGTCTTTGACTAGCAGTAGGCTGCCTTCTCCCTTCACTCCCATGTAGCCTTCATAGGAACGAATCTTCCAGAAACCTGATCTTAGGCATTCAGCCTACAGAACAGTAGGAAAATACATTTTTCATGGTCAAGCCATCAAATGATATGTTATTATCCATCCCTAGCAAATCAACACAGTAAAAGTTGTGCATGTGCCGGGCAGTGGTGGCGCACGCCTTTAGTCCCAGCACTTGGGAGGCAGAGGCAGGTGGATTTCTGAGTTCGAGGCCAGCCTGGTCTACAGAGTGAGTTCCAGAACAGCCAGGACTACATAGAGAAACCCTGTCTCGAAAAACCTAAAAAAAAAAAAAAAAAGCATGAATATCTACAGCCATATTCATCACAATAGTCCAAACGATAAAAATCACCCAAATCAGGTCTCAGCAAAACACATTACATCTCTACAGGGAAACGTTAGTCAACATTAAAAATAAATCCAATCCTCATGCCGCTTGCAAAGTGCATTAAAGTTAAACAGTTGGTACATGGAAGACGTCAAAAGCAAAGAACACATCATAGGTGATTCCAGTTGTGTGAAACACCTTTGCAAATGCAAAGAAGAAACACAAGGAGGATGAAGGTTTGCCATGGTTGAAGCATGAGGGAAAATAGTAACCAATAAACCACTCAGGTCTCTTTCAGAACATGTTACACATGAAATTGTGTGTGTGTGTGTGTTTACTTGCATTTCTGGCATGCAAGAAAACTAATGAACTAACATAATTTCAAGGCTAAGCTGTAAGGCACATGTATTATGTCTCAATAAATTTATGAAATTTAAAAGAAAAGGAAACCTGCCCTGCTTTCTTTTTTCTCTTTACCCCTATTTACTTTGCTCCACACTGTCTTGCTTGATGAAGAGTCTCTCTCTCTCAGTGTTTCAAGATGATCTGGAGATTTTCTTTTACCCCAAGTTGGAATCAAACTCACATCTTCACGTCTGAATGCCAGGACTGCAGATATGAACCAGCACAGTCTTGGATCCTTAACACATACTTGATCATGAGTAAACAACTGCTTCAAAAGAAAGAGTGAAAGGATGGGGGGTGGGAAAGAGTCCACTCTAATGCTTGGAAACAAAGAACAAAATTATACTCTAATGGACCATCACACTATGGCTTTTATAAAATTTAAATCATACTATAGGTTTTTTTCCTTTTCAACATCTTAGTGAAATCACAAACATAAATATAAGTTATAGGAAGAAAAGCAGAATGTACTAGAATGGATATAAAACAACAACTTGATAGTTTCGTGTAAAATTGAGAATGTAAGCCAGGAAATGTACATTAGATGCAAAAGAAAAATATGACAGGAAAAAATAAAAGCTATCAGTCAATTTTTACTGCAGTAAGTGAAGAGATGCGTGACAGAACTTGTCCTTAACATGAAAACACAAATCAAGTGTTTGTCTTTTGCAAACCATGGAGTGTGCAAAGGCAGTGACTTCAGTGTTATTTATGAGAGCATCATGTTGCTTCCAGATATGAAGACCTTGTCCTTAAATTCAAAGCAATTTTCTCTAAGTGCTTTGAATTTGGATTCCTTGTAGATTGCATGTGTGTGGAAATGGGCTACAAACTCTAGTCAGAGAGGAATCACTAGAGAAAAAAATAAATAAACAAATACATTTTAAAGAAAACAGTCTTTATTTGGTACTACCATAGCACAAGATCTTGAGAACAGAGGTCCCTGTCACTTCTGTCATTGCTTCAGCTCTGACCAAGGTCTTTCTGAAGTGTACTTCTTTAGGACTTTCTTTTTTCATTTGGACATCTGTTTTGTGAAGAAAGACTGTCTTTGGGGTCACTGTTGATGTTCAAAGATTACAACTGCCATCTTTGTCTTAGCTAACACCTGACTGAAGCAGTCTGGACTGGCACATCCCATGACTAGACTGTGAGAATGGCATTCTTTTCTCTGGTCTATCGGTTTATGGATATGACTACTTAGGTTTACCAAAGTATACCTCCATAAGTTAGTGACGGTAACACATTTGAAAAAATGAGAAATTTGAAGATGTCTTATTAATTAAAAATGTTATTTTTCAGAAATTCTTATTAAAGACTCCACATTTTTAATAATGCCAATGAATCTTAACTATGCACATCAAGCATTTATGGAAGACAAATACAGTACATCCTACATTTTCAAGATGTTCTTAGGGTATCTTTTGTATGTCATGTAGTTAAATTGCATCTGCCTTCTCTTTTGCTTTGCTATTGATTTCTATTAAAAGATGCCAAAGGGTGTTTATATAATAAGTTGCTCTATAAACAGCTTTCTCCTCAGACAATGAAATGAAAAATATTCACCTATAAACAGCCCAAATGCTTCTGTGAAGATGTTGCATTTAATGTGCTGAAAACTTGTGGTTTCCAAAAAGAAAATAAAGCAAAATAAAGGCAGCTTCACTTCAACTGACATACCACATCTTATGAATCCAATGCCACCGTATTCTAAGACCAAATCAAAGAGAATGTGATAGCTTAGGGGGGGATGTGATCTAAGAAAGTCCTGATATTAAAATATTTAAACTTTAAATCTTTTAGTAATTGATAACTGAGATTAAATTCCAAATAGGATGTGGTATCTAGATGCCAATAGAAATTCCATTCATAATGCAGAGATACTACGGAGGCCTGACTTAAGTGTTTTCCACTTAGTTCTTAACAAATCCAACACAGAATTGGGTATATCGCTTAAGATGAATGTTTGATGAGATTTAAAAACTCTACATGCAGAGAATCTTGTAACTAAACAAACTCCACTCCAGGAAAACAATGATCTTAGCTTCAAGGGCAGAAGAGAAAAACAGGTTTGTTATAAACAGGTTGCATTCATCTGTGCAAATTACCTAAAGCAATGAACCATGGAGTTTCTCAGCAGCTATTTCCCTTAAAATATGTGAAAATCCTTTCTTTCTTTCTCTTTGCATGGTCCAACACACTGAGGAAAATCTGAAACATATTTCTGAGACACCATGATGACACATAGTTTCCAAACAGATGTCAGAAACATACTAAGCCCCTATTTATTTTTCAATAATTAGGACTCTTTCTACCATAGTGAACTAGATTTTTGCAAATAAAGTACCAAAAATGTCTTCATCCTGAAACAAGAATGAGTGGGAAGAAGATGTGTATTTATAAATGATGTGTATGGGGTCATTCTAGTAAAATGCCAACTGTAAATAATTATATTATAATAAAAATAAAATGTTCTTTATATAGAGATGGTCTAATAAATACATTAACTACAGCATTATCAATATTGTGTACAGAACATAGTTGGAGAGAATAAGTGAGCATACAGAATGAACCCCTGGTCATTCTGTGATAAGAGCATATCTGCATGAAGCCAGGTCACAGACACACTAAGAGGTTATGACAAAAGTTACTATGAATTTCTTTTCTGCAGATGAAATTCCTCCACCAGAGCTTCACCAAATTAATTAATTAATTAATTAATTAATAAGATTCTACAGGTTAAGATGTTTGCCCTTAATTTCAGAGTGACTCAATTTCAGAGGTTGTTCAAAAATACTTTGAGTTGTATCCACAGTACTTAAGAAAAGAATCATAAATGCTTTTTTCAATCATGTAACAGTATGTGAAAATCAAAATCAAAACAAGTGGCATGTCTACACGAGTTTGCATACGCATCCATTCATGCTGTGCTAGCTGACAGGTCCTGAAGACAGCAATAGCTCAGTAGCAAAAATCACACCTACATCTGGACTTAGGTTCCTAATATTTCCCTCCATGAAAATCGTAAGGAGGTTATAAGAATGGGGGAAAAGCAAAATTCAAGATCAGATTGTAAGAAATGAGTGTGGGTCGGAGGTATTGTTAGACCTATTTTCGGAAAATCCAGTCTTCCATGAGTGAAAACAAAACAGAGAGATGGAGTCAAGAAGAGCTGAATTTGTCTTAAATGAAAATGATGTAGCAATTTGGGAGAAGGGTTTTTAAAAATGAGAAACTTCAATATACATGAGATAAAAATGAGTCAGTAATATAATGTCCTTGCAAAGGCTGGGAAGGGGACTGTGACCATTCTTTGGAATGGAAAACAGGGCCCAAGATTACTCATTTACCCTGACAGAACAGTGTGAGAGTATGGGATACTGGTGAAGATTGACATGAAGGATGAATACGGCAACTATTTTTCATCTTTTGATTTCTTAATGATGTATAATTTTCAAAAAGTAAGATACCAAGTATGAGGGAAGACAGTATGGAGGGTTTGCTGAAGAAAGCATCTGCAAGAGCCATGTAACAATGTGTCCGTTGTTACAGGCTATAGGCAAAGTCCATGTTTGACACCATAAAACCACTCCATCTCTCAGAATTTCTCCAGAAGAATAGAACTGCTTGGATGTGAAAATGTGACTGGTTTTGCTATACGATAACAACGTCTCTAAACAGACTAAATTAAAAACTGAGGGAAGAAAAATGCTATCAGCATGGCCAAGAATGTCTTCAAAATACCAGCCTATGACATCACATCAGTCAACTATAGAAAAATGAATGAATTGAAAGAAAGTCAAGAACTCAAATAAATCAGAGTGGTTGAGGGTGATGAACCAATCCCAGAGTCAGTGGGTTGAACAAGAAAAGTGGAAAGAGAGGTGGTTGTAATCAAAGCATGAGATGTTCTGACACGTTCAAAGATAAATTACCTGTATGGTCCAGGGTGTGATGTTGTTGAAGGTGGCCACAGAGATGTAGGGACTACAGGAGAGAAGAACATTCTATAAACACATAAGTCACCAAACACAAAGACTACGACTTTTAGTAGTCACTGTATGACATCAGTTCCAGGATGGTGATAAGCTATAAGCTCAAGGACTTCTTTGGGTGTACGAAAAATTAATAAATGTGTGCCTAAGAAACAAGTAGATCAAGCAATAATACTTAACACAGCAACAGCTGAAGGAACAGAAAAGGTGATTGAATGCTATAGTTTTTGGTCTTTAAAATCTTGAAAATAAAATCACAGTCTAAGTTTCACTGTGAGAAACATGCTCTGAAAACACATTAAGAGATCACCTAATTAAAATAACATAGATATTGAACATTTCTTTAGGTGCTTCTTGGCCATTCAAGTTTCCTCAGTTGAGAGTTCTTTGTTTAGCTCTGTACCCCATTTTTAAATAGGGTTATTTGGTTGTCTAGAGTCTAATTTCTTGAGTTCTTTGTATATATTAGGTATTAGCCCTCTATCAGATGTAGGATTGGTAAAGATCTTTCCCAATCTATTGGTTGCCATTTTGTCCTATTGACAGTGTCCTTTGCCTTACAGAAGCTTTCCAATTTTATGAGGTCCCATTTATCAATTCTTGATCTTAGAGCATAAGCCATTGGTGTTCAGGAACTTTTCCCCTATGCCTAGGTATTTGAGGTTCTTCTCCATCTTCTCTTCTATTAGTTTCAGTGTATCTGGTTTTATGTGAAGGTCCTTTATCCACTTGGACTTCAGTTTTGTACAAGGAGATAAGAATGGATCGATTTGCATTCTTCTATATACTGAACTCCAGTTGAACCAGCACAATTTATTGAAAATGCTGGGTTTTTTTTCTCCACTGGATGGTTTTAGCTCCTTTGTCAAAGATCAAGTGACCATAGGTATGTGGGTTCATTTCTGGATCTTCAATTCTATTCCATTGATCTTCCTGCCTGTCTCTGTACCAATACCATGCAGTTTTTATCACTATTGCTCTGTAGTATAGTATGAGATCAGGGATGGTGATTCCCCCAGAAGTTCTTTTATTGTTGATAATAGTTCTCGCTATCATGGGTTTTTTGTTATTTGAAATGAATTTGTGAATTGTTCTTTCTATCTCTATGAAGAATTGATTTGGAATTTTGATGGGGATTACATTGAATCTCTAGATTGCTTTTGGCAAGATGGCCATTTTTACTATATTAATCCTGCCAATCTTCGATTTCTTTCTTCAGAGACTTGAAGTTCTTGTCATACAGATTTTTCACTTGTTTGGTTAGATTCACAGCAATGTATTTTTATTATTTGTGACTATTGTGAAGGGTGTCTTTTCCCTACTTTCTTTCTCAGCCTGTTTATCCTTCGAGTAGAGGAAGGCTACTGATTTGTTTGAGTTGATTTTATATCCAGCCACTTTGCTGAAGTTGTTTATCAGGTTTAGGAGTTCTCTGGTGGAAGTTTTAAGGTCACTTAAGTATGCTATCATAATGCAAATCAAAATAACCCTGAGATTCCACCTCAAACCAGTTAGAATGGCCAAGATCAAAAACTCAGGTGATAACAGATGCTGGTGAGGATGTAGAGAAAGAGGAGCACTCCTCCACTGTTGGTGGGATTGCAATCTGGTACAACCACTCTGGAAATCAGTCTGGGTGTTTCTGAGAAAATTGGATATAGCATTACCTGAGGACCCAGCTATACCACTCCTGGGCATATACCCAGAAGATGCTCTAACATATAAAAAGGACATATGCTCTACTATGTTCATAGCAGCCTTATTTATTATAATAGTCAGAAGCTGGAAAGAACCCAGATGTCCTTCAACAGAGGAATGGATATAGAAAATTTGGTACATTACACAATGGAATATATTACTCAGCTATTAAAAACAATGAATTCGTGAAATCTTAGGCAAATGGATGGAACTAGAAAATATTATCCTGAGTGATGTAACCCAATCACAAGAGAACACACATGGTATATACTCACTGATAATTGGATATTAGCCCAAAAGCTCACAATATCCAAGATGCAACTCACAGACCACATGAAGCTCACGAACAAGGAAGACCACAGTGTTGGTGCTTTGGCCCATCTTAGAAGGAGTAACAAAATACACATGGGAGCAAATATGGAGACAAAGCATGGAACAGAAACTGAAGAAGGGGCCGCCCAGAGACTGCTCCACCTGGGTATCCATCCCTTGTGCAGTCACCAAAGGTAGACGAAGCTGTGGATGCCAGGAAGTGCATGCTGACAGGAGACTGATATAGCTGTCTCCTTAGAGGTCTGCCAGAGCCTGAAATATACAGAGGCAGATGCTCACTGCTAACCATTGAACTGATCATGGGGTTCCCAATGGAGGAGTGAGAGAGAAGACTGAAGGAGCTGAAAGGGTTTGCAGCCCCATGAGGAGAACAATAATACCAACCAATCAGAGCTCCCACGGTTTAAATCACCAGCCTGGGAGCACATAGGGAGGGACCCATGGCTCTAGTTGGATATGTAGGGGAGGATGACAGTGTCAGGCATAGGTGGGTGAGGAAGTCCTTGGTCCAGTGAAGGCTGGACGCCCCAGTGTGAGAGAAATTGTGGGTGGGGAGGTGGGAGTGGGCGCATATCCTCATAGAAGCAGGAGGAGGAAGGATGAGATGAGGGTTCCTGGGTGGGAGGGAATGGGAAATGAGGATTCTGTCTGAAATGTAAAGAAAATATCCAATAAAATAGAAAAAATAAATAAATTAAATAAAAAATAAATAAATAAAATAGTGTAGATACTGGAGAGGCTCATTAATGGTTGCAAGTGCTGCTTTCCTTGCAGAGAACCAGGGTTAGTTTTCATGACCCACATTGGCAGCTCACAGCCATCTGTAATTCCATCCTCTAGAGTGTGTGGTCATTTGCATACATTTGTTGCACATACAGACAAGTAGGCATACATACATATTAAAGAAAGAAAGAGTGTGTGCGCACATGCCAGAGGGGGGAGGCAAGGAGGGAAAGATGGAGGGAGGGATGGAAGGAGGAAGGGGGAGAGGGAGAGAGAACACAAAGATGGGCTCATCAATCAACGGATAAGTATCAAAATTCTATAAATAAGCCCATGCATTTTATCAATTGATGCTTTTGGTATTTTATTAGGATTATTTATTAGTACCATCATTTGTATATAATGGAGAAATTTATAAGACACTAGATTAACCAAGCAATAAAAATTAACATTACTAATGATAGAACAAACTATCATAATGTATTTTTTCGTATCTCATTTTTTTTACTATTTCTTTGATAATGTCAAACAGTGCATTTTAATCACACTCATCTCCCTGCTCCAATTCCTCCCAGATCTATTCCATTTGCTACCCACCCAACTTTTTGTCCTACCCCTGCCTCTTTTAAGACATTGAGTAAGTAGAGTTTCTGCAATCCTTATATTCTTGGTTATGTGGCTTTTCTCACTGCCACTTAGAGTCTTAGTATTTCCTTGTGAATTTAAGAAGTGTGTTTTCTCCATTTAATTTGATATTGGCTGTTGGTTTGTTGTATTATTGTTTTTATTATGTTAAGTATGGACCTTGAATTCCTGATCTCTCCAATACTTTTAACATAAAGGGGTGTTGTATTTTGCCAAATGCTTTTCAACATCTAATGAGATGATCATGTGATTTTTTTTTCTTTTAGTTTGATAATATAGTGGATTATGCTAATGTATTTTCCTATATTGAACCAACCTTTCATCCCTGGGATGAAGTCTACTTGATTGTGGTGAATGATGGTTTTAATGTGTTCTTGGATTCAGTTTGCAAGAATTTTACTGAGTAGTTTTGCATCAATATTCATAAGTGACATTGGTCTGAAGTTTGTTTTTTTGTTGGAGGCTGAAACCTTTGTTCAGTGGGGTATGTTGAACAACTCCAGTTTGCTATATACAGGATATTGCTCTCCTCTTGACTTTTGCTCTAGGCTGCAATGTGTGCAGTAACAACCAAGGAAAGAAAAGAAAGGTCTAAAGAATCTTGAAATCCAGGTACAGCAGAGACCTATAATCAAAGTAGGTATAGAAAGTAGAAAGGATTTTGCAGATTAGAGAGGTAATCTTCTCTCAACATAACTCTTTCTCTACTGAGTGTTACCCAAACTTCGAACAATAATCATGTATCTCATGGCTTTGGTTAGTCAGGAATCCAGGGACAATTCACAACACACAGAAAGAAAGAGAACAAAGAGTGTTCCAAGTTTAAGTCACATTTACTAGGTTATCTAATCTTGGACATACTTCTGCTGTAGTCCTTTTACTAAGAACATGTCAGTACATCTTAGCTGACCATCTTTGAAGGAGGAAATTATTGTTGTCTTATTGTCTTTTTAAACATTTCTGCATACAGTGTATTTTGATCATCGTTGTTACCCTCTTCCAGTTTCTTCTACATTCTCCCTGTCTAGCTGCTCCTCTGTCAACAAAACTTCCAGGTCTCCTCTCTCTCTCTCTCTCTCTCTCTCTCTCTCTCTCTCTCTCTCTCTCTCTCTCTGTCACAAAAATAAATAACTAAAAATAAATGATTGAAACAAGGAGACAAAAAGACAAAAAGTAAAACAAACAGAAAAAGTACAGAGAATAGAGCATCTCTTTTATGTTTCCAAACTAACCCTGAGCACACAGCCTGCCCTGGAGTA
Organism: Mastomys natalensis; assembly: GCA_021653895.1. Classification (NCBI taxonomy): domain Eukaryota; kingdom Metazoa; phylum Chordata; class Mammalia; order Rodentia; family Muridae; genus Mastomys; species Mastomys natalensis. The sequence continues at coordinate 239,040 of JAJTUV010001758.1, forward strand.
AGTACATTTTGGAGAAAAAAAATGATTTGAGAGGTGAAATAAGATAAGACTATAAATGCTAGGAGGCTAGGATGATCGGGTCTTATTCTACCTTTTGATCTTCCATTCCTTGCTCCTCTACCCACTTTTATTTTCTTCCATTGCTTTCAGAAATTCAGAAATCAAACCCTGACCTATACCTAGAGGAGTGAGGTATGCTGGTGATTTTGTTGAACAGAACTTTTTCCCATCAAACTACCTGGGGCTCTTACTTGAAATACCTCAATTCTTTCCAGCATCCTTCTCATGAGGAGAACATACAGTGGATCCTGTCATACCCTCTTCACAGGCCATCACTGAACATTCCATTCCCTCATCGAGACGACTCTAAAGCTGCAACTCTAAGAATGAAGAGAAAGAAGGACGTAAATCAATTGATCAGGAATGGGATAATTGTTTAAATAGCTTCTTTCACATAATTCAACCTAAGAATTTTTCTGGTTTTATGAGCTATTAAAATAATTACTTACTTTAAAATATGTCTCAAAAAAGGAGATACATATTTGTACTGTTTAATTTGTACACTTTAGACCCCAAAGTCTATTTCAAGTTACCCCCTTCACATTGAGTCACTGGAAAATCACCTTTGTGACTAAACTTCAAGGTAAATCGAGATATGTTTAATTTTTTTCAACCAGCTTCCTCCTCTCAGGTGTTCAGGGTGACATTACCACCTTAGGACACCAAGCTCAAATGCCCTTTATAGACATCCTGACAAACAGCAACTCATACCTTTGACATCAGAACTGCTCATTTGTCTTTATGTTCCAGAAGCTGCCATTCTGGCCACTGTTATTCTGTCTGGACATACCTTGCATTGGCATTTGGTAATATATTTAAACACACATTTGTACTGAAGAGCTAACTAGAGACAATTAAACTAAGTTGGAGTTACACTTTTAAAATGTAGTGTATATTTGTGTCTGTGTCTATGTCTGTGTTTCTATCCCTGTCTCTGTCTGTGTGCAGTATTGTATACGAATGCAAGCATATGAGAAGGCCAGAAAAGATGTGGGAACTAGAATTAGGAGTGCTGGTAAACTCTCCAACGTGGATTCGGGAAACCATGTTCAGATCCTCTGTAATACTCTCTTAGCTACTGAAATATCTGTCTATACCACACTAAACCTTTGAAGTTGAATCTTGATAATATGTCTTCAGAAGGCCAATGAATCAAGAAGTGTATGTTCACATCCATCTGAAGACTGTCCTAAAGACACATTGATGATAAATTTCAAAACATAATAGGAAATAGCTTCTTCTTCTTCTTCTTCTTCTTCTTCTTCTTCTTCTTCTTCTTCTTCTTCTTCTTTTTTAGTACAAGACTTCTCGTAAACTATTCACCCACTGGTGAATGAGTTGTCAGTTACCTGTGATTATCACACTATCAGATAATCTTGTGAAATATGAGGTGCATTAATGACTGAAGTAGTTTAGATGACGAATGGCATAGGATGCTAAAGAAATCATGATGAAGGTATTAATTCTTACAAAAATCATGTTTCCCAATGACTCTTAGCCATGTAAGTCTCTGTGCTGACTTTGACTTTCTGATGTCCTTGGCTCCTTGGCCAGTGGGAGGAAATGTATGGAATAAAGAGGCACAAGACAGAGTATTAACTAGGGTAAGTGAAAGATCAACACATTGGGGTGCAATGGCTACTGAAACAATCCAAACCACTCTAGAAAAACAAACAAACAGAACCAACAACATGAAGACAGTTGCTGTTTATTTCACTTCTTCTTTAATTTCCAATGTGGCATAATTTCACTTAGATGTTAATTAGGAATATCAAAAGTGTGGTTATAAATTGGCTTACTTCTAATTTGGGAACATTTTGTATCAAATAATCAATTAGACTTGCAATTATTTTCCCGCTGCCTGCTAAACTAACTTGTACCTGGAAGAGACACAGCATGTGCTCTGTTTTAAATTTCCATGGATTCAAGTGGTTAATATTTATATCCATTTATTTCTGTAAAATAATAATTTAATCCTCCTCCATAGTTATAGTAGATTATCAGTTGATTCTTCTAACCTAATATCAAACGGGGTCATCACAAGTAGATTGGTCCACACATCTAAGGTCAGTGGAAGATGCTCTACACATGCATTGAAATGTGTTTGGCTATTCCCAAGGGTCAGAGGCCAGCCTATTCTTTGGATTGTAGCTGAGTGGCAAGAAAGGATGAATTTTACCAAATCTTCTGATGGTCATCCTTGGATCTACTTCATTAACATATCACTCAGTTCTTACTCACTGCAATGAAACACTGGGCATAACCAACCTTAATGGAGATGTATTCATTTTGGCTTACAGTTTGACATGTCTCTATTGTTTCTGGGCCTGTGGTGAGGAAGAATATCAGCACAGAGGTATAGCAAAGCACCTCACTTGAATGGACAGGAGGGAGAGGGAAAGGGACCATGGGTAAGCTATCATTCTTACAGCATATGCCCCACCAGCCTATATGGATTCCTAATATCCCTCCTCTCAGCAATATAACCAGCTGAGATCAAGAACTCAAACCCTGAGCCCTTGGAAACCATTCTAGACCCACACTCTAACAAAGACCCATATCTGAGGCTAAGGAATGAGGAGTTACAGTATCACTCTGCAAAGGGTATGGAAGTATGAGGTTATAAGGAATTGGGGGAATAAGTACATCCTCATTTATACATATACATATAATTTATTATTAAAATAATATATATTATTGTATGGAAATTAAATTAAACATATGTAAGTATATAATTTCCCTTCTATGAATAATTCTTGCCATGGAGTTCTCAGAAAATTACTTCCTGAACCTCACATATAATCCATTCAATGTTAAATGACCAAGAGCACTTGCTGTAATATCAAATTAAGTGATCTTTTCTGTTTTGTTTTGTGTTGTGTTGATTTTATGAGGGTTCTAGAATGTATGTTTCTGGAAAACAAGGGTCTTCCTGCTCGTCACCTCTAAGTATTTAGCAATTGAGATGTGCCTGTGATGTATTAGCTAGTCAGATAAAAGAATCATGTGAGGTGTGCTCTCTGGGATTCTTCTTCTGGGCTAATGTCGTCAGCACATGAACTGTTCATCTAGAATCAGACAATCTGCAAAGGCTCAGAGAGGCTTTAGGAGACACTATGTGGATCTCAGCTACAATATAAGCACATTACCCCACATTGCACCTAGTCGCTATGCCTTTTGTTCCATTTATTGTTGCTTAGAAAAAGATACCTCATCTCTGTTCCTTTTTATGTGCTGCATTGTGTCTCTTCCAAAATACAGCTGATCAGACTTTAGTTCCTAGTATCTCCAGAAACAGAACCTTACACAGATATTTTGTAATAGTAGTAGTAGTAGTAATAACAACAGTTAAAATACAAACTGACACATTATTGACAATTATCCTTATGATACAGGATATTGGGGGACAGATATATACCAAAATTCAAAGAACAACAACAACAACAAAAGAAACATGACTGCATGCACAGGACAAACAGAACCTCCACTTCATACTTCTATTATACAGAACTAGAAAAGTCACATATCTCCCTTAGATGAACAGACCTTAGGTGAACAAAGTACAAATGAAGAGTGAGCGCTGTCTTCCAAATGGTTCTTTACATAATTTAAGCTACCAACATAGATAATGACTAACATGAGAAATCTCTCTTTATAAATTATTATCACTAATAATCTAGATTGCCATCATCATGTGTTTAGGAGTCACACTCAATATTCTTGCATGACATGAGATGTCTAATATATCTTAATTGGCTGCATAGGCAGATAGAAAAGCATAATTTATTATCCTGTATAGATATGGCCATTGTAGCATATGGAAAACAATAGATAGAAAACCTGTCAAAACTGCCAGCAGTAATATTTGAGTTACTTACTTGAATCTTGATCTGATCTATCCTGTATGAGGAAGTTTTTGATTTATGTGTTTAATGAAACCTGCACTGAAGCAGAAGAGTAACATGAATTTTAAAAATCTGCTTCATAGGATAAAATTGAAGGAACTCAAATCCTACATTTATTAGAAAATGATAGATAATCTTAATAGATAACATAATGGTACTATAATAAATTATAGTTCTTCAGAAAAGCACAAATCAGATAAAATGTCTCCCAGAAGATTAACCAGTCATCTAATGGGAAGTTTAGAATCAAAATGTACAATAGAGTAGGAGACATAAATTATAGAAGAGTATGCATTTTTTCAAGCTTGATTTTAAACAAAGTTACATATTTTGAATAACCTAATGAAGTATTTATTAGATAGAGATTAAATATAAATACTAATAATGAGGTATCACACAAAAACCAAATAACAGCAATAGAGAGAGAACAAATTATTATCATTCATGGAGGCTCCTGGGGACAGACTCAGATATAGAGATCTTCATGAAGAACGTTTATTAATTAGAAGTCTATAGTAACTTCTTTGAAGAAGAGAGAACAATAGGGATGGGCAGAAAGAGATATCAAACTGAGGTCAAATTACAACAGAGCCCTCAACTGACACTTTGGCTAGATATGAACTAATAGTGGTCTTAGGGATATTAAGGGAAAGATGCTGTGACGGTCTTTAGAGACCAACTTCTGGAAAAAGCATATATAAACTTAGATGTTCCCTTCCACTGAGAGAAGTACTTAGCATTAAACTGCAAAAGATATCATTCTCAGGAGTAGGAAGGAGAACTTTGGCTAAAAGGGGATAGTCTAGGTAGTTTACATATCATCCAGTACAATACTCCCTTGCCATGTAAATTATTGTGTTTCAAATATGTTCAGCCTTACCAGATTCATTCTGTCTCTTTTCCTAGAGTAAATTCTAGAAGACATAAACTTACACAGATCCTTCTGCTGGTGGTTGGAGAGCTATGATTAGCTATCTTCTTCTCCCTCTATTATCAGTTTTATATTCTTTTTCAGTATTGGCTGGCAACACAATCTATATGATGGATAATAATGTGCAGTTTGAGTTCACTCGACATCCATACCCTTAATAAGTTAGGGAAACTTCATCAGGAAGGAATCTCTCAAAAGACAATTCACTATACCTTGATATCAAAATATATTCCTTCCATTCATGTTATGTGAGAGAAGCCATGGTTATCTGTCCATTTTCTTCAGTTAAGTAGTCATTAGAGATAGATATTACACCTGTAGTTGCAAACTATGTTGAAACCTATTAGTTGGGACTCCTGGAAACTTTAGTGAACTGTGCTTTGATGACAACAATGCTTACCTTATTTTGAAGTACTCCCACTTGTCTCTCACCATCTCCAAACAGCTTTCCATCTCCTGTGCAGTGTAAGGAGGCCAGTACTCTAACAACGGTTCATCTTTGACCCCAGAGTTTCAGGTACAGACGTAACTGGTTTCCTTCACAATGTTTCCTGACCTCAGAGTTCTGAGAAATCACAGTCTCTCATTTTAAACAGCATACGTATAGCTAAGAGGATAGAGTTTGAAGTTTCTAGATGACCCTCTTATCTAGGTTTTTTGTTTGTTTGTTTGTTTGTTTGTTTTTACTCCTCCATGCTGTCTATTTTATTAGTATTAAAGATGCTGAGCTAGGCTTCTAGTAAGATAAGACTTCAATGGTCTGTACCGAACTGTGAACCCTATGAACCACAATGCTGACTGCCAGGCAAGATCTACTCATTGGTGAAAACGTGACATTATTATTATGGAAGTAACTAACTATTCCTAGGTGGGATTTGATCCCTGTTACACAGTAGGGTGCTTTGAACCCAGTCCAAAAAAAAAACCAACAAAAAACAACAACAACAACAAAAAAAAAAACTATGGTTGCTGAAGAGAACAGCCCTATAGGGTGGAGAATTTACTGCTGTTATTTAGCTACATTGACATGGTACCAAACTGCATTCTGTTTCTATTTATGCTCACAGAGAAATCTCTTAGCCTTAATTAAAGATACTTCTCTTTTCAGTGAATAATGCTTTGTTCAGATAATCATGGATGTTCAAGGTGATCAGAATAAATGTCGCTTGAGCACTCAGACATAAACAGGACATTAACATCATGGACTAACCCAGAAAAAAAGGCTAGAAAGAATGTACAAGCTGGAAGACGGAAAGATAGCTACAAAATGCTCTCTTCAGCTAATGACACAGTTATTACAAACACAATATTACAGCAGCTACAGTTACCTGCACTGGACCTATACAAGACTGGCCCTATCAATAGCCAGTCATAACTCAAAGAAGGTCTAATGGGTTACTACACTTTCCTGCTCAACTACTGCTACCAATGGAGTCTATGGAGACAGTCAATGTCTTCAGTTGTATACACAATGGTGACCCCCACATCATCTGTCATAAAAATGGTTCTAGTTAGAATAGATGTGTTAAAAGCAAATAAAAGGGAAAGGGATCTCTAGGGAGGAGAGAGAGTTGACAAGGATAGGAAGGAGACAAACAAGGGTTGGTACATAGAATGCCCTTTATATGAATGAAATTGCCAAAACACAAACTAATTGATTAATCAATAGAAATGAAAAAGAAGGAAAATTGGTTGCATTCAAATTTAGAGAACTACAAAACGCAACAATAATTTATGCCACACTTACAAAACATTCATAAAAGACAATCATTCTGTCAAAATAAATTACTTTTGAAGGCAGAAACACTGTGAATTTTACATATGAATCAGTCTCCATGCATGTATAAAAATGGCCTAGTTGAAATGTAGTTTACCTTATCGTGTTTTCATACCAAATATGTAATAAGATGTATGACAGTGCCTTCCGATGAGATCAGAGCAAAGCCAAGAAAAATATCCATGCACATGTGTTCACTCTGTTAATGTGTAATGAATTTGTAGCCGGAAACTGCAATTTTAAAGTAGAGTTTCATTTTACTGAATATATATTTATAACTATCTGAATATACAGGCTGATATATATTTCTAGAAGAATGTACACGGAATTTGGAAAAAAATGAGAGGGAGAATTTGGGAGCAGATGGGATTTAACTAGTTATAGATTGTTTTAAGAGCATTAACTGATGTAAGTGAGGGAAAGAAAAGAGGATTTGGGGGAGGATGTTGGAAATTAAATGTTATACTTCAACAAGTGAAGTTAAAAATTCCCACTATACCTTTATGTTTATGGGTTAGGTAGTTACATATAAGATTAGCTGCTAGTAGACGGGTAGTTACATGTAGGATTAGCTGCTGGTGAACTGGTAGTTACAGTTGGACTAGTTGTTGATGGACTGGTAGTTACATATAGGACTACCTGTTGATGGACTGGTAGTTACATATAGGATTAGCCTCTGGTGGACTGATAGCTAGCTACATATAGAATTGGCTGCTGGTGGACAGGGTAAAAATATTTGTACTTGTAAACAGTAAAAAAAATGCGACATGTAAGCAATGCAATTAAATTAGGACAGTGTATATAGATTATAATACTGAAACTGGCCCAATAATAAGAAGAGCTGCTATTTGGTAGAAATCAATATAAATTAAAAAGAAAGAGGAATACCAACTGGGTAGAAACATTTATTTGTTCATTCATTCATGCATTCATTCATTCATTGTGAATGAGGAGAGAGCATGGCACACATATGTAGGTCAGAGCATAACTATAGGGTGAATTCTTTCCTTCGCTACATGGATTCCACAGGGCAACCTCAGGGAGTCATTCTCATCAGCAAGGGACTTTATCTGCTGATCCATCTCATCAGTGGTAATGTACAGCTGTATAATATTGGGAATGATTCAGAAAAGAAAGGAATGCTTGGTCTTGGTGAGAAAATTAATTTTGAAGAAGGAGGAGGAGGAGTAAAAAGAAGAGGAGGAGAAAGAGGAGGAGGAGGAAACTACAATGACAATGACAATGTCAAGGGAAGATGTTTACATTCCGAAGTTCCAGAGGAAATGTTTCCACACAATAGAAGGGAGAATAAATTGTTTTGCATAAGAGAAAGATATTTGGTTTTGGGTAGAAAGAGGAGTACATCCTACTCTAAAAACTTCTATTGTCCTCATTATCTCTGTTCCCTGTATCATTCTCAACTATCTTACTTTCTCCATGAAAATTAGAAGTGCAGAGTTGAATAAACAAGTAGTATCAGTAGGAGTGAGAGGAGAGAGAAAATATCAACACACAGCAGGAGGGGTATCTCTTTTAAATCTTTATGTTGTTTGCTTAGTTAGCTTTCCATTATTATAGCAAGCCTATGAGCAAGCAACTTACAGAAAATTTACTTTGTCTCATCATTTAGAGGGTTTCATCCATGATAGAATGCACTGATTGGTCAAGACAAACCAGCACAGCATGTTGGGGACACATGAGTAATCAACTCCTCACTTCTTGGCAGGGAAACATGAGAGAAATGTGTTACTGCTCTTATTGATGCAATGAACCTAAGAGTAGGGCCTGAGAATGAAGCCAGCTTTACTCAGAGCCTCGGACATTTATTCTTGAAGGTTAAGCAATGTCATATGAGCAAATGTTTCATGGGTTTAGTCTGTATACAGTAATTAGTGCGCGGAAATATCATTCTGAATAGTGATGGGTAAGATGATTGGTAATGTAAAGGAAAACCCACCCATGTTATTATACCTAGGAGGGGCACAAAAGCACACTCCAACAACAACCTATCCTATGGAGGAACAGAGATTGTAAGACTCTTGTTTACTTGGCGTTTTCTTATAAGTCCACACAGCTTCATTCATGGACTGGGTTACCACAAACAGGAAGGGGTCCAGTTTTCATGATTTAGTACAGAAGTACTATATAAGACCCAAGGACTTCTTGTGGATCATCACCTTTAAAGTTCCCACCAGTTCCCAGAAAAGCAAAGCTGGGTACCAAGGCTTTAAGCATGTGAGCCTCCGGCATATGATGATCTACAGCATTTGTCTTTAAAGAATAAAATGGTACAGTTCTAAGAAGCTGAGGACTATAACAACAATGAAAAGTTTCCGGAGATACACTTGATGACACTAAGCCTTTCCATGGTGTTTTACATGCCCAATTTTATTATTTTAGCTTTAACAAACTACAAATGAGACACGCTTTTACCCATTTTCCAGTTGAGGATGTTGGAGTTAAGGGATGTGAAAAGGTTTCTTCAGGCTAAAATCAATGAGCAAATGGTAAGCTGTGATCCATAATCTATGTAAAACTCCATGCATGTCTTTTAGACATGGAAAGCTATTAGATGTCTTCATTTAAGGAAGGCATATAAAGTTTTGAGGGATATAATTCTGATAAATGAAGGACTGAGTGGAAGAGCAGAAACAATAGGAAGCAAACAAGCTTCAACGGGGTTGCAGTTGGCAAGTATTTGAAAAACTATGAATCAGTGTAGGACATAGACCAGAAATGTGTAGGCATGTAAGTGGGATTGAGAGGATCCACCCAATATGCAGCCCTCTTTTCCCTTTCTACCATGCTTAATTACTCCTATCCCCAAGATGTTCATTTTAAGGATGTCACCAGCATATCTCTCTGAATTTGTTTTTCCACCATTTCCATGACCTCAGTAGAAAGGGAGAAGTGTCAAAAAGAACATAACAGAATCTGATGGCATTGTACATCCTATGTCAAGGTCAGTTACTTTGAATAAAATTCAAGATAAAGTTAGCATGGCCACCCTGACATTACAAAGCATTTAGAGGGAGGGAGTGGTCTGGTCCTCTAGAAGCAACCAATTCAAAACCAGCCTCCCCATGGGCTCATAGTTTTCTCAAAGAGCACTCCTCCCTCGACTTTTGGTATATTTTGTGTATGTAAGGAGCATGAAAAATTTAAGAGTATTTGAAGAAGACTACTCCACTATTAATTTTAAAACAATTGCCTTCTGTGACAATGGCCTCAGTGTTTACCAAATGTTTGCAATGAGCAGACACCTTCTCTGAACAGGTGTAGTGTCCTCAATGAATGTCGCAGCATACATACATTTATGTATGTTCAGGCCTCTGAAACAAAGTGTAGAATAATGAAAATGTACAAATGTTCAGATGTGTTCCGAGAAAGCCCGATGGTAGGTAGTGCTTATTGAGGATCAGGAAACACAAGGGAAGAATCGTGAATCACCTCGTATTTCTGTTGCTACCTGTACAACTACTAAAGAGGCAGAACTTAATATAATGTGAATTTGTCTTTAGGGCAGAATATAATTTCGTGTACTTTTTGTCATGGGGATCCATTTATTCCTTTTTCACAAACAGCCTCTTTGTTTTTCCCCTTAAAGTGTGCTATATAGCATGCATTTATTTCTCTTTGTTCTTCCCTCCCCCTCGTGGTATAAGGAGGAAAATCCCTGAACAGATGTTGTGTTAAGATTGCCAAACTCATTTTGCTCTTGATGTTTCATGCTCGAAGCTAGTAGTTGGAGAACGCATTGGTAGAATGAACCTCTTGTTCTATACCGTACACTTAAGAGCAGAAAGACAGTTGGAAAGAAATGTAATACAGCCACCTTTTTTAAAAAATCAGTGTCATTGAGCATTCAAAGCTAAGCAGAAGGGAGAGGCTGGCAAAGTCCCGAAAAGTAGATATACAGCCTGAGTTTCCAACATTGTGCTTATTCTGCTATTAAAAATCATGTTGTATTAAAAAAAAAAAAAAAAACAAAAAACAAAACATGTCAATGAGATATTCACAATAGGGAGAAATCTAACATAAGTCCAAAGATGCATCCTGATGAACATTAATGGTTAAAACAAACTGCATAAAAAAATGGTCAAAGCAAACAAGAGGCAGCAAATGGCCCCTACACCCAGCTGACAATGGAACTGCACAGGTTCTGCCTTCATCTGTATGTTATGTACACATAAACATACATTTCTTCTGATTGAACATCCTTTGTGCTTAAACAGCATACTATAGTAAAGCCTTAGAGCAAAACAACCCTCTTCTTAAAATACAGCACCTCCAGCCTGACCAGGGATTACGATAGTTAGTGATGTGCTGATAGCAGAGAGATGAGAAGCAGCCAGGCTCAGACGCCTCCATGGTTATGAGGAAATGTCTGCCACACTCCTGTGTGTGTTCCAGAAAACCTGTAGCAACAGAAGATGATGCTGGAATTTGTGGATTTCTGGGAGGCTGTTGAGAGAAACACAGATGGTTTTTTCAGAAGTCTGGACTTGTATAAATATTCACTCTAGGATTCTCATATCTGCCATTCAAAGTGCTATAAACTTAGGACCTTTCACATTAGAATTTTTCTTAGGGGTCTGATGTGAGAAGTCTAAGATCAAAGTGGTTCCATGGGCAAGACAGGCATTCTTCAAAGACCTCTGCTCTCAGTCTACAGATGGTATCTATCTATCACATATACATATACATATACATATACATATACATATACATATACATATACATATACATATACATATACATATACATATACATTATATACATATACATATACATATACATATACATATACATATACATATACATATACATATACATATACATATACATCCCTCCTCCTCTCTCTCTCCCTCCCTCCCTCCTTCCTTCCCCTTCCCTCCTCTCTGTCTCTCTCCCATGATTGTGTCCTTATCTTTTCTTATAAGAGCATCATTTTTATTGTTTTGGAAAAAACTGATAACTTCATGATTCTTGAGACTTTTCAAGTATTATTTGTTACTTCATAGACAGTTGGCTTCATGATCTTCCTCGTAGTTCCTGACCCTAGACTGATAGGACACAAGAGTAGGCACCCTGTCTCCAAATAAAGTCAAATCCAGCACTACTAAAGTTTGGATCTTCCAAGTGATTTTGAATGGGACAGGGTTACAAGATTCTACTCCTTACTCAGAAGATTAATGGACTCATTACTGAGCACTTGTTAAATTCCCAAAACTGAGTTATGTGTTTGGAATTCACAGAGTAGTCTCTGGCCCTTGTCCTCTGGAAGTTTCTAAAGATGTATAGAATAGGATTTACTAAAGAGTCTTATTTTAAAGCCTTCTAGTCATCCTTCGAAGGTTAAGCATTCACAAATATTAAATAAATAAGAATGTCTGGATTACCAAGTCTTTATAAAACACAGCAAGAACCAGAGTATGTGACATTTCATGGTTTGAAAAGTATACAGGAACTCACAGACAGAGAAAGGATAAGGAGAATGTCAACTGCAGTATGTAACACATGTCACATTGTAGTGAGACATAGTCATGGCTCATGAAGTCTCAAAGGAGCCATCAAAGCACAAACCAAAGAATCAAAGATGAAAGTGACTGAAAGGCTCCAAGAGCTGTCATATATTCCAAAAAAATCAAAGGAAATTTTAAATTACATATAAAATTCTATTTTAAAATTGAGTCTGTATGGATTTTTCATAACAAAATTTTGTTATAGCTGCAAAGTCCAAAAACAGTATTCCAAACATCCCAGCAATGATTTCCATACAGCTACCTTAGCAATTCATCCCCCAAACAGCTATAACTCAAGCATGAGGACTTGAATAAAAAAGACATAAAACAAAGAAAACCACAACAAAAGTCTCAGGGTTCCTGTAACACTGAGCATTGGTAGACTGAGGCTGAGAGATCCCTGGCTCACTAACCAGCTAGTCTAGCCATCTCTCATTGCATACTGCATTCAGAATCTATCTCAAAATATATGGTGTAAAGTAATAAAGACAGACACCTGATATTGACCTCTGGCCTCTACACACACAACACAACACGACACAACACACACAGAGAGAAAGAGAGACAGAGACAAAGAGAAAGATACAGAGGGAGACACAGAGGGACAGAGACAAAAAGAGAGACACAGAAGGAAACACAGAGAGACAGAGACACTGAGTAACAAAGTGACAGAGAGAATTACGTATCATCAAAAATCCTGATCTTCTAAGAATTTGCTACCAAATTGGATCATTCTAATTGAATGAGATTTAAGATCACATTAACACAATCACATATCTATATAGAGGAAGTTTTACATAAGAAGATATAGGTATATCGGGGACTCTCTCCACATGTAGAAATTACTCAGAAAGGTTTCTCCTCATTCATCTAAGAAGAGAAAGCTCAAGGTACTTTTTTCTGGCTCAGATAATAAAAAAAGATCTATTTTTCAGTAAGGACAGTTAAATTACCATCATATGCAACTGTGCGTTGTGTGCAGTCACCACCTGAGGACAGTCACTTTTTAGGAGGATCCATTCTGACTTAGTTTATTTTCATAGTCAGCTCAATCACATAGTCCTTGAAATGGCACTCATGTAGCACAAATGGAATTCAGAGAGCTAAAAAAAGAAGAGAGCTTTGCACTAAGATACAATTACATCCGACTCTTGAAGTTACTCTGCCTCTTAATGCCCCATATTCTGCCTTTGCCTCTCAACATGATTGGGTTTATTTGTAGCACATTTTATATCAAACATCCAAGGTGAAAACAAGCTTTGTTAACTAATCGCTAAAAATGTCTGTCCCATGATTGACCTATCCCTGAGGCATGCAATTTTTTTTTTTTGTAATGTGCCTATTCTTGTGTGCTGTCAATGTGGCATAGTACCAAGTAGCAAGCTCAGAAAACCAGCTGTCTGCAAGGTAACAGATTATAGTTTGGAAATACCAAGTATTATGAAGATCTCATCCCGACAGCAGACTGTCGAGAATGTACTCATCTTTGTCCCTAAGCTATGCTCTTTAAAAATATATATATGATTAATGCAAAGGTTTAAATGCTAGATGTGTCCTGTTTTCAAAGTCCCTTGCTATGTAAGGCACAAGATTCCTTGTTTGGGGGTAATATATTATTCCCATAGCTTTCAAAAATGTACTTGACTAAGATGTAGACTTTAGACTGTTAAACAGTAACACTCTAACTATGTCAGGAGAACTTGCTACCATGAAATAACTTTTCTAAGTCAATGAATGTGTTTATACAATGCAAGGTGCCCCATATTCCCCAACCCTCTGGACCTTCATTTCTTAAACCTGGATCAAAGAAAAGAGGACAAGACATCCGAATAATCTAAGGATCAGAGAACACTGATGTGAAATATATATAGGTCTTTGCCATTTCCTAAGTGTCTCATTAAACATGTCCCCAGAAGTATCACAAGTCGGGCTTGGAGGTTGATTATTTTACCTATAGTCAATGATCTATCAAGTCACCAAGTCTCAATATATTATATATTTACTGAATATATTATATTCAGTAAAGCACTAGTATTTCTAACCTTGGCTATAAGTCATCTTGATGTTTACCACAAATAGAGACATTTCAACTATTTTCATATTAGACAAGCATCATTAAACCATCTTGCATTTATCTTTTTGCCAACAAGGGATATTTTTAAATGTTAACAAAACTTTTGGCGAGTATTTCACATGCTGTATATCATTCTTCATACATCTATACATATACAGTAAATTACTTACTTTCAAATGTGATGATAGTTTTATTGGTCATAAAAATAATTTCAACTAGTTGATTAAAGAAATACAGGCATATATAGAGGTTTTTTTTTTTTTTCAAAATTGACAGTTACTAATGATAATCGAAGATAAGTGCAAATTAACCATTAAGTATTTAGTCTTTATTTAAGAACACAGGATGGAAATTGTAATAACAGCTAAATTGCCTGTGTTAATGGCCTTCTGATTTGTGCTATTATCCATTCTTGTTAACCATTATTCTGAAACTGCATTTCCACTTAAAAAATAAAAGAAGAAAAATGTGCAGACACATCAACTGAATTTAGAGAATGCTGTGAAGGGAGAATAGTTTCTGGTTGCCAAGGAAACGTGATCTCCTATATGCTGTGTTTAAATGGCTTTCTACTTGGCATACTGATCCTGGCCTTGTGACATATAGAAAGAAGTAAAAGTTGAGATTATAATGTTTAAATGTATATGAATCAAATGAACATCAAAATGCTGTTCTGTCAGATAATGAACATGTATATTCAGTCAACACATTAAATTATCTCACACCATTCCTAAGTAAAAGCAAACTTAATACAGTGGCTAAGAATAGTGTGCAGAGTTAATACTGAGGAACATGAATTAATAGTGGCATGAAGAACAGAAAATTTCAAAATATAATTAGATCTCACTTTCATACTATAAATGTATTCGCTTTAATTAATGATTAATTAATTAACAAATGTGTATGAGTAATTACATAGGTAACAGAATTAATGATTAAAGATGTTATTTTCTTCTTTCACCTTCGCTTTTTCTATCAAGTAAAATACAATAAAGAGGAACCCAGACCCCACAAAGGCATCACGTGTACTACTTGCTATAACATAAGGAAATAATGCTATGCTTATTTTTTCATAGGGCCAAGCAAAGAAGCCCAGAAACACTGAATATATAAACAAGGTCATTTGTTTAGGTTTCTGTTTTTTCCATATAGATGGCATGACTTCTGAGAATATGCAAAATGAATAATTATGAAAAGCAACTGTGGGTAGCACCTGGATGCCTGTGTTGTGCTTTCTGACACGATGTCTTCTGAAGGCTGGATCAGTCAAGCTTTTCCATTCAAGTCTGTCTCTGTTTTGAACTTGTCTACTATAAAGCCCTTTGCAGAGGCACCACCTGTCTTATTTGACTCATCCTGCATGATTTAAATAAAAAATTCATATTTATTCTATGCTATACTTTTATTTATTTAAAGTCCACTTTTAAAGAGAAGTAAAAAGTGGAATTTCACATGACCTAGGTCTGCAGCCAGAGGTTTTCAGAACTAAATAATTGCCTGCTGTTGTTTCATGAATGAGCTTTTGTTGAATGCCAGCTCTCCATTTTTTTTTTCCCTCAGGTTGTCCAGGTGCGGCTGCATACCAGTCTGGAAAGTAAAAGCAAAGTTCGGAATGCGTGGAGTTACAGCTCTTGTAGAGGAAGACCCTCTCTGAAGATCTTCAGTGAAACAGCTTGTCTCATGCCCTTTATTCGAAGTGAATCACGGTCTATAATGGGATGAGGTTCTTCTTAGGTTGAACTTTCATTGGTCAACACTTAAGGTTTGGTATACCTCATTTGCAACGAGAGATGTTCTTGGAAACCCAGATACTTGCTGGGCAAACACTTTTATTGGCAAAGAGAAAGTTGAACTTGTAGGTTTGCCAAGGGCTTCGTGACCTTCCTCAGGTAGAGGATGTGGTAGTCGGGCTCCCCAAAAAAGGTTAGGCAGAGAAAAGGAAGCCCTGCTGAAAAAGGGAGTCTTCCATTTTGCAAGACGATCTCCAAGGAGCTGTCCAAATATGATAGACTGGGACCTTAAATATCAGATTTTCCCCACACCTAGCAAGTGGTTCCTGCACTTTGAAAATCTTCATTGTCAGGGTAACGCACACTTGTCTAATTCATGAGATGTCCAAGACAGAGGTAGAGTTAATTTTAGATGAGTTCTGTTTACACTGACAATTGAGCTTTTTGGTAAAATAATGACTTAGGGGTTTTAAAGGGCTCACACACACAACAGCCAGGCCCTCAACTCAGTTCCAAGTTCCAGGAATCCAGGTATTTGGAGGTTGCAGAAGAAAGCAAGTTTTCTCTACCTCAGACTACAGACCCTGCAATTTCAAAAATCAGCTTGTCTCCCATTCAAGTACTAAGCTAAACACAGAGGACATCCACAAACATGCCAAACTGCATGGTAGAGGGAGCTGTGGATTCTCAGTCTTACACAAGAGCCATAGGCAACTGAGCAGAGCCAGAAACAGAAGAGGTGGCCTTCCCTAAAGAAGAGCACATAATTTTTAGTCAATGCCCAATGGTCATCTTTTAAAACATTATACTGATAACATTTTATGGAATCAACAGGCTATACTGGGAATAAACATACATACGTACATACATATGACAATTAATAAAAAAGAGGCCATGAGCTTGGAGGAGAACAAAGATGGATATATGGAAGGATTTAGAGGGAAAAAAGAGATGGGGAAAATGTAATTAAAATACGATCTCAAAACTAACAAATAACAGCAAGAGCTTGTCTAAGGAAAACAGATAACTTTCTAGTCTATTCCCAGTGAAACTTCCTTTTTTTTTTTTTTTTTTTGTCCTTAGCTACAAAACTGAACCTTGATGTATGTAATCTGCATTCTCCTGAACGTTGGTCATTTTGTTTCTTAATCCTGTGTCCTGATGACCGAATAGGAAGTTACCACCTAAATAAAGTTGTCATAGCTGGTGAGACCTAAATTGTCATTATTTATTCATACAAACAATTCTCATATAGTCTTACAAGGTTAAGTTATATGACGCATGTATTTATAGATACTGGCATTTAGTAAGTGTCCAATGAACTTTGAACTACATATAGGGAGTTATTTCTTTTAGTAAGAATATCTGTTTGTTGTAAGCTATTATAGGAAGCTTATAAAATAGTAGGTTTAAACACGGCTCCTTCAGATATCTTTATGGTTAGGGAATGGCTTCTCTACCAACATAATAAATCGAAATGAACCAAAGGCAGGACTGTTGGGACAGTCCTCGGGTAGGTTCACTGACCTCAGTAGAGGGGATCAGTGACATCACAAGGATGGGCTGGGGTAGAGGGTTCTTAAAGGGGAGTAGAGGGCAGTTGTGACATAATGATGAGGTATTGGGGTTATAGCCCTATTTGGTGAGATTAAGACCCCATAGATGGGTCTTATGTCCAGTGGTCACTTTGGAATTTAAAAGTAGTTGCTGGCTTTGTCCAGTGTTTTCTGCAAGCTTCTCAGCTCAGGCTCTTGGCCCAGACAGTCTTGCTTTGTCCCCAGACCTCCAGTTACTTATCCCTTGCCCCATCATCTTCTCTTTGCTGCTCTTCCATACATCCATCTCCCTACCCAAACCTCCTCCCATTATTCACCACTTCTCCTTTCTGAAGCACATAAACATTTTTACTGTTCAATTATGAGTTACTAATTTGTGGTTTAATTGCCTGAAAATTTGAAGTACTGGTTAACTGATTTTAGAATACCACAAGAATATGTTCACTTTTCGATCATTTTGAAAATTTAGTACCTTAAACAGAAAAATGTAACACTGGATGGAATTCTTGAGCTGTCAGCAACAAGTCTTGTGGATTTATTAGTTTCAGTATTGAGGAAGAAATACTATTTCATTTCTCCAGTTTTACCTTTGGTTTCATTCCTAATGGAAAATGGAGCCTGGAGTCACCTGCACTGGTGTGTTTTGCTATCTCTTCCATTGTACCACCTGGCTGAGGGAAGACATGTTGTCTAACATGCCTTAGGCTCAGTGTTAACACTAGTGAAGTGTTTCTTCCCTTGTAGAACCAAAATCACTAATCATTCATTAATGATTAAGGCAGATGAGATTTGAGAGCCGAGCACAGAGACTATGCCTTTTGTTTCACGACATACCCTTTTGACACTTACATATAGTTTTAAAACCATATTAATAATCTTATTGATTAATCTTATTGTTCTAAATAGATGAAAAGACTATCTAAAACAGTTCATACATTAGTATCCTTGCATATCGCATAAGCTTACTGGCAGTATTTTGCATCAATTATAAATGGAATTGTTTTATTAATATCTATTCAGATACTTTACTGTGGGCATATAGAAAGGATACTAAAATTTTAAGTAAATCTTTTAAAAATTCTACAACTTTGTCAAATTTGCTTCTTAGTTGTAATAGTTTATCAGAATCTTTGGGATTTTTCTCTATATACAATCACATCATCTCCCATGAATAACAGCTCTGGTTAAAGCTTTATATGGACTTCTTATTTTGATTGCTTTGGTTTAGCTTCTAGATATTTGTTGATGAAAAGCAGTGAAGATGGGCTCCTTGCCTGTCCTGGATCTTACAAAGATTTTAGATCCTTTAAAATCAATTAGTAGACCCTTTATATGTATGAATATGCAAAAACAAAATAGATACAATTCTCTTTTAATTGACTCCTTTGTCATTACAATAGCATTTCCTGTTTCTTGATATTGTTTATGATTTTGAATTCATCCAATATAAGCATGGCTACTTTGTCTTCTTTATTATATATTAGCATGAATGATCTTATTAATTTTCTTCACTTACACTCTGTATATGCCTTTGAAGTGAAAACAGTTTCTTGTAATGATATAAAGTTGAGTATTTTTTTTCAGTCCCATCTAGACACTTTTTCTGGTTGTTGTTTTGTTAGTTAGTTAGTTAGTTAGTTAGTTAGTACTTTTACATTGGAGCAACCATTATAAAGACAATAGCATTTAAATCATCATGGGATCAAGTTGTTCCTACTTCTGTATCTCAAAACAAACTTTCTGTAGAAAATTAGTTCTCAGATCTTTATGTTGCTTATCACTTCTATCTACCAACATTTTGGCTGCCTGCTCTCTTCCAGGCACCTCTCACTTCCTTCTCTTCAATTTGTCTAAGCCATACACCATACTGCCTATTCAGTATCCCACAAGAATAACTTGCAGCCATCAGAGAATCTTCTCTATTCGCCACTGACTTCTAGATGCAGTGCTCAGCATGACACTATTTCAAAAGAAGCACTGGGAGAACCAACGGCTGCTCATTCAAAAACAATGACAAAATTGGTGACATATCGCTTGATCTTGCTACTCTGATGATTTCAATGTTATATGCCACAAACTCTTCCAGTGTGGATCCCTTCAACATGACTCTTTTGTTTATAAAACAAACTACCATTTTCTTAAAATGTCACTAATATGTAATAACAATGTCTATTCTTTTTTTCCTTGTTTTCCAGTCAGACTAAAATCCATCACCATCCCCAGACTGTACCTAGAAGTTTTTATATTGGCTCATAATTTCCTATCTCCCCAGAATTCTAAACTCTTCATTTTTATTGAAAACTGTCTATACTTTTTAGTTCATGATCAAATGTGTCTTCTTACATAAGTACTTCCACGTTGTCCTGAAGCAAATCATTCTTACTTCTCTATAAGACAGCTTATAGCATATTGTCTGATGTTTTACTTACACTTTCACATTTAACTTCTCTTACATGATGAGCTCTTCTAAGGTAAAAACAACATAATCCATTTCTGCATCCTTGGCAGTACCTAGTGAAAGGGTGGGAATATATTTTATTAGCTCAGAAGTTGATTAATCAAGTAGGAGACTGATCATCTGGCAACATTTACAGAAGCCAGAATGTTCAAAGTATGTAAAACTGGGGGGCCAATAGAAACTCTAAGTGAGGAAGAAGCCAAGGGCCAAATGAACTGAATCTGACTTTCCCAGTCAGCACTCATGCAGTCTCTGTTTAATCTTTAACAATCCCTCATGCCTTAAGTAACATATAACATACAACTCACATATATGTAGAAAACACAATAAATCATGTCTGCTATAAAAGACTGTATCAAGGATTTTGTCTCTTATAGTGTCTAACCCCATACGTATAGCCTCCCAATTTACTTTTTCATTTTTAAACACAAAGTCCTCAGAGTTAGCACTAAAGAAACTGTTCTGGTTTCATGGTCACAAAACCTGTAATACTCAGAGGCTCCTTCTCCTTCGAAACCCAGAAAGTTCAATGATTGTGAGGGTACAGGACTACAGGCCCTGTCTCTTCCCATGCCACATGACTTCAGACCATAGCACTTGCTGGCTATAGCCAAGTGTAACGTACACATAAAAAGAAAATGCATCTGTCTTCATTGAGAAGAGTACAGAAACATTATGCCCCAAGGGGCGTAAGATAGATAAAGGAAGATGTGTCTTTTCAGCAATCAGATTAGCGAGGAGTGTAGGAAATAAACCCTCAAAGGGCTTTCATAGTATTTTCTGTATTTATTTCTCTCATAATGTCTAAATAGTCTAACAGACAGTGCAGAATTCCTGGGAGATGATAAAGCAACTGAATAATGGTAGCTCAGAGCATGAAACAGAATGAAAAGAGGAAGGAGTTATTTCCTTGTCTATAAGAAGAATCCCATTAGAACTGCTTTTGCTTTCTATACTAATGTTAACACACCATATAAATGCATCTTGTCTTTGAGCTTGAGAGCATGTCATTGTAATAGAAGTGTAACAGTGTTTATAATTATATAAAATCACATGGCTGGCAGTAGAGGAGATCTAAGCAGTCTTCACCAACAATGGGAGAGCTTGGTAACAACATGTTAGGAATCAGTGATACGCCCTGTGAAACACAGAGACTCACACTCCAGGAATCCAAGCACACTGATAACATAAGCCAGTGTTGTAGTAGAAATTATTATTTAAACCCCAAATAAGATCTCCTACCCGATTGAGACCAGTAAAGGAAGACACAACTCAATGATTATGGTATAAATAGCATGCCTAGATTGGGCAGGTTTACCGCTACACTACTCTAATCCCCCGGCTATGAGATAACTTATAACTTGAGGTTATCAAAGCCTCGAGGTCGTCCTCCGAGCTCCGGCTCCTCAGTAGTCGGCTTCCTTCTTTCTCCGGCTTCCTTCTGCCTGCTTCCTTCTGCTTCTCTTCTTCTGCCTCCTTTTATATCGAATTCCTCTCACTCTCTCCTCCCCTAAGCCTTTTTCTCCGCCTCCCCTTCTACTGCCCAATCTCTGGCTCTAGCCTTTATTTTACAGGTTTTAATTGGACCGAAAGTTTACAAGATGTCACCTGTGTACAGATTCAATCATCCTCTGCAGCCCCTCCCAGAAGGGTGGAACTAGGATCAAAATACAAGGCTGGGGCTATCCACAACCTTGATTCAATCCTCCTCTGTAGCCTCTCCCAGGAGGGTGGAACTAGGATCAAAATACAAGGCTGAGGCTATCCACAACACAGTGTCCCCATTGGGAAGAAGCTGTGTGATTTTGTTTGGAATAAGAAAAAAAATCACTTCTGTGACTAACCTTTAAAGGTGTCACTTAAATGAGTAGATCAAGCTATTAAAGTAACAGGTAACCTGGAAATCCATTTCCTCAAACAAGAGATTTTCAAAATTGTTATTAATCCATTTTCTAGCTTACTTTGCTATATAAGAAAAGGTAATCTAAACAAAATCACCAAATTGTTGGGGAGACTGCTAAATTAAGGGGCATTTGAGGGTACAATGGAAACCTAATATAATAGCAATATCCTAAATTATGTACATGTATGAAGGCTATCTAAATGAAATCACCAAATAATGCAGGAGAGAGAGAGTCCCATCTGGCCAAGTCTTGTCACCAAAAAGCTTCTACTATCAGGATTGGGTTACATCTAATTGAGTTGTTGGCCAAATGGTCCCCAAGAGAATTCTCAAACAACTCAGGCTGTTGCCAAGACTGTAGGTCACTCTCCACAATCTGACAGCAAGGACTCTTGCTGAAAACAATGCCTGCACAACTCAGCAAACGTGGAGAACTTGAGCTGGTGCCTACATTGACCTTTACCCCACACTCTAGTACTTTTCGTACAAGAAGGTACTCACTATGCTATCAAAAGAGAAACACAAACACCATGCCAGTCACAAAACCTTTATCTAAAGTAGTGTTCAACCTAAAAGACAGGCAATGGTGACACAAGTCTTCTAGGAGAGTAAGTAACCAATAATTCATTTGACTTAAGTCCTACTCCAAGAGATGAAATTCATCCCTAACACTACTTTGGTGGCTAAGAATCTGAGACTAAACAGCCAAGAGACCTGAGGGAAAACCAAATAATACTAACCTAAAAAGAAGGGGAAACAATGTAGTGATAAAATGACTTCTGATGGTATTCTGTTATACTCATATATCAAAAATATGTTCAGCCATTATGTATCAGCAAAGAAGCTTCCTCCTGCAACAGATGAGAACAAATAATGAGACCCACAGTCAGACATGCACAGAGTGAGAGAGCCTGGAACACTCAGCCCTAAATGGGATGTCTCCATCAAATCTTTCCACTCTGACTAAAGAGAACCTTGTGGAGGAAGAAAGAAAAATAGTGCAAGAACAAGAGGGGATGGAGGACCCAAGGAGAATAAGACACTCTAAATCAACACAAGCAAAACTCATATGAACTCGCAGACACTGAAGCACCATGCACCGCTCCTATAGACGTCTATATTAGGAACTCTGCATGTATGTTGTCCGTTCCAGTTTACTGTTTTTATGAGATTCTTGGGTGTGTGAAAGAATGATCTCTGATTTTTGTGCCTTCTCTTGGATACTTTTACTTCTGTTGGTTTGTCTTGTCCAATTTCAATGTGATATTTTTTGTTTTATCTTATTACATCTTATTTTGCTACATTTTTTAAATAAATAAAGACAAAATAAAAAATAAAATTAACAAATGGATGGATTAGTGAAAGTTCAGCTACTAGGGTGAAGATTAAGAATTGAATTGTTATTTATACCTTCTGATGGAGGGAAATCTATTTCTCCAGTGGAATAACAGTCCACATATCAACTATTCAAAGGGCTGGCCTCATGTTCAGAGATATTTGACCAACATATAATGGACTCCATAGTTTGTGTGTGTGTGTGTGTGTGTGTGTGTGTGTGTGTGGTGTGTGCATGTGTGTGTGTGTGTGTGCTCTTTATTTGGCTACAGTTTGGTGGTGTTTATGATTTGCTTTCTTTTGGGATTGTTGTTTTATTATGTTTTTTATTTTGGGGGTGATTTTGTTGAATTGGATTTTTGTTTGTATTTTGAGAAAGAACTTAAAGTTGGGTGGGTAGGGATGGGGAGAACATGGAGGAGGGGAAGACTATGACATAAAAAATTTTTAAATTGTTTTAAATAATAAAAAATGTTTTTAAAAAAGTTTTTGTCAATCCCACAAAAGGTTTTGTCACTCAAAAAGTCCATTCTAAAAGCACATTGCTCCAATTTGCAGTACTTTCTTGAAACAAACTGGTATTGCACTATCTGCTTGACAGTTTCTTGGTAGAGAGCATAACTATCGAGGCTCAAATAAATCTATTCACTTCTATGGTTTTTTTATTTAATATTTTAAATGTCTTAGCATTTTCCCCTTCATCTTAATATTTCACTAGGCCAGACCCTTTTAATATTTAAGCATATAGAGAGATGCATACCAAATGTCATTATAAGGAAATACTTTTTAAATAATTATTACTATATTACCATATGAGCATTAATACTATTTTAAAACTTGCTGTGTGCATTCAAAAATTTAAAATGGGATTTAATTTTAAAAAAAGAAAAGACAGAAAGATTACTATTATACTCAAAAATCACCAAAATTATTACTCAAGAAAAATATTTTAGTAGAGTAAGTAATTAAATATGACTTATGTTATATTTTGCATATATGGACATATTTATAAGCATGTATTTGAATATGTAACTATATTTATAATGTACATATGTTGCTGTATTAGTATTTAGGGCTTACTCAGCCAGACATTTATTGACGCCAGTAATAATATACTTTCTATTTATTTGAGATCTATAGCATTTAGTACAGTATCTGAAATGTTGCAGTTGATGCAGGAATTGTTGATGTTCTTGCTGTTTTTACAGATTAATTACATAAACGAAGCATAAAGATTGAATTAAAAGTCTCTTAATGTAAAAATGTCAAAGGCTTAAAGTATCTATTCCTATCCAATAGGAAAGTATTCCATTACTTTTTAAAATAATAAAGACTTATATGTAAAATGAGTGATAAACTATTTATGAATTTGCCAGTTTTGAGTTCACGGGGATATAAGCATCCAAAAGTCTGTGTATTTTGCCCTCTGAAAATAATCCAGAGTAGTGTGTGAACAAACAGAGAGACAGAAACCATGTATCAAAATCTTTCATAAGGGTTGGGAGCTGTAGACCAGACTGTGAATAGTTATAGCTACATGATATTATAGCTATATAATTTTACTGTATAATAGTTATAACTACATGATATATATAACTATATAAGTTGAGGTGAGTTTCAATTATCACTAGTGTGGCCAACTATGAGATTTCTCTCACTGTTGGAAATATCTCAGGTTACTAATTTATAGTCTGGCCTACAGTTTTAAAGATTTCCACTTAGTGAAATATTGGTCTGGTCCATTGTGAAGATATAATATCATGTAGTAGCATGTAGCTGAGCTCTTTGGACTCACTCTTTGGGCAAGAAGCAAAGAAAGAAAAGGGAAAAAAAGAAGTCTGTAGAAGAATGCATATTGATCCATTCTTATCTCCCTGAACAAAACTCCAAGTCCAAGTGGATCAAGGACCAACACATAAAACCAGATACATTGAATCTAATAGAAAAGAAAGTGGGAAAAACACTCAAACACATGGGCACAGAGAGAAATTTCCTGAACATAACACCAATGGCTAATGTTCTAACAATAGACAAATGGGACCTCATAAAACTGCAAAGCTTCCATAAGGCAAAAGTCACTGTCAATAGGACAAAATGGCAACCAACCGATTGGGAAAAGATCTTTACCAATCCAACATCCAGTAGAGGGCTAATATCTAATATATACAAAAACCTCAAGAAGTTAGATTCCAGAGACCCAAATAACCCTACGAAAAAATGGGGAACAGATCTAAACAGAGAATTCTCAACTGAGGAAACTTGAATGGCTGAGAAGACCTAAGGAAATGTTCAACATCCCGGGATGGCTAAGTTCAAAAACTTAGGTGACAGCAGATGCTGGTAACGATATGGAGAAAGAGGAACACTCTTCCATTGTTGATGGGATTGCAAGCTGGTACAATCACTCTGAAAATCAGTCTGGTAGTCCCTCAGAAAATTGGACATAGTACTAGCTGAGGACCCAGCTATACCACTCCTGGGCATATACCCAAAAGATGCTTCAACATATAATAAGGACACATGCTCTACTATGTTCATAGCAGCCATATTTATAATAGCCGGAAACTGGAAAGAACCCAAATGTCCCTCAACAGAGAAATGGATACAGAAAATCTGGTACATTTACACAATGGAATACTACACAGGTATAAAACAATGACTTCATGAAATTCTTAGGCAAATGGATGGAACTTGAAAATATCATCCTGAGTGAGGTAACCCTGTCACAAAAGAACACACATGATATGCACTTACTGATAAGTGGATATTAGCCCAAAAGCTTGGAATACCCAAGATACAACTCACAGATCATATGAAGCTCAAGAAAAAGGAAAACCAATGTGTGGTTGCTTTAGTGTTTCTTAGAAGGGCAAACAAAATACTCACAGGAGGAAATACGGAGACAACATGTAGAGCAGAAACTGATGGAAAGGCCATCCATAGGCTGCCCCACCTGAGGATCCATCCCATATACAGTTACCTGGGCGCTATTGTGGATGCCAGGAAGTGCATGCTGACAGGAAGTGCAATGGCTGTCTCCTGAGAGGCACTGCCAGAGCCTGACAAATACAGAGGTGGATGCTCACAGCCAACTATTGGTCTGAGTGCGGATTCCCCTTTGGAGGAGTTGGAGAAGGGACTGAAGGAGTTGAGGGCTTTGCAGCCCCAAGGGGGAAGCAATAGTGTTAGCCTGCCAAACCTCCTGGAGCTCCTGGAGACTAGACCACCAACCAAAGAGTACACATGGAGGGACTCATGGCTCTGGCCACGTATGTGGCAGATGACAGCCTTGTTGGACATCAGTGGGAGAAGCAGCTATTGGTCCTGTGGAATTCGATGCCCCAGTGTAGGGGAATGCCAGGGTGGGAAGGCTGGAGTGGGTGAGTGGGTGGGGAGCACCCTCATAGAGGCAGGGGGAGGAGGGATGGGATGGGGGTTTCCGGAGGGGAGACCTCGAGAGAGGATAGCATTTGAAATGTATATAAAGGAAATATCCAATAAATGAAAAAAAATAAAAAAAAGAAAAGAAATCATCAGATTTAGCCCCAAATAAAACCAATTCCCAGAAAGAAAGGAAAAAAACATTAAGTTCTAAATCCCTGTGTTCAGCATCAGGTACATTGCAGTTGGTGACGGGAAGTAAACTCACAAGATAGGAAATAGACTCTCAAGAGCTTAGTCACTCTGACTCGATGGACAACTCTACTCTCTAGCTGCACCCTTCAGTGTCAGGCATCACATATTGCTGGCACTAGTTATCTGTGAAAGTATCGGTTGTTCCACCTTCACTCTCATGATTCTATATGTCAACCATCACATAGTGCTTCCAGATTGCAAGCCTTGGGGCCTGCCCCTGAGCTAGATCTCAATTTGGGCCTGTCACTGGACCTCCTTTTCCTCAGGTTCTTCTCCATTTTTGTCCCTGCAGTTCTTCCAGACAAGAAAAATTATGGGTCAGAGTTTTTGACTGTGGGATAGCAACCCCATCTCTCCACTTGATACCCTGTCTTACTACTGGAGGTGGACTCTACAAGTTCCCTCTGCCCACTGTAGGGCATTTCATCTAAGGTCCCTCCCCTTAAGATCTGAGAGTCTCTCACCTCCCAGGTCTCTGGTACATTCTAGGGGGTCCCCCTACCTTCTACCTCCCAAGATTGCCTGTTTCCATTCTTTCTGCTAGTCCCCAGGGCTTCAGTCCTGTTCTGCTCCCGACCTCCGCCCCCACCCCAATACCTGGTCATGTTCCCCTCTTCCCCTTCCTGTCCCCTTTCCTACCGAAGTACCTCCCTCCCTTCCCCACTCCTGTGATTGCTTTCTTCTCCCTCCCAAGTGGGATTGAAGCATCTTTACTTGGACCCTTGGATTTGTTAGTCTTCTTGAGTTCTGTGGATTATACCCTGGGTATTTTGTACTTTTTTGTCTAATATCCACTTATTAGTGAGTACATACCATGCATGTCCTTTTAGGTCTGAGTTACTTCACACAGGATGGTATTTTCTAGTTCCATCCATTTGCCTGCAAAACACACACACGTACTGACACTTGATGTTTGACAAAGATACCAAAAATATACAGTGGAAAAAAGAAAGCATCTTCAAATAATTGTGCTGGTCTAACTGGCAGTCTGTAGAAAAAATGAAAATAGATCCATGTTCCTCACCTTGCACAAAGCTCAAGTCCAAGTGGATCAAGGACCTCAACATAAAGCCAGATACACTGAATCTAATAGAAGAGAATGTGGGAAAAGGCCTTGAACTCATTGGTACAAGGGGAAATTTCCTAAATAGAACTCCAGTGGCTCATGCTCTAAGATCAAGAATTGATGAATGGGACTTCATGAAACTGGAAGACTTATGTACGGCAAAGGACCTAGCCAATAGGACAAACCAGCAAACAACAGACTGGGAAAAAATCTTCACTAACCCCACATCCAATAGAGAGCTAATATCCAAAATATATAAAGAACTCCAGATAATAACCACAAAGAAACCAAACAACAAGATAAAAAAAATGGGGTACAGAACTAATCAGATAATTCACAACAGAGGAATCTCGAATGGCTGAGAAGCACTTAGAGAAATGTTCAAAGTCCTTAGTCATCAGGAAATGCAAATCAAAACAACCCTGAGATTCCAGCTTACACCTCAGAATGACCAGGATCAAAACCTTAGGCAACAGAACATGTTGGCGAGGATGTGGAGAAAGAGGAATACTCCTCTATTGCTGGTAGGATTGCAAACTGGTACAGTCACTCTGGAAATCAATCTGGAAGTTCCTCAAAAACTTAAAAACCTGAAGACCCAGCTATACCACACTTGGACATGTACCTAAAAGATGCCCCACCATGCCACAGATGCACATGGTCCACTATGTTCATAGTGGCCTTGTTTGTGATAGGCAGAAGCTGAAACAAACCCAGATGTCTCACAACAGAAGAATGGATACAGAAAATGTGGCTGATTTACACAATGGAATACTACTCAGCTATTAAGAAGGAGGACTTCACGAGTTTTGCTATTGAATTTTCAATATACAATTTCACAGATGAAGGGAACAACAAGTCAAATTATATTTAATACATTTCGAGAAATATTAACAATGGAAAACCTAAACACAACATGTGCCCATTGAGAGGGCTAAGCGTTGTGTGGAAAATAGGGGAGATAGCTCAGTCAGTAAAGTTCTTGCTGTGCAAGCACAAAGACTCCAGAACTCATATATGGAATGGTTAGAAAAGGGAGAGCTAGAAAATATCTGGGGTTCATTAGCCTGTGAGCCTAAGCTAACAAGTAACTTACAGATGAGTGAGAGACCATACCAAGCTCAAAACATGCAGAAAGACAAAGGATGGATCACACTTGAGAAAAATGGGTGTTCTCTGGTGTTCACATGTATTCTCATACATGTATATCTCCACATACAGAAATATGCAGACATATTCATACATATAAAATATGTGCACATGTGAGTATAGAATGACTAAAAATTTAGAGAAAGAAACTGAAAGGATTATGTACAAAGTAACTTCAGATCATCTACAAGAAAGTTATGATCTGATAGAGATTAGAAAGGTAAAATATTACAGAATATGTTATGTATAGAACTCAAAGATTAACTCATCAAAAAAGAGAAAATCTGTGTGTGTGGTGGGGGGGTGTTGCTCATGTATATGTGTATGGGAGTACATGTGCATATGTTTGTGAATGTGTATGCACGTGTTTGAGTGTACATGCTTGTTTAAAAATGGAGTTAGAGGAGATTGTAAGAACATAAAAAACATTTTAAAATGATCAAAGAAAAGGTAGGGTTTAGTATTTTCATTTTATAAATGTTCCACAAAAGATTTATACACATAGGAGCTCATCTTGTTTATGCTAATTTGCTTATTATATACATAGGTGTTTACCTTACAATTAGAAAACATTTTGGTATGTGTTCAAAGGCATTTCGTGAAAATATTAAGAATTTGTTTCTCTAAAGTGGATAAACTCACAAAATTTGAATCAGTCTTTAACACAGAAGGCTCTTATCTCAGGAATCCCCAGCTAGTTAGAGAATGAACTTTGCTCCAATCCATCTTGTCTACCACTTTTTCTGGCTGATAAAAGGAAAGGCATCAATCAAGAAAGATCATAACTATCTAGTGCTTTAGGGAGAAATATGGACACCTTAGCAAGAACATGAAACTGTTATGGAATAATTTGAGTTTGGTATGAGCATAGGTCAAAAGCATCACTTCTCAAAAAATGCCATCACTGTAGAAATTAGGCTCTATACTGCTGGTGTCGCCTTCTCTGAAACTTTATTATCAAACTTTATTGCTTTTGGTGAGACTAAAATGTTAAATATAGGCTCAAAATCCAAGCAATGTGACGTGTAAAATCAGCATGTTAAATTAATACTAAATTCAGGTGCATAAACATATTCAAAGCCATCTACCTGTTCAATTCATCCCCAGGCATCTCTTCTCTAAATGGGTGAACATTAACAAAGTTAATCAAGGCTAACCCCAACCCCCTTTCTTCGTTATACATCTCTTCAATCTTCACTGAAGTCTCTCCTTTCTATTCCTTTATGAAATATCAACTCCTGGTGAGTAGCATCCACTTCTTAGACAGGTAAAGGAACAACATAAAAGTTAAAATGGGCATTTCTGGTGTTTGGTTTATATAGAAAATGGTGTGGTCCTTAATTTTCTATTCACCTGCCATGTGACCTTAAACAATGACATCACTTATCTGAGTCTTAACGTCTTTAATATAAAAAGGACACAAAGGACTAGGGATATAGTTTCAGCAGGTAGAGTGTTTGCCTATCAGGCACAGAGATCTGGATTCTATCTCTGCCATCTATAAGCCAGGTGTGGCACTATATATATATATATATATATATACATATGTAATGCCAGGATTCAGAATATAGAGACTAGAAGGTCAGAAGTTCAAGGTCATACTCATCTACTAGGGAGTACAAGAATACTCTGGACTGTATAAGACCTGGCTCAAAAAATATAGAATAAACACACAAAAGAAGATAAAATAAATAGCATATACAAGATAGTAAACAAACAGACAAACTTGCCACACATTAAGCATTTAATATTTATTTTTGAATGCATTGTGACTTCAAGATAATGAACTGAAGGGAGTAAACTTAGCACATGTGAATTTATATGAACGTGCATAAGCTGCTGCTCTGTGACCTCATTGTGGCATACAAAACACCTCGGCTAAATTGCTTAATGCATTTATCTTTTCCTTCCTTCAATAATAATGAAAACATAATGAAAGCATTCTACATCTAAAATCTTAAGTTGCTATTTTGGAGGTGTGGAAAATCTAAATGATAGTTCATCCAGTGCAATATTGTGAGTTGTTTGTTTGTTTTTTTGTCTGTTTGTTTACCATTGTCTCCTTTAACTTTCATTATCATTTGCTGTAACAGGATCAATGAGGAAGAAAGACAGAATCCACCTGGAGAGGCTGGCATGACCCCATTACGTGTCATTTGAATGATTCAGCATTACTGATCCTTCATTTCTTGCCAGGGAAGAAACCACAAAGTTGTGAATGGATAATGTAGCCTCCTGTTCCCCAACACATTCCCTAGACCTAACACTGAATTATTTCTCTAAAACGCTTGCAGGTCCATTTTCTGTTCTGTAGATCAAGTGATTCTCACACTAACAAACAAATGTGAGGCCACAATGATCTACTTCTGATTCTAAACCAAAATAATAAACACAAGCCAGCCCTTATTGACAAGAATTCTAATCATATATACTAATATTTTGGCTTGTGTTTTTCATCCAGATGAAAGTTCCTGGAAAGATAACTACATGTTTTTTCTACTCTACCTCAGCAGTCACAGCCCA
The DNA here is from genome assembly GCA_021653895.1 of Mastomys natalensis. NCBI lineage: Eukaryota > Metazoa > Chordata > Mammalia > Rodentia > Muridae > Mastomys > Mastomys natalensis. The sequence continues at coordinate 270,668 of JAJTUV010001758.1, forward strand.
CACATTCTTCCTTTTTTTGTGAATCTTGCTATTACATCCCTACTTTGTGGATGGAATGTGGAATCAAGTATTTCCTCCTTTGGGATTTTTGCTGGAGACCAAAGAGAAAATAAAGATGGTATGCAGGAGGGGCCATGGAGTTCATATTTAGGGAGAGTCACATGTTTCCCTATTATTAAATCTATTATAACCTAATTCACAGATTGGGAAAGATGAAAACGGAGAGTAGTTGGACCAACAGAAGTAGGTAGACTGAGTTCTGGGGTTAATGTTGAGATGGATATTCTATGTTGTGACAGACAAACACATGTATGTCTTCCCACAATGTCAAATTGGTAGGTTAACAGCTGTTCGTAAGTTTCATTGATATTATTAGCTGCAATTAACAATGTCAATTTATTTTACTAAACAGCAATTTTAAGTTCTTTTATTTAAATCTGAATTAACTCTCCAAACATATATTATACTTTATATGGTAGTATGCAGGTCACAGAGTGGCTAAAAATTGACTTGAAAGGCTCCAGAATTCAGGGAAGTCTTACAGAAAGCAGGAGAGAACTAACATGGATATAAACTGAGTAGCTGAAAAATGATTACACAATATGAAAAAGGTATGTGTTCAGAGGCCATGGAAATGACCCCGCAATGGCAAAGCAGGTCAAAGGAAGGGTAGGGACAAAGCAATGAGGAGGGAGGGAAGGACCAGACCTTTCCAAATGAACAGCATGGAGTTGAATGGAGCCATGAGGATGGACAATGTTTTTGGGTTTTGGTTTGGCAACCATTCATGTTCACACAACACACACACACCAGAGAGAGAGAGAGAGAGAGAGAGAGAGAGGAGAGAGAGAGAGAGAGAGAGAGAGAGAGAGAGAGAATACACCAAATTTAGGTATCCGTCCTTTGAGTCAGCCAAGATTTGTAAGTTCATAGGACTACTGTCTCTGATTTAGTTTGTTATAATTATGTGCTCCACTTGAACCAGTTCATAAGAAACTCTGTTTTTATATACTTACATGAAGAAGTTACTTATCAATCAGCATCAGGGATTGTACTGAGCCAGTAATGGTTGTCTGCACACACAAAATAGCCATGCTGCCTCAGGATTTGCACTCTTTAAGTACAGCCAAATGCTTTGAAAATGGAGTCATCCAGGACAACACAGGGTTGAAAGCCACTATTCTACACCATAAACCAGGGTACAGTTTATTTTGAAACAGATTAACAAATAGATTCCCTTCCTGAGAGACTTGGCACCAAGTCAGTAGAAGACACCTTCAACTGCCGGGTCCTTTAGTCTTTCTCTCAGCTACATAGAATTTCCTTATCTAAAGACCTTGAAATCACCCTTAACTCCTTGAAATCAACCTTGACACACATAGTGAACATCCAGACATGCTTTAGCATTGACCAAATGCAGACATTTGAAGGGAAAATGTAATCCTTCACTACACTTCCTCTGCTTTGTTGCCTCTGTGGAAAATGGTCTAGGACTGTGCCTGGTGTTGACTGCAAAGTGTCAGCAGAATTAGAGATTCCCCCAGAGTATCCAGCTTCTATATCTCACGAAACTACATTCAATTAGCTTCTGAAAATTGAAAAGTCACTGCTAACTCTATAATTTAAGTAACTGACTGCCTAAGGAAAGAAAGGTCATTGCAATGGAAAAGGAATTCAGACCTTCAAGACACTTTTGACAGTTTGGCACAGTCAATGCTCCAGAGCCAGGAAAGTGATGGGGTTCACCCTCATTCAGATAAGTGAATAAGACCGGGACCATGGTCATGGATGATAAAGCCAATCTCAGTTCACAGGGTACAAGATCAAGTTCTCTAGACTCCCCTTGCTGACCTCATTTTCTACCTACTCAACAGGAAACTTAATATACTCCCATCTTCCAAATTAATCTACTAAGTCATTAAAAAAATAAATTTTATGCAAGCGGATCTCCAATGTAATGACAAAATTAATTGGATAGGGATGAGGGAGAGGAGTTAGTAAGATCATAAGAAAAAAATGAAAGGCAGAATGCCAGTGGCAGCAAAATACATATAAAGAGGTGCTCTTGTAACCTCAGCTTATAATCAATCAATGGCTATAAGCACATAGAAAACTTTTTATATATTAACCAATCAGTTCTCATTGCATCTTTGCCCTGGGCATCTCTCTCTCTCTCTCTCTCTCTCTCTCTCTCCTTCTCCTCTCTCTCTCTCCTCCTCTCTTTTTTCTCCTTCTGTCCCTCCCTCCCAATCTCCTCCTTTCTTTCTACACTTTTTTTCATTTTATTTTATTCATTAATTCATTCACTTTGCATCCTCATATCTGCCCATCCTTCTCCTCTCCTTCCTGCCTCACCCTGACAAATCCCTCCTTCCATTAATCCCTCCCCTTTTTCTCAGAGTAAGGAAACCCCCCCCCCCATTGGTATCAGCTTACCCTGGGACATCTAGTCCCAGGAGAACCAAGCACATTCTCTCCCACTGAAACCCCACCTGGCAGTCTAGTTAGGGAAGGGGATCCAATGACAGGCAACATAATCAGAAACAGCCCCTGCTCCAATTTTAGGGGACCCACATGAAGACAAAGCTGTACTTTTGCTACAAATGTGTAGGAGGCCTTGGTACAGCCCCTACATGCTCTTTGGTTAGTGGTTCAGTCTTGGTGAGCTGATATGGGCCCAGGTTAGTAGGTCTTCTTTGGTGTACTTGACCCCTCAGGCTTGCTCAATCCTATCCTCCACTCTTCCACAGGATTCCTGGAGTGGCATGTGATATTTGCTCTGGGCCTTTGTTTCCATCAACTCCTGGATGAACTCTCTCAGAAGACAATTATGCTAGGCTCCTGTCTGCAAGCATAGCAGAGTATCATAATTAGTGTCTGGGGTTGGCTCTCTCACATGGGATAGGTCTTTGGTTTGCCCAGTCATTGACTGGTCATTCCTCCAATTTTGAGCCACTATCTTTTAACCCTTCCTACTTTCCCACAAGTAAAGAAATCTGGGTGTTCACAATAGAACCTTAAAACTCTATGGACTGAAATAGGAATTTATGATGTGAACTGATATGACATGGAGCCTCCAGGAAGAAGCTGATTCACAGTATTTAAAAGGGCACCTCGGAGTAGAGAGTGCCAAATTGATTTATATAGGCATTTTCCAACTAGTACCAGTATGTTTAGCCAATTGGTTGATGATGTAATTAATGAAATAATATGGGTCATATGTTGCTCATTACCAATAGGGCTGAGGAATTTGCTGTGAAAGTATAGAAGACACTGTCAAATTACCATTGAGGAATAAAGTCTTAACAAAATAGTAAAGAATTAAGGCAATATTTCAATACATAATAGTGGTAAATAAAACAACACCAAATGTTCCTGTCTTGGACAAAATATTGGTATACCATGACTATCTAGCTTTTAGAAAAAGACAAGTGCTTGATATTGGAGGCCAAATGATGGCTAAATAGCATTATTCTCCATATTTTTTATAAACTCAGGGAGACATTACCTCTTTCCTAAGCTACCACAAGCTTTCATTCCATATCATTATTCACACAAAAACTGCAACATACTCTCAGATTTCTTTTTTTGTTTGTTTGGGGTTTTTTTTGTTTTTTTTTTTTTTTCTTTTTTTGGAGACAGGGTTTCTCTGTATAGCCCTGGCTGTCCTGGAATTCACTCTGTAGACCAGGTTGGCCTCGAACTCAGAAATCTGCCTGCCTCTGCCTCCCAAGTGCTGGGATTAAAGGCGTGCGCCACCACCGCCTGGCTACTCTCAGATTTCTAAATGTTTAATCTAAAATATGACAATAGACACCTTTAGAAGTCATAGTTGTGTCCTATCCCAAATGATGTAAGATCTAGTAGAAACACAAAGAAAGTAGTTGTATAATGTATAAGAATAACAATCTGCAAAAATTATTCTCTCTCTCTCTCTCTCTCTCTCTCTATATATATATATATTATATATATATATATACACATATATATAATATATGAGAGACATAGCATAATTAAATGTTTTCTAATCATCTTGAAAACAGTAACAGAAAAGTAAATGACCACATGAAAATTAGTCTCCAAAAATTAATCTCTTTTGTATTAGGCATCATAAATAAAAGAATACATAGAAAGGACCTAGTTAAAACATTGGAAGACAATGATTGTCAATTAAAAAAAAATCTCATGTATGGTGCCAAGGACCATGCTCATCTTGGAGAAGGGTTACTGAGAGAAAGGATGTCTGGGAGCAGCAAAACAAACAACTGGAAGTCAAATTGTGGATTATAATAGATGACCTATGTTCTGCTCCAGACAGCTTTCTCTTGCTATTGCAAAAGTTCTCTTGATATCTCATCTCTTGCAAATCAAAAGTCCAGTCTTTAATTTGCACATCAATTCAGTCATCACTCCAGGTTCCCTTTTGATTGTCCCATGAAAAAACATCACAAGACCCCAGCCCCTTGATTCTTAGAAAGAGAAGGCAAGTCCAAGAACAGACACCTGAAACTGTAGCATGCACATGGTGGTTTGAATGAAAATGTGCCCCCTGGGTTCATATATTTGAAAACTTGGTTTTCAGTTAGTAGAACTGCTTGAAACGTATTAGTCTTGGCCTTATTGGAGAAAGTATCACTGGCTGGACTTTCCTATTTCCAGGGTGCTCCATTCCCCCTCTTACCTCTCTCTCTCTCTCTCTCTCTCCTCTCTCTCTCTCTCTCTCTCTCTCTCTCTCTCTCTCTCTCTGCCTTCTCTGCCTTCTGGTGTGGATTCAGATATAAGTGATGAGTTGTCCTTTGCTCTACAATGGGTACTTTAACCCTCTGAAACCTAAGTCAGATAGAGTCTTTTTTTTACAGTGGTGTTTTATCACAGCAATAGAAAGGTAACTAAGGTTATGTAGAAGCAGATGTGTAAGGAAACATTTGGGGGTAGCCTGTGACAAATGACAATGGAACAGTTACTCAGAGACATCATACTGCATTGAATGTGTATGATAGACACATTGAATAGGGACCTTTTACCTGGTTCATGGCTCCAATAAGGAAAATGCCTGGGTATAAGGTGAGAGGCAAGAGTAACCTTGTTTTGGGTAATCCACGGGATCTACTTCTCACTCCTATAACTCATTTCTCTACATAATTGGAGATACTGGATCTAGTGGAGTTAAATGCCTGCTTAGCAAAGTATCTGGAAAAGTAACACTGAACAACCAATGGATACTGCAAGGGCATTCCTGACTCTGTCCTCAAGGACAAGCCAGCAAATAGATGTGCTCTCTTTCTGAGATGAACTGTTCTGTCAAGTATTGGCATGAAACAGAAATGTTGATCAATGGGATAAAACTGAAGCTTCATGAATAAGTCCACACATCTATGTACACCTGATTCTTTTATAAAGAAGGCAGAAACACACATTGAAAAAAGAAAAAGACACTACCTTCAACAAATGATTCTGGTCAAACCGGATGACCTCATGTAGAAGAATCCAAATAGATTCATACTTGTCACCTACACAAAAATTCAACTTCAAATGGATCAAATACATCAAACATAAGGCCAAATGCACTGAATCTAATAAAAAGCAAAGTGGAGAATAGTCTTGAAATTTTGGCACAGTAAAAGACTTTTTGAACAGAGCACCAAATTGCAAAGACACTAAAAATAAATAATAGACTGCACCACATGAAACTGAAAAACTTCTGTATGATGAAAAATAGCATTTTCTTCAGAAAAAAATGAAGGTCTAAAGAATGGGAAAAGAGTCTTGCCAACTATATCCAATCGATGGTTAATATCTAAACTATATAAAAAAATAAACTATATATCAAAAATAAACCAATAAAATGTAGTCTTAACAGAATTCTCAAAAGAGGAAACTCAATTGACTGAGAAATACTTAGAGAAAAGTTCAACATCATCAAGGAAATACATTCTGACACACAACCAAATGGCCAAGGTCTAGTAACCACCTCCTTACCCCCATAAAAAGAAATCAGAGCTAACATTATTCTTCTCAGTAGAAGCTAGCCAAATACCTATTGTGGTTCCCTCCATATTGAGAGATCATAGCACAGCAAGTATGATCAGATCCTGACCCTGTTTTCTAGCAGTAAATGCCAATGAGGAATATCCATTACTTTATGTGTGACAGATGTAGATAATGTCCAGTTAGTGTCAAGGACACTTGGCTAGATTAGGTCTATGCACAAGAACACACAGCAAGAGCACAGGTAGGGAAGGTCTAGGGCAGTGGTTCTTAACATTCCTAATGCTGTGACCCTTTAATACTGTTCTTCATGTTGTGGTGACCCCCAGCCATAAAGTTATTCTGTTGCTACTTCATAACTATAGTTTTGCCACTGATATGAATCGAAAATGTGAGTATCAGATATATAGAATATCTGTGACCACTGTGGAAATGTCTTTGATCCACTCACCCCTACCCAAAGAGTCTGCAACCTAATTGTTGAAAACTACTGTTCTGTAGCTAAATCCATTTGGCTCATTCAAGTGATTATTTAGTCCCAGGTTAGATGTGAAATCTTTTCTCAAGCAGTCCCATTTAATTAACTGAATAAACTTTAAGCTTTGTTTTATTAACTTTCTTGTGTGACACAGAAATGGTGAGATTAGAACTTTGATGCTAAATATGTTTACTTACATGGGAGTTAGCATAAATCATTCTTTGCCAAGGTGCCTGCCACCTTGAAGACTTATCCAGAAATTTCTGCGTAGTAATTAGCACCTGCTCTGGGCCTTGGGGAATGTGTAAGGTTTGAATGGGTAGAAAACAGATGGAAGTTTCACATAAGAGGAGGATGATATGAGCAAACTCACCGTCAGGGAATCAGGAATCACTGGAATTCTAGATGAGGATAAAAGAGGATTAAGAGATAAGATTGAGAGTGGAAATATGTTTGTCAGTTTTCTAAATATGAGTGTTGTAACACTTATTATCCTGTTTAATTTTAGTGTGTGTGTCTGTGTGTGTCTGTGTGTCTGTGTGTCTGTATGTCTGTGTGTCTGTCGTAGTTGTGTCTGTGTGTCTGTGTGTCTGTGTGTCTGTGTGTCTGTATGTCTGTGTGTCTGTGTAACTGGAGCTCCAGGAGGATAAGAGGTAAAAAAACTCCTAAAAAACTAAAACTTTGAAAAAAACCTGTCAGGCTAAAGATAAAAATTCAGGTTAAATGGCTAAATGTGCCTCTTCCAGTCTCCCCACCCCCCAAAAAAATGAAGAAAAGAGAGAAGAAACATTGTCTAAGTAATAGGGAACTTCCTTTCTAAATAAACAGAGTGAGTTTTATTCTGTGAGCAGATCTGCATTTCTCAAATGCTAGTAATATGTTTTGATGGAAGGCTGGGGGCGGGGGGCGGTCAGTGGAGAAAGAGTCTACCTTGCACACATGGAGACCCAGATCTCAAGCGCTCATGTAAAAGGCTGCACACCTGTAACCTGATCAATGAGGGGAAGTTCCTGAATCCTGCTTCACTGATGATTTCTTGGTTCAATGAGAGATCTTGACTCAAAGAAAAAGGTAGAGGGTGGTATTGTAGAGCCTTCTATTGACCACTGCCCTCTACATGCATGCACATATGTACGCATACACATTGATATACCACACATGAATGAATGAATGAATGAATGAATGAATGAATGAAAAAAACAAACAAATAATAGTTTCTGATGGAAGTAAAGCGATCGCTTGCGGGTGAAATTATGTTCCCAGATAGGGAACTTTGTCAAAACTTCAGTGTCCACTCCCTAACCTCATTGAATGATCCTGTTGTCTTCACCATAATGAATCAATGCAAACATCAGATATATGGCCAAATACACAGATCAGGGAACATTTCATTTCTCTCTCTCCTTTTTCATTACTCAAAAGGCAAATAATACTTTTCAATTAAAGCTTCTGTCTTATCTACCCATCTATATAAATTATATTATTTTTCATGTTTTTAAAATATTATACCATAGGCTAGAAAGTCCTTTGTATTACACCATACATTCTGTAAACATTTGAAATACAATTGTACAAAAAAAAAGGTTTGCTGCAGTTTTTTTTTTTATAATAGATAAGATATGAAAGTAGACCATAGGCCCAATGAAGGTTAAATGGAAAAAGAAACGATAATACATACTTATATTGCACTGTTACTGAACATTAAAAGGGAAAGAAACCCTCCAACTTCCTACTGCACAGATAACCTTTGAGTAAAAAGATCTAGCTGCTAAAAGGCAAGCACTATACGTTTCGTTTCCAATTATATAAAGAACCTAAAGTCATGAAGCAGAATGCTGGTTACTAAAAGCGGGTGGGAACTTCTTCAATGAGTAGTGAATCTCCACCTTGTAAAATGCAAAATTCTAGAGATCTGCTAAACTCCATATGAACTTAATTAATACTACCAAAGTGCACAATTACATTATGTTTTCAAAAAACACAATAAAACAATATTTAGTTATTATAATCTTGAAAATAATTCCCTACCTTGTAAGGCAGTTCATAAAGAGCTCTTAATAAGCAAACATAACAAAATGAAAACAATACAAAAGGAGGAGCCGACAGAAGCCGAGTTTAGCAAGTCCCTCTGGTGCAGGAAAGTATCTCATGATGGCCCCAGGTATAGGAGGGCAAGACCTAGAGCCCTCAGTTTCAGCAAGAGGTTAACAGACACAGTATTCACTGACTCACCCAGCAAACCTCCATGCTTCTGTTTGCTTTATTGCTTTTCCTTTCTCCCTAGACCCTGAGCCTAAATGCAGACATGATGGATGCTCTTGTCACATTGAGTGCTGATAACTGTCAAACTTCTCCTCCCCAGTCTCACCATAATTTCCTTTAGGAGGCTTGGCTCGCTACTGCCTGAGTTCGAAAAGAGCCGTTCTTGTCACAGTTAAGAGAAAGGAGTGAAAAGAAATATGGATTTGTGAGCCCTGGATAAATGAAGAGGTAGCACTTGCCCTGGAAATATTAAATTAGAGGACATGATTCAGGCTTCTGGGTCTCACTCCAGTTACCAGCTTTCACTTAAGAAGAGGGCCTGATAAAGAAAAATAAATAAATAAACAAAGTTGTGATGCTGATGTTTAACAAGACATTGGCGTGGAGAATCGTTCAGGTGCTCTGGTGAGATTTAGGGAAGTACCAGAAAATGCATTTATTTCACACATCAGGTTATTTCAGATGCTGAGGAATTTGGAACCCTTGACTGTGTGCATGACCCTTCAGATAGGAATCATCAAGCAATGGTTTCTGTTTGGAACAATCACAAAGCAACTGGGAATGCAAGAGAAAGGAGGACTTCATAGGATCCAGTCTTACCCGAAGTCTCAGAAGATCAAATGGTTGTGGTGAATAAACTAGAAGTTCACCAACAACGAACAGATAACAAAAATGCCACACATACAGTGGAACTTTGTTCAATCTCCATGAAAAGTGAAGTCATGTAAATTACAGGAAAATGGATATTATACTGAGTGAAATAATTCAGGCTCAGAAAGAGGGGTACCACATGCTCTCTCACATATGAAGATCCTTTATTTGAAGTTTCTTATATGAGGGATTGAGGCCAGGAAACTATAAAGGAGCTTGAGAAAGGAAACATTGGGTTTTAAGGACTGGAATAGGCAGAGTAATGGAACACGTGTCATGAACGTAGAATGCGGAACGCTGGGGTTAGACAACTGAGGAGGGAAGAGAGGGAGACTGAGGCAGGAGCATGAGAGAAGCAGATGCCTCAACTGTCAAGAGCACATGTTTACAGGGACTTGAGTGCCATTTCTAGTGCCCACAGGCCACTCTAATCATGTACATACACATATACATGTATACATATATACACATATATTAAAAATCTTTAAAAGTCTTATAAAGTAGAAATTTAAACTAATCAGACATAAATTTTCAAAGAGGAGGGGTCTACTCACAGCAAATATCAGTCATATAACACAGAAGAACGAGAGCTGTGTTCTGTTTTTAGTGTCTTCTGAATGTGAAAGTATCAGATGGCCAACATCAAACACTGTACATGATTCACCGTGAGGCTGCTCTGATACACATATCTGAGAAAAGTTCAGGAAAAGGACAGCTAGGAAGGCGTCCTTCTAATTCAGTAATATCAGAAGAACTCCCTTTTCAAACCCAGCAGAAATACTAAGGGTGAGTTCTTACAGGGGAAAACCAACTCTGCTTGAGTTTCTCTTTAGACCCTGAAATACTGTTGTACGACTGTAAATTCAAGATCCTATCTAAAATCAAACAACAATTTTTGCTCCAGCCTTTTGCAAGTCCACAGGAGGCTGCAAGCTAAATGTCATTTGCATTAGAATCACATTGAAGTTTAGGAGCCTGGGCTGTTGTTTGCCAGTCCTTCTTAATTTCTAAGTGTAAGCTGTCCATCAAACCGTAGAGCTGTTATACTTCATAGGCAAGCAAGCTAAATACAGTTTCAAGAACTTTAGAGAAAAGGAGAAAACAAGCAGTTTCATTAACAGCCAGACCCCAGCATTGTCTGTGGGGACACATACAGAAATCTGAAGTATGTTTGTAAGCGAGACACAATAGGTGAAGCAAAGACTTGTTTTGTTTTATTTTTTGAAAAGCACAGAAAGTTACATAAGAACACACAAAAGACCATCTTAGAAAGACATAAGGATCATGTGTATGTGTTGGGGGGGGGGCTCTGGTACGGGTGGATGTTTTGTGAATTTATGGATAATTCCTCTCCAGATTCACCAACTTTAAAATGATACAAAATGGTATATAGGTTGGGTTTCATTTTTTCCATTAAAAATTATAGACAAGCAAATTAAATATAGTTATTGCTAAGCCAGGATTCCAGGGCATAATAAAACTTTCTTTGAGAGATCCAAAAAAAGGAGACAGTGCTTGGTTCTATTGTGATGATTCTGACCTCAGGAATGACTGAATATCATTGCTTTATCCTTTCTGATGGCACTTTTGCTAAGATCCTGTAAAGAACTGAATGATGTGATTTTAAGAAATCATGGAAGATCAAGTGGTGCTGTTAACCGCTGAGCCACAACAGGAATCTGACATTAGGCTAGAACAAAGAAGTAATTTCAGACAGGAATCTAAATATTAGGCTAGAACAAGGAAGTAGGCTTCAGACATAAAAATGACTTTGGGCTAGGACAGGGAGGTTGGCTCAGATATTTTAGTCATCATGATAAGCCCATAGAAACAGTGATCATGGGAGTATTCATGGAACTTTGTTTATTGCCTTGCCTGTTCTTTGACTATTTGTGTTTATTGTATTGCTTGTTCCTTGACTATTTGCATTATTGTATTGCTAGTCCCTCAACCTAGAACTGACCTTAATACTTACATGTAATTAAAATGGTAGAAAAGCAAAAATGAGGAGGGGGGATGGGATAGGGGTTTCTAGGGAGGGGAAATGGGGAAAGGGGATGACATCTGTATTGTAAATAAATAAAATATCAAAAAGAAAAAAAAAAGAAATCATGGAAAACACATAACTGAGGTTGTAGTATGAAATGTGTCAAAGTCTGACAGCTAAGATCCCTGCAGAAGGCGATTATAGATGTTCTAGTTTCGGGCCTTTGCACAGAGTATCAGTAAGTTCCCCTATTCCATCCCTTTGATGTTTGTTCATTTGCCACCTTATCAGAGGCCTACATATAAGACCACATAAGGAAAAAGCACCTTCCTCACATGTAACATGTGATTAATAGCTACAGTTGACAATAAATAAAGATTACAGATGACTTGTGTGAGGATAATCTAATCAGCAAAAAGCTTTTTTTTTTCTTTCTTTCTTTCTTTCTGTTTTTGTAGTTTTGTTTTGTTTTATTTTGTTTTGTTTTGTTTTTGAGGCACGGCTTGCTAAGTAGCCACAGCTGTCTGAATTCACAAGCTCTCAATCCTCTGGCCTCTGCTTTCCTCAAGTTGCAACATTGATTCCTGCCTGAGTTTTCAATATGCTCCACAGATCTCAAACTTAGTAGCCACCAAAATGCTACAGTGTTTACTATTCCCTAAAATAGTGTGTGTGTACTTCTTTGCTGACCTTAATACTCTTATGTGATTAAAATGATATAAAAGTAAAAGGGAGGAGGAGGGATGGGATAGGGGGATTATGGAGGGGAAACAGGGGAAGGGGATAACATTTGAAATGTAAGTAAATAAAATATCCAATAGAAAAAAATAGTGTGTGTACATAACTTGTGTAAACACACACAGAGATACAAGACTGTTTATCTGGAGAATTCTGACCCAACCTCTTCCCACCCCTGCTTTCTTCATGAGCGTTATTAGATCATTTTGCAGACACACACCCTTGTCTCATTTAGTGATTTCTTCCACAACATCTAGGACTACGGCATCAAAACTCATGTGTTTATGGATGCTTGGATGGGTACTCTCACTAATCACTGCCTTAAGGCTCCAAGTGGATGTTCTTTTCTTTCATCCCAATTAGACCAGAGTAAGGCTGGTGTTCTGCGTTGGTCCCATTTAGCAGGTGCAGAACTGGGGTATGAAATGAGTCCTAAAATCCATGAAGCTGGCATTCATGGGGTCCAGGCTCTCAAACATCACATCTAAAACCCTATTCCCACTTCACAGCTGCATCAGAAATCCATTTGCAGAGAATCTGATTTCCAAAACTAAAAGAACTATACATACATAAGAATGGGTTAAAATTCTCTACCAGTCTGTGATCCTGTGATTTGGAGGCACTCAGGCTAGAACAAGAGAGTTTTAGTTTAGAGGGAAGTGGGGGGGGGAGAATGGAATATTGAATATTGTCAGATGTTCCATAGATTTTAGTAAAAATAGATCTCAAAAAAACCATTTAAAGTAGAGAAAATTGATCCACGGCAGAAATTCTAAAACGAACCACAGCTGAAAGATCAAGGGACATTTGAAATGAAAGTGTGTCTGCCACCCTACATTATTCTAGTGAGGAGGTGACTAAAATGAGGGAGAGAAACCAGAAGGAGGCAGACATTTGGAGCAGTCCTCTGGTGAGCTCCAGAATAGGAAAGAATAGAAATTTTCCCCATGGCTCTACCTCCCCACCAAGTCCAGAGCCCAGCCCAGGCATCCTAACTAGCTAACAGTGCTACTCGGAGTTTTAGGACACTGTCCCCACCTAGAGGCCAGACAGCAAAGAAAATGAAATATGTTCAATACTGAGCCATCAGAATACAACTGACAAATTCAGACAACAGTAGTACATCAGCAGGGGAACAGCTTCTAAATGTCTAAGAAGACCTTACGAAAGGAGATAGTAATACCAAAGAGCAATCACTTAGTAAGTTTCCAGCCATATTGTTCTGTCTTAGGATATTGGCACTAAATTTCAGCAATTTTTTTTAACAAAAATGGCGTTTTTGCTGAGGGACATTATAAAAAAAATATGCTTGACTTCCGGTCATTAGTCTGAGAGCTGATTCAGGAATAGTACACAAACGTTGTGGATTATACACGAGCAGAACAGCATTGTGTTATACTGGAACTAAAGCGGAGGTCACAGAAAGGGTGAGGCTAGGAAGAGGCGTTCCTTTATTATCCAGTGGCTTCTTATACTGAACATTATCACTCCCATTTTCCCTGGCCTGTCTATCTGTTCTGCTACTGAGAGAAAAGAGACCGCAGTCAGGCTGTGTAACAGAGCAAGTTGCATGTCAAGACCACACCCACTCTCTGCAGAAACCCAAGGAGTCAAGGCTGGCTCTCTTGGATGATTTAATTGTGTATTTGATTTGGCCAAACCATGGAAAAATTATGTTATCATGCTTAATAATAGTCACCTTTTGGAGGAACAGCGTGGCTGTCTTCTGCGTAAATGCCAGGGGCCACACAGCCTCAACGGCATCTCCTGCAGGAAGACACAGACGATGCCAGCCAATCAGGAAGAGATGCTTTCTTGGGACCAATGGGGTGCGAGTGGATGGTATTAAAAGGGCTTGCAGCAGTGTTTAGAGGGGCTTGCTGCAGCATGTCTCACCTGCTCCCAGAGTCTGCGCACGGTTGATTCCACAAGACACCTCACCTCCAACCCCCAAGGGCAAGTAGAATCAGGCAGCTGGTGGTTCACGGCACAGGCAGTAGTCACCAGTGTGATGTGGCTGCCTCTTAGTTACAAGCTGTGACATCCTGAACTGTTTCTGTCATTCCAGCACTCAGTTCCCTGATACACTACTCCACTACGGAGCATGAGTCCAAACCCCTTCTCCTCAAAAAGAGTTGGGAAAGTAAAGACCGGCTTTGGGCATACTTGAATCTGGACATTTCCGATTACATTGGAGGTTTGAAGTGGGTTGTAGATCAGCTTTCTAAATCACACATCACAAACTCAAATCCAATGATATATTTCCATTAACTATCTCTTACTGAGAAGTCAGACTCGTCCTCTGCTGTGTAGTTTCCCAAAGCTCCAGAACAAGCTAAAAATGAGTTCCGGTGGCTTTCCCTGGTTCATTCTTTGTGATGCTCATCTCACAGTGATGAAAGGGAGATGTTGCTAATTGAAATGTAGTCAGTTGGATCTTTAGTCTTTTAAAACTTCAACACACACGTGACCTTAATGATGGTTTGGGGAAGAGGGGTCATTTTGTTTTGGTTTTGTTTCACTTTGTTGTGTTTCTTGTAGCGCTCAGACAGCAGGATAAGGTTAGCAGCATAATAGTCTGGATTCCTATTGGGCTCTATAATGATACCTACATGAAGTCCACGTCACTGATCTAAATCACAGACTTTGCCTTGTCATCATATTTAAATTTTAATAAGATGGCTTTACTACAATGAACCTGTAGATGAAACACCGTACAGCTAAAGTAAGGCTTGTGCATGCCATCCTAACTCTATAGAACAATATTGAGTTGTACAGAGATTGGGACATGGCGAGAGTTTGAATGGCTACCTTAACCTAGCTGCTTGCAGTCATACACTTTGAATGGTAAGGCTTTAGTTCAAGGAAATTCACTAGGAAGGCTACCAAAATATGACACTGAAACTTGCATCTCAGTTTCAGGGAGCCAGTGTTATCCAGTGCCCTCAAGATAAGTCTAAAAAAGTAATTTATACTGCTCTGCAGTGAGAGCTGGGGACATTAAAGCATGAGAAGTTAAAAATGGCAATTTTACAAAACAGTCAGAAGTTATCCAGAGACACAACTAGGAATTATTTGCATTTATAAGATCATAAATGGAGGGCAGTTCAACACTAACTCCTATGTTCTATGTTACTCAAATAATTGGAGGCTCTTATCATATGATAGTGATGTTATAACATGCAGGCCACATTTCAATTTAAATGTCTGTAAGTAGTGACATTATAGAATGTTCTAACATTCTAGTCATCAGCACCATGAGGAAAGGTCAGAGAGTACAATGGAGACTTTGGGATGCATAAAAGAATGATGGCATAAAAAGAAAGAACATAAATTATTAACAAAGGTGTTCAGATGTGTGTGTGTGTGTGTGTGTGTGTTGTGTGTTTTGTTGTGTGTGTGTGTGTGTTCTTTGAGGACTTATGGTTTCTGCCAATCATAGCCTCACTGCCTGTCTCAGGTCATTGTGTGCAATAAATTGCATAGTTAAATATGTCATCTTTCTCTTTTCAATTACCACTCCTTATAAAGAAATGCCCATGCCTACCCACTGGTGCCAGGCAAATCTCTAGTAATCTACTTGCTGTCTCAATTCTTACCACTACCCTTGTCCTGGTTCTTATTAGAGCAAGAACTAGATTACATGCCAAAAGACCCACCACTGGGTGTGGGGATGAATCCTCAGGTAAAATACTCCTTACTCACAAAAGAATCACCACCAGTTACATCCATGAAGGGCAATTTCTCTTCCTAAAGTGAATTTATCCCTCCCCAAGGAGTCTGCTTATGAACCAGACCAACCCACACATACTCTTAATTTCAGAAAGACCTGTGCTCTGGCTCAATTACATGAAAAACATTTCTTGCGCTTGGTATCAATTTACTGTATGAAGGATGGCAGTCACTCTATTCCCTTCCGTTCCCCTTCAGTTGATGCTGTCTAGTCTTCGACTGTTTTTTATCTTTAAACATAATAACATGTAAATAAAGATAGTCTCATTTCAACATCAAACAACATCACTTGATCTCACAGTGTGCAGTTTTCAGCTAAACACTTTCCAAAGTCCTCAGCTATATAATGCCAATTAAGCATGACATATATACTTTCTGTATGTTGTTCTGGTCCCCAGCTCTAGTTTTCTTTACTGACTATGTGTACAGTCCTAAAAGCAACCTCCACAACACAAAAATCTCTAACCACCCAGTACCAAAACCAAGGCTAATTTATCTTGAAGCTTTCAAGACTTGACTTGAGGCCTGGGGGCACAGATAGAATGCCTGCCTCAGGATTCAGATTCTAGAGTACTCAGAAAACCTAGCTCCTTCTGTTTGATGGAATAATTGTCATGCTTTAGCTAGAATCTCAAGAAATCCCAGTTATCATGAGTGAGTCATGTGAGTCTGTGTTTTGTTTGTCAGCTCAAAAACATCCAAGAGGATGAGCATTTGAAAACATAGAAAGGACTGAAGAACAACTTTCTGTCTCTAACAAACCTGCCAGTATAACCACTGAGCACCTCCCACACTGACAATCTCTTTGCCCCACTCCAAGACCTATTCATGTAGAAAGCAGTCACAGATGCTATGAGAATCCCAAATAGCAACCCCTCATCATGACAATTGAGGTACCCAAGAGGCTACCTCTGACAGCCACAGCATTCATATTGATGCCATGCATTCTTACAGTTCTCTTTTTTATTGGTATTTTATTTATTTCTATTTCAGATGTCATCCCCTTTCCCCATTTCCCCTCCCTAGAAACCCCTGATCTCATCCCCCCTCCTCCTTTCTGCTTTTATATGATTTTAATTACACACAAGTATTAAGGTCAGTTCTAGGTTGAGGAACTAGCAATACAATAGATGCAAATAGTCAAGGAACAAGCAGGACACTAAACACAAATAGTAAAGAACAAGCAAGGCAATAAACAAAGTTCCATGAACACTCCCGTGCTCATTGTTTCTAAGGGCTTATAAAGATGACCAAAGTATCTGAGCCTACTTCTTCCTAGCCAAAGCATTTTCATGTCTGAAGCTACTTTTTCTAGCTTAAGATTAGTTCAGCGGCGGTGGTGCCACTAATTCAGCATTGAGGCAGAGCAGGTGGATTTCGAGTTCGAGGCCTGTTCAGAGGAGTTCCAGAACGGGCTACACAAAACCTGTCTCAAAAACAACAAAAAAAAACAAAAACAAACAAAAAAGATTTAGATTCCTGCCTGGAATTATTTCTTCGTTCTAGCCTAATATCAGATTCCTGACTGAAGCCCACTTTTTTGTCCTTGGCCAAATGTCATATTCCTGCCAAGTAGCCCATTTCCTTGTCTTTGGCCAGTATCAGATTCTTGCCAAGCAGCCCCAAAAGCTCTCTGCCTTCCCCCTTTTTTTATTTCATAAATAAGACTGAAAAGTACTGAAAGTACGGAAAAGTACTGGAAGAAGTGAGTCAGGCTTTAAGCAGAAGCAAAAGGGTAATGAGCTTGATTATTGCTGGTATAACAGCTTTAATTACATTAACTACTAGCACTACTGCTTCTGCAATTGCTTTGACACAAAAAGCTAAATAGCTATTTTTGTTCATTGTTTAGCAAAAAAAAAAATGTTACTAATGTGTTGAATATACAAGAGGATTTAGATAGGCATTTGGACCAAAGGATTGATGCTCTTTATCCTATTCAAATTATTGGAAGGAGGTTCAGAGTTTAAGAGTAAGGAAACCATCTCAAGTGTCATGCCAAATACCATTGGATTCGTGTTAGTTCCAAAATTTACAGGGGCAGTCATTATAATTAGGAAAAAGTATAAAGACACTTGCAGTGTATTTGGCATAAGTCTAACACCTCTCTGGATGTTTTAACTTTGCATAGTAAGCTTATGAATTTAAAGAATTCCACTCTGCTGAGCATGATGCAGCAGATACTGCTGATAAAATTTCCCATGGCCTGAGGTCAGTATTTCCATTTTGGTCAAGCTTCAAGAATGGCATATATACCATGATCATGCTAGCTCTTTTTGTCCTGGGAATATTTTTATTCCTGCCCATCTTGTTAAAACTTGTCTTTAATAACATCAACATGTTGGCAGCCAAAGTACATGGCTTGAACCTGAAAATGGACCCCACACAGAGTTATTAATTTAACAGGCTGGCAAGCCAAGGACAGGTAAGTTTCTGCACAGTGCCTTACCAACCTAAGAGAGAAGTACATTGCTTTTGATAATGCATATTTCACAATGGGTAAGGAAGGCATTCTTGTCAGAATGACCTAAGACAGGCTTACAGTTCTTACAAAAGACAGTCACTTTGACTTCACTGAATGTTCTGCTCATCAGTCTTGCTACCTTTAGTTACTGGAGAAAATCAAAGAAGGAAGAAAGCAAGGAAGGAAGAGGGAAGTAAGGAAGGGAGAGACAGCGACAGACAGCAGACAGACAGACAGACAGACAGAGAAGTCATATCGTAAGTATGTGCCAGGCAAACAACTAGCAGCTATCACTCACATGTATCTCCCAGCCTTTCTCCCTCTCCCTGTCCCACTCTCTCTCTTTCTCCACCTTGTTTACAGTCACACAGTTTCAGAATAATATCACTAAAAATAGCAACACTGTAAAACAATGTTTTATGTGTTGTTTCAGATAAATATCTTTCTAAGAGTGGAGGGACCATTTCCAAGCACATAAATAGGAATAGTGGTGCCTAAAACAAAAGACTGATAGGTTTTTCTCATGTGAAAGCTCCAAATGTATTTAACAATGCCTTCCAAAGCAAAATCTGAAAAGCACACGCTAGGAGGAAATTGGACTGCCATAAATTAACACACAGTGCATCATTACTCCTAAGACAAATATACTCTGACATAGAAATAAATGAATATGCCTGTAGGAAACTGGCAAAATGTGAAAAGCTGGTGTACAGAAGAAAAGGTATAGGTAGAGGCACACATGGTTCTTATAGCTCAGCTTAACAGTCTCACATTCAGTGTTTCAAGTGTGCATTTATTTTTCTGATAGTGTAAGAAAGCAAATAATCATGTGGTACGAGGAGAAATGTTAAATCAATATTATTCTCCAATGTAATATTGGTAATTCACGAATATACATCAAAACCCACAAAAATTCTACTACTTTAACTTCTAGAAATTTGATTTAAAGAAAAAAATCAAGCATACAAACTCATTAATAAATATGTTAACTACATAGTTATTTGTAAAGAAGAAAGAAACAAGCAAATGTGTAGCAGTTTAAATCTAAAGCATAAATATAGTATATATCCATAAACAAGAGATATTTAATCCAACAAACTTTATATCAGAAGCCAAGCATAATAGCATGTATCTTAATTGCAGCCCTTGAGGGGCAGAGCAAGGCAGATCACTCTGAATTTTGAGAACAGACTAGTGAGAATCTGTCTCAAAAAAAATTATGTCAAAGTAGCATTTAATAAAATAGATAAAGATAAGTTTAAAAACTGTGAACTGTGTAATCATATACATATACATCATATACATACACATACACATATACATCATGTACATTATACATATACATCATATACACATACATATACATAATGCATGTATATATATAATAATATATTATGTAATACATTAAATGCTATATGTTATATGTTGCTGATAATTCTTGGGATCTTCTTAGGCCTCCATAGGGAAATAGGAGTCTCTTTGGGTCCTGCAAGGATCCTCAACCCTGAAGAGCAAACTAGAGATAGACAATGGAGCTCAAGGGACTGCATTCAACTACCTTTTTAAGCTGCGTCCCAGGAGGCCCCAACTAGGAAAAGATTTGTGTAAGAGGATTCCCAGCTGGTTAGTTTTGGGACCCCTAAATGTTTCCAGGGAGAAACAATGCTCTTGGATTCCCACAAGACCCCTTGAGACTAAAGAGCTCAGAACTAGACAATGGAGCTCAGGGTGCCATGTGTAACTCATGTCTGCAGGCTTTGTCCCATGTAGATCCAACTGGGATAGGATTGGTGGAGCTGGGTTCCAAGCCAGTTAGCCTTGGGGTCCCTGAAGGTTTCCGTGGAGAAGCAGGATGCTTTTGGAGTCCCACAAGTCTCCTGCAGACCTCTGCAGGCTGTGTCCCAGGTAGACTCCCAAGCTCTTTCCACCCCCTCTCCCATGATAGTTCCCCAGCCTTGGGGAGGAATCCTACATAGGTGTTTCATTTGTGTCTGAGCACTAATCTGTCACTTGGCCCTCAACACCTAAGTTTTGGAATAAGAATCACAGACTTCATGATAGATAATTGATATATGATACTGGTCATAATTATTACTACCTAGGACCATTTAAGGCTTTTCCTTATTCCTCTTTTATAACTCTCACCCAGGATTATTTACTATGAAACTACTGTTTCAACTATCATCTAACATATTTACTTTATTCCATTCTGTTCTGTCCTGTCCTGTCCTGTTCTGTCCAATTCTATGATGCTGCAATGGGATGCTATAAACCAAGCTCAGATTTGCTGGGGCTCAGTTAGTTGAGTTCTCCCAAATAAGTAATCTATAGTTAAATACAGAAGACATGATCTGTAACACAATTAAAGGCATGCAATACAAAACTGTAAGTCTTACATCAGGCTCAATAATGAACATACTGGAAAGATTTTCTTCTAAAATTAAAATCAAGAGGGTACTGTAGGACTTCAGTTGTAGAGTGGCAGTGTTCTCATAGCTAAGTCTTTGCTACTATCAGTTATTCAACAACTTCAGAAAAGTACTTAGTTATAGTAATGGAAATTTGTTCCATTTTAAAGTCTTAAAAACACTTGTATAACTAACTTCATTTTCCTTAGAGTCAATAACAGCCAGCCTGAATATGTGCTGGGGAGTCTGTATCTCAGGAAAATGTTACATTTTCTTTAAGCATCCTAATCAACTAAGTTGTAATAATTTCAATCCCAACTCTTAACCCTTAAGCCATAACAGTGACAACCATTTTATAACATTTTTTTTCTTAAAGTCTTTTCATTTCCCTAGCCAGAAATTTCTTATGTCTAATTTACAATTCACTGTATTAAAATATATTTGCTAAAATTACCAGTGTAGTTGCTTAACTTTGACAAGATGCTATCTGAAAATCCTTATTGCAAATTCCCTTTCTCCAAGGAAAGCGCTAGTACTTGATTTTCTAGTGGTCATGATAGCTAGATCACAAAGCTATACTAAAAGTTACCATATATTCCAGTTCTTCTGGAGAGATTTTTACATTAATTGATTGGTTGATTGATTGATTGATTAACAGAGACAAATTCTTCTTGGCATAAATTTGAGGCCCACTTCAAATTCATAATCCTTCTTTCCCGACCTCCTAAGTGCTGGAACTATAAGCATAGACCATCACACTGAGAATCCTGTTATTACAACCAAAAGTTTCATAAAACAGAATGTCTTCAGTCCCAGGAAACCAGACAGACAGATCATGGTATCTGTGGCCCATGTGCACAAATCGAATGCATTTCAACATCTTGAGAAGTAGAAAACACTCCATGGAGTTCATTTCAAAATATTTTAGTTTGTAAAAACAACATAAAGAAAGAGTTTGACTGTTTTAGGGTTCAAAACATATACATATTATTTCTGAAATATCAAAATCACAAACTGATATTCCACATTTAAAGATGTAACTCTGATATTGTCAGGAATTTCAGATTGGGGGGGACTTCAGATTTGGGGTATTCTTTTAATGAGTTCTTATGTAGATATGACAAAATCTGGAAAATACGGAAATCTGAAATAAACATTTCACATGAATCATATCCAACTTAATCCAACGTGTATTAGTCTACATATCAGTAACCACACTATGAAGCCATACTAAGTCTACAGGATCAGACCCTGAATGGCATAAAACACTCATATTTTTCTCATCATACTTCTCTTTCATTCTTTCAAAATATCAAACATATATCTTGGTCATCTCTGTCCCTACTTTCTCCTTCCAACTTTTCTTACTCTGTATCACATCTCCCTTCCAAGTTAATATTTACTTTTATTTTATAATCCACTGAGTCATGAGGAAAACCTAATAAAATGACCACCCACCCCCAAAGAGAGTGGTTCTTTCTCACTGAGCAACCACTGACTTCCAATCATTTCTCATCTGTGGGCTGCACATTAACAGTGCCTCCTCCACTTTTACCCATTTTGATCTTGTACAGGTAACCACAACTGTGTTGAATTCATGTTTGCAAAAGCCATGTCCTGACAAAAGACCAGCATTTCACACGACTAATCCTCATACACTCTCTCTTACATCCTTTCTGCTCCCTCTTCTGAGCCTTGGCTTAGGGAAGACGAAATAGATGCCTCATTTACAGAGCACTCAATAATAGTTTAGACTCTGCAACAAGAAACTTCTCTGACCCCAGTTGAGGACACAATGAATCTGAAGACAATGCTGCAGGTTGTAGGACATAATATGAATCATGAACTTGCCAAGAAATTTGCCCTGGTGGTTAGCTTTCATGGTGCTGAAGCGGGTTATGCAGGCTACTGAAGGAGAAAAGGTATCATTGGACCTACCCGATGCTGAACCCTGAATGCTACAATTCCAACCTACCAGGCAAAAATTGTTTATTGGTACAATAGTGGCATTGGTGTTTATAGGACTAACCAAGCACTCTCTTGATTGGAAGGGAGATTTGGGAAGGGTACCCCTACCTGGTTATGTTGGCATGGTCAAAAATTCATGAATCAAGAACTCATATGCCCTAGGTGGAGTAATACTGTTTTGCTAAGTGGCCAAGTGATCCAATTGCCTTCTGAACATTCATGTTTGTCTGTATTTTACATTTGACCTGTGACCAAATGACTATATTAGTTGGTCAAGGCAGCCATGAGAAAACACAGAGAATGGGTGGTGAAATATCAGAGGTTTATTTTCTCACAATTTAGATTTAATCCCAAATCTCAATCAGCTAAAATCCCAAGATCAAATTGCCAAGAGAATTGATGAGACTTCTACTCTTGAACTGGCAGGTTACTGTCATTCTTGTGTATCCTCACATGGGAGCAAAAGGGAGGGAGGAGAGGAAGAGGGGGAGGAGGAGGAGAATGGGGGAGAGCAAGAGGGAAAGAGAGGAGTGTGTGCTGTGAGCACTGGTGTGGTTTCTCTGATGAGGCCCAGTGCAAGTAGGCAAAAGCCTACCATTATGACGTCATTTGTAACCATAGTTGTCTGCTCCATTTATTTACAGAACACTCATTTCCAGAGTGAGAGCTTCTACATGCAGTTTTGAAGGGACACAGCTTAGTACATGGCAATGAATTCAGAAGTGCCATATAAAATCTTTAAATACTATTTTTAAATTAATAAATGTCAAATTGGGCAGAAAAAAAATCACAGTTTCAAAACATAGTTCATCTGAAGTTTCAGTGTGTTGGGCATAAACCCATTTTCCAATGGCAGACAAATAACTTTCTGCCATGAGAGGTTAGTTTATGGTCTCTCTCGAAAGTGTGAGAGTGGCATCACTTATTCAGAAGAGTAATATGATTCTCCAAAGACTAAATATGAAGTATTTGCACAACCTTTAAGCAAATCAGGAGTAAATTTCAGCATCCTCCTTTATGGTATAATCCTCATACCTCGTCTTCAACATGAATACCTTGGTCTCACTAAGTCTGACTGTGAGTGCCTGCCACAAACAGTTCCTGAAATTACAGAAAGTGCCCATGGCTATTGTGGAAAAATGCATTATTCTGATTACAGGCCTACTTCTGGAGTCATTATGCAGCACTTTATCAATATGAGGTGAGTCTTTAGTTAATCCCTTTTGAGTTTTCATACAGATGAGGACGGATACCGGATAGCGTCAGCAAGGAAAGGGTATACCAGGGATAACTTCCCACCCGCTCCCTGTTTTCACAGGGCTGAAATGGAAATGTGCAGAGCCTAAAAGCATCTGGAAATTTAAGTTTGAGGAAAAAAATCTTCTTTCGGGCGTGCACTTTACAAAAGAAAATTGTGATTAAATTACAGTTCTTAACCAGCAGAGGAGGGAACGGCGGCTGACTCTTCTTATTAAGCATTTTGCTTGTCTCGTTTCCACCTGTCTTGTTTTGTTTCATTTCTGGGTTTCTTTTCCAGCCTGAAGAAGTTGTCAGAACAATCAAAAACAATCGCTTCTTCCCGGGAGAGAATAAGTCATTAAAAGAAAAGAACCCACTCCTCTGGCTCCATAGCACCGAGGAGCTTTGTGGCCACCTTCAGGCTATGACCGACCGACCGCCTAGTGTGTTCCCAACAGGAAGGGCTGACCAGTATAAATGTCACTAATCTCATCGCTCCTGTCTGGCAGGGGAAATTGCAACTCAATTACCAGACTTCACAAAAGTACAGTCTCAGTGAAACTGTTTACTTCGCTAAAAATTAATCAAACTCCGGGCCCCAAATATTAATTCTGATGAGGAAAGCAGAGCGAAATACCAGTTTTCCAATTGCCTTTATGTCTCAGCGCGACACAGCCGCGGCTCCTGAGGACTTAATTAAGATTTCGGTTTCTCTGAAAAGATCATTCTAGCAACTGAAATTGAGAAAAAAATAAGGCATTTCATAGTCTCCTGTCATGTTTTCGTTGCTCTCTCTCTCTCTCTCTCTCTCTCTCTCTCTCTCTCTCTCTCTCTCTCTCTCTCTCTCTTCCCTGAAACTTGGTGTATGATTACCACTGATTCTGAGATTTACCAGGTCTAAAGTGGTCTTTTGTTCTGTTGGTTTTTTGTTTTGTTTTGTTTTTCCTTGTACATCCACTTATTTATTGGACAGTCTGACTATCTGCTACCTGCTGTACCCTGTCAACAAGTGGGAAGGTCTCCAACCCACAAAGTTTGTACTCTAGCAGAAGATGTAATATAGTACACAGGCACACATGGATTCCAGTATCAAGCAGCAAAACACACGCCTCCTAAATGAACTACAGTAGAATAAGACGACAAGAGAGAATGTGAGGAAGGTGCTATTTTTCCCAGTGTGGAAGGTCAGGAAAGAACTCTCAGATGCAGTGAGAGAAACACATGTGATCATCCCAAGAGCTAAGTCTCACCGCAGGGGAAAAACCAAGTGTGTGGTCCTGAGTTAAGAGCATCTGTGAGATTGAGATGACAGATGCTCGAAGTCAACGGACTGACCACAGGGACCCCGGTGGAAGAGTTAGGGGAAGGACTGAAGGAGCTGAAGAAGTTTGAACCCCACAGGAAGAACAACAATATCAACTAACTAGACCCTTCAAAGCTCCTAGGGACTAAACCACCAACCAACGAATACACATGGAGGGACCCATGGCTCCAGGTGCATATTTAGCAGAGGATGGCCTTGTTGTGAAGGCTTGATGCTCCAATGTAGGGGAATGCTAGGGTGGTGAGGTGGGAGATGAGTGAGCACCCTCATGGAAGCAGGGGGAGGGGTGTGATAGGAGGTTTCTGGGTAGGGGGAGACCGGGAAAGGGGATAACATTTGAAATGTAAATAAATAAATAACCAATAAAATTTTTTAAATAAAGAGCATTGTAAGGTATGGTAAGGACAGAGTGACAGGCAGAAGGGAGGGGTAGATAATGTTCTCCAGAGGCAAGGAAAATATGCCACCTGGCCACTAAGAACCATGAACAAGATTCTGGGGATTACTACATGGGTGGTGGATTGAACTCACAGGGTATCCCTGGCAGAGGGTTGGGTTCTGGGTAGAAGACAGATGGTCTAATGGGTTACTCAACAGTCCAGGTAAGACGTTTCTGGAATAGAGCAGTTGGAACAGGCTGTGGGAAACAGTGATTTTGGAGTATATCTTAAAGATGCTGCCAATGAATATATGAAGGATTGGCTGTTAGGGTTAGGGGCAAGGAAATAAAGACAAGAAGGAGGTTTAGAACAGAATTGAAAGGGTATTTAGTGACCTAAGAACTCAAGGAAGTCTGAAGACTGCATGGGGAGGGATGTCAGATCTGGTTTCAAAATTTTCAAACTGAGAGTCATGTTAATTTCCAAACACAAATATCAAAGAGAAAAATTACATATGTGTGTGCATGTGCATTCGTAGGTAGTGTCAAAAGTTGCAGAATTGACATTAACTATAATATACTCCATATACTATGGCTCACAGCTACATCAACTCACTTTCATGATTTTGGGAAAATGTTTTATTGATGCAGAGCCTGGGTCATTCACTGGTGTAGCATCTGTGGTTGCTTTATGCTATGGTGCCAGAGTAGAGCAACTGTCACAGAAAATATTTAGTCTGAAGAAAAGGTGTAAGATACTAATTATCTGATAATTTACAGGATTTTTTTTTCCAGAAAAGGGCAAATTTACCATAGGTTGAGTAAATGTAAAGAAAACAGCAGGTTTGAAGACATGGCTATGGTATCCTTGAATATCTAAGTACATCCCCTGGTGATATTGGACTGTATACAACACAGCACACAGAGGGAACAAAGACACACTGTTTCATACCAATTTCCATCACATAGGAAGCAGAGGCCCCAGAGAGGATGCTCAAAGGACACAGCTGAGATGGCAAATTAATGAGTAAATGAAGTAAGAAAATTACTTTTAAAAGTAAATAATTGAAACATTTCGTATCAACCTGTATCAACATGATGTATCAACTATATCAACATGTATCATGTATTATGATGTATCATGATGTAGCAACATGTAGCAACATGATTCTGTGACAGAAATGTGGAGACTGCCCTGAGGGACCCAAGGAGAAAAACAATTTAAAACACCTGTGCCTATGATAAAAACAGCAAACTCAGCTGCAATTGTGATGTTTTAGGTTTCCTTTGGATCCTAAAATCTGGCTCTGCATATTTATATTGCAGGATCCAAAACAGAGATGAGACAGCTAAAATGAGAGGTATAGTCTTCTCATGCGCTTCATATTCTATCACCAGAGAAGATGGGCTCTTCAGAAGCCAATCTGTGTAGTGTAATTTATCCCAGCCACCCAGCAGACATAAGTATTACTTTGGGGTCCATTCGTTTTCTTGGTATTTCATTTTATAAACCATCCAGTAGTTCTCAAGTCTTACAGCTGCACTGGGTAGCTACTACAAAATTCTGTCCCCAGGGGGCTGTGAACACTGCCTCCTGGGTTCCAGGCTTCTCACCACAGGGCCTGTGCAACAATTGACCTATTTTTTTTTAATCCACCTGAAGACTTAGCTGACCAGTTTAGGCACTGTAAAGGTAAGGATTCAAGAAAGTAAGATCCTTAAATATTTCATGAGCAATACCCACATAATGCCCTACTCAGAAACATAAAACCTTCCAGAAGATTCCAAAGAAATAATTTAATTCCAACCATATCAGAAATCAGTTTTCAACTTAAATTATATTAAGATATTCTCATAGTGCTTTCTAAGATGACTCATTTTTGTTTCTAGGAAGGAGGTAGTTTGCAGCAGGGAGACGGCTCAGAGCTGGGAAATCACTCGCCACTGGGAATAATTACCTGTGCTTCTCCAGAGATTAATATGGAGAATCTACAATGAAAGGAGAGAATCAAAATCTAAAGTTGTCCTTTGACCTCCAAATGTACATCATAACACTGCTATACACTGATACACACACACACACACACACATCACACACACGTATACCAACTCATTCACAAATGTACAGACGCATAAACACATTTGCCACGTGCACCACACTCATTGGCAAATATACAGACACATTAACACATGTGCATACATATATGCATACACATGTATATAAACACAGTCACATAAACACACAAATATACAGGTACTCATATATACATACACATACACAAGCATATACACACATGCACACACCACACACACACACACACACACACCACACATATATATATATATATATATATACTAATAATAGAATAAATTCATTTTTGAAATATTGAAAGGAAAGTGTCAGCATAGGAAAATGTTGAGAACTCTCGCAGCCGATTCCCTGTGGATGCGGGATTCCAGAAAGGCTCTGACTTGCCATAATGCCCTACTTTCTGTCAGAGACTGTCTCTCAGTGTGTCCCACACTAGTCTTGTAAAATGTTCTGCAGTTATAAGCTTTCTGTGGCCAGAACCACTGAGAGAGTGTTGATCCTATGTCATCATTGACAAAGCTCGATGAAGTCTCCAGGCATAAATGGCGGTATCCTTTTTGCATAATTTGCATTCCCAATGTGATGTGACCACAAACCTCTTTATTCTTGATGTTTAGTGATATCTTACAGAATAGATAGATAGTTAATAGATAGATAGGTAGATAGATAGATAGATAGATAGATAGATAGATAGATAGATAGATGATCTGAAAACCCATTATTAGCAGTAGTTTGAAATTACATTCTGAATTTATAACCCAGAGTTATGATTTTGAATGTGAGATTATTGGATATTGAGACACAATGGGAACACCCAACAACAAAGATCCATGGAAAAAGCACCAACATACAAAGTCCACACCACAGAAGGCAGAGACAGTGACAATAACAGTTGTTTTCTCTTACCCAACAGGCGATAAAATAATCCCATATCCAAAATAAATAAATGAATAAAATAAAATAATAAAAAATAAAAAACAGAAAGAAATCCATGCCCTAGTTTCTGGAACTTGTATAAATAAATTGTATTATTTAACAAGGGGAAAGGAAGTTTATAAATGGAGTCGAGTTTGCTAATTATCAACCAGTAAAATCAGGTGTATTATCCAGGTGGATCCTGTGTAGTCACAGTCCTCTGAGCTGGAAATGGAGGCAGAAAAAATAAATTTTATAGTCTGACCCACAGCCTGAGGAGGGATGGACTGCCTCTGGTGTCTTGGAAGAAGAAAACAGAACAGAAACCACGAAGTACAGAGAGTTTCTCAAAGCTGGGCAATATCCTCCACTCAGCCTCCAAGGGAACATAGTGTTTCCAACCACTTGATTTTAGCCTAGAAACTTCAGACTCCTGACCTTGAGACTCCTAACCCCTAGATTCCTGATCCCCCAAACTTCTGACTCCTAGACTCCTAACCCCCAGGCTACAGGTGGTATGCTTCCTTAAGTCACTACTGTTTTTGCATTTTTTTCATGAGAATGAAAAAGAACTAAAATAAAACCTCACCAAGTATTTTCCAAGCGTAAGTTGCATGCTTACTAGATACAATGTACTAACTAAGGGTATTTCACATTCACTTTACATCCTGGCTGATTCAAACAGTTATAAGCCTACTTTGGTTATGTAAGAGTCACAGAATCATTCTAGTTAACAGATATAACGCACAGGTCAGAACACTGCACTCGTCATGTGAGATGTTGATTGTCGGTCATTTTCTGGGATAAATCTAAGATGGCAGCCTGGATTACCTAGAAAGAACTTGTCTCAACCAGTACTATTAAGTTGATTGCTACCCTGAGCCCAACAATAACCATTCATCTTACAGCTATGAATGGTACTGAACCCACTTGATCCCAGGCACTGCTGTAGGTACAGTGATGGAGACCAAATAGGTCCCTGGTCAGGTATAGCTTACATTCCAGTGGAAGAACCAGAAAAATACATGATGTCTGCCCCTTATGTAAGGTGGCATATTTGTTTTCTATAGCTACTATAACAAGCTACAGCAAACTGGCTGACATTAGCAGAGTCGTCTGTTAGTACAGCCTGATAGTTCTGAAACCTAGAAATGTGAATCCAAATGACAGGAAAATTGTTCCTCCCTGAGTCAACTATTCCAGCCTCCCCCAGGTCCTGTTAGCCTCAGCTTGCGGATTGCTTTCTTCCCGTGTCAGTTCCTTCTGTGCGTGTCTCTATAACCAAATTGACCTTACGTGTAAGGATATTTGACACACTGGATAAAAGCTCACGCATCTTAAGTTGACCATTTGCTAAAGCCCTGTTTCAAAGGAAAAGTATATTTGTAGGCACTGGGACTTATGACTGTAAAATATTGGGACAGACATCTTGGCATACACCTATAATCAGCACACAGGAGGCTGACACAGAAGAAGAGTGACGTCAGCTTCTCAGCCCCGATATTAAGACCTTGTTTCCGAAAGAGAGAGAGAAAATGGGAGCACAAGTTGACTGTTGGCAAAAGACATAGAAAGCTCTGCAGTCAACTGTAAGCAAGGCCAACTGGCGGCACATAAAATTACCTGCAATTGGAAACAACAGTAATGATGAAGGATGAAAAATAGTGGAATATGACCCAGGATGCACCAGATAAGTATTTCAAAAAAGTTATTGTTTCAACCTGCCTCTGTTTCCCAGTAGATGAACTGAGAGATTGCCTCTTCAGCATCCCAATTGGGTGTGGAGCTAGAAAACGTGTCTTGATCACTGTTTCCCTGGGTTAAACAACCCTCCATTTTATCACAAGAGATATACATCAAGCTTAATTCAGTTTTATTCACTTCCCTCGTCCTCTTATTCAGATATTTTTTTTCTAAAAATATACATATCAAAGGAAATTTTCAAAAGGCAGATTAGCATTCCCTCATAAGAGGCTGTTCCAAAAGCATTCTGAAAAGGCTTGATGCTGCCAGAGTCACTCCAAAGGCTAAGCAGCCCGTGGGGGGATTAATTAAAGAAGGATGTGCTCTGTGAGCCCCAAAAGAGGAAGCCTGACTTTCCATTACAGCTCTGTGCTCTGTTGTCCCTATAACCTTTGTAGAAACTGGCAAAGTGTCAGAGCAGTCCACAGGCTTCAGGGAAAGGGAAGAGAAGATTTAACAGGAATAGGTCAAAGACTTCGCTATTTCATAATAACTTCTCAGGGGGGACACTTACTTCCAAAGCTGGAAACTTTGAAAAGGTTAATAGTTGGAGGGTGGAGGATCCCATGTTCAGGAGTGATCATCATACAACCTCTAACATCATCATATTCCCAGTTACATGCAATGGCACACACTTGCACGCACACCCAAAGAGCCAGAACACAATATCTACATTCCTAGATATTCTTCGTCAGATCCAGAAAACAACATGACCCCCTTTAATTAGTTTGTCTTTTTCCTATAAAAGGTATACTCAAATAGTATACAAATTGCTGTTAAAATTAGAACTTGGGTAGATGGAGAAAGACAGAGAAACAAAGGAGACATAGATAATGGAGAAGATAGAGGATACAGATAGACAGGGATGGTATACATGTATATATGTATGTATGTATATATGTATTTATGTATGTATATATGTATGTATATATGTATATATTTATACATGTATATATGTATACATTGTATATATGTATATATGTGTTATGTATATATGCATATATGTATGTATATATATGTATATTGTATTGTGTATATAATGTATATGTGTATATATGTGTATGTGTATATGCATATATATGATATGTGTATATTGTATATATGTATATATGTATATATGTATATATAGAGAGAGGGGGGAGCGACAGAGATAGAGAAAGGCAGAGAGACAGACAGAAACAAAAACAATATCATCCAATTACACCACAGTGTAAAAGAATTGAGCTTTTAGAGGTTTTGTTCAAGTTAGTTTCTTCACCTACATTAAGCAGCAGTCTTATCGTATCTCAGTAGATCTCTGTATTGATCACCAAGGACATATGCTCCACCCATTCATCCTCCCACGTTACCTGAATGAAAGGTACAGAGGACCAGGGATACCTATATCCTCTTTTTCTCAATTAGAAAATTGAAACTTGGAAGTACATACAACAGTAATCATCACACGTGAAAGTTGGGTTTTCAGGACAGGTGAGAGGCTCAGAAACAAAACTTGCTAAATTATCTGATGTTCCAGTACAGGAAGCCTGCATATAGAGTAGACTTCATACATGTGAATATCTCACAAGGACTGCATATACTGAACATGTTCCTTCTCAACCACTGGAGTAGTTACAAGAGAGAAGTAGTACAAGTCATTGGAAGGTAATCTCTAACACACCCATCATAAATGAGTGTCACTTACTCCATGAATCTTACCGTCACCTCAACTTGTCAATTGTTATGTCACTGGGCATCTCCCCATATTCCTGGAGAGATCCCATTGTGACTCACCTCCACTTCCTCCATTTTGTAACACTTTGAAATGCAAGGACTATACATCTGCCCCCTG
This sequence comes from Mastomys natalensis, assembly GCA_021653895.1. Classification (NCBI taxonomy): domain Eukaryota; kingdom Metazoa; phylum Chordata; class Mammalia; order Rodentia; family Muridae; genus Mastomys; species Mastomys natalensis. The sequence continues at coordinate 302,867 of JAJTUV010001758.1, forward strand.
ATAAACATGCCATACGATGATATAGCAAATAGGGCCTCCCATAGATCTCACTCCTTCTTGTTCTCTGAATGTCATAGTGGTTCATTTATTAGATTAATGAATAATAGATTTTGTTAGAAAAGCCTATATTTTATCTCACTTTCTTTAGCTTTCACATAATTTGTGTTGCTTAAGAAAAATTCCACATTCAACCTACTAGTTGAGAGACAAATCATTATGATCCCTTTCCAGTATCAGGTACATTTATAGCTCATCAGTTAGCAGCTGGTACCTGCTTTTCTAGGCACCATTGGTCATCCTACTGTTGAGAAGATATATGCAGTCTGCTATGTGACTCTAGGAGAGAAGGAAATCTCCAGGCCCAGCACAAGCATTGAAGAAGACTTTGTGTCCTAAACCAATAAGGTAGGGAATGCAGATAGGAGGATGCAAGGTAATGGAAGGTTTGAACATCTCTGAAGAACTCAGCCAATTAGGTATCAAAGTGAAGAAGATGCACTTCAGGTACATCTACCATTTTTGCTTTTCCTCTAAGCTGCTGCCTAACTTTCTATGGTCTTTGTGATGATTTGTATATGCTTAGCCCAGGGAGTGGCACTGTTAGGAGGTGTGGCCTTGTTGGAGTAGGTGTGTCACTGTGGGTGTGAGCTTAAGACTCTCACCCTAGCTGCCTGTCTTCCACTAGCAGTCTTCAGATGGTGATGTAGAACTCTCAGCTTTTCTGTACCATGACTGCCTGGATGCTGCCATGCTTGCCTTGATGATAATGGACTGCACCTCTGAACCTGTAAGCCAGCTCCAACTAAATATTGTCCTTATAATGTTGCCTTGGTCATGACATCTGTTCACAACAGTAAAACCCTGACTAAGACACTCTTACAATAAACTATTCACCTTCTGCTACTGAGTCTCCAATACTCTTATTACAAAGTGAGTTCATGATTTCTCCCATTTTCCCTGCATTCTTTCTAAAAGTTTAACTATGGTTATTGATTTGTGGGGGTGTGGGGGGCACATTATGGAGGGAAGCCAGGTACATGTGGGGAGGTCAGAAGACAATTTGTGGAAGTCAGTTTGCTTCTTCCACCAAGTGGATCCTGTGGGTTGGACTGGGTCATCAGGCACATCTATTTGATGAGCCATTTGTCAGATTCCTGTCATATCATCTCAAGCTACAAGGAGCTGTCAAAGTACCACAGATTCCTTATTTTTCTTAAACTCGAGATTATTAAGGAGAAGAGCTCTGGGTTTTGTAGAATGTCTCCTTGTTCAGTGAGTCATGGAGGTGTTGCCTTCAGCAATAGGACCTTACTGTCAGTCTGTAGAGTGCAAACAGCTCTTTAGCAACAGCTTGAGTAGCTCGAGGCTCCTTGTGTGGTCTCATTGGCTAACAACTCATACAGATGTGCCCCATTTTTGCCACGGAAGTCTCACTGTGTGGTGAGAGAGGTATAGCTGGGGCTTTGTCTCCTCTTTATTTGGTGAATTTCACTTAGATTCCCTTCATGTATATAAGCATATTAAGAATCTTCTACTGTAGTAAATTTCCATACTACCCCTCAGAGGACCTTTAGTTTTGGTCATCCCTCACGATGGTCTTTGCCCCAGACCCCTCTTCCTTACCCACTTATCTTTAATCCTCTCATTCCAGTCTCTCCCTTCTAATCTTTCCATAACTGTATTTCCCTATTTTAGGAGTTTCTTCCCTCTCCCTCAGTCCCTTACTCTATACCTAACATCTGTGGGTTTTGAGCTAGTGTCATGCCTATCAAAGGCTTAAAATCTGATATCCACATAAAAGAGAATACATACCATGTTTGTCTTTGGGGGCAAGGATCATGTCAAACAAGATGATTTTTTTTCCTTGCTCTGCTCATTTACCTGAGTATTCAAATTTAATATATTTTTTAAAGATTTTTTTATATGAGTACACTGTAACTGTCTTCAGACACACTAGAAGAGGGCAACCGATCCCACTAGAGATGGTTGTGAGCCACCATGTCATTGCTAGGAATTGAACTCAGGACTTCTGGAAAACCAGTCAGTGCTCTTAACCACTGAGCCGTCTCTCCAGCCTTAAATCTAATAATTTTACAGGGGGGGGGTGCCAAAAGACTCTCAATTAGAATTCCATTCATCATCTCTGATTCTTTCCCTCAGCTACAGGCTGGAGCAAATGAGTAAAAATGTGGAGTCTAGTTTTCTGCTGAAGATAAGTTACAGTTTTATCACTGAGCGCTCTGTTAGACAATGGCTTCTGGCCATACAAACGAAAATATAATTTCCCGCTATAAGACGGTTTTAGAATTTGAGTAAACAACGCCTTCCATGCAACTCAGATGCTTGGGATCTGCTTTTAAATCCAGCTTCCTGCTCTTTCATGCTTCCCTTTACCTATTCTTATTTTAACAGCTGTAAAAAAAATGTATAAGCTTTATTTATCTTCATACTGTACGCAACTAGCCCTCACCACCAAGGTTGCAAAGTCTTGAAGGGTATTTATCCCTATTTTACGGCCGAGAAACTAAGACAGAGAAGAGCAGAGAAGAGCAAGCTGGCATGCTGCAAAACTTGGCACACCACATTAGGGAAATCAAACTCAAGATTCATCAGACCCAGCCCTCCTGTGGAGTGCTGGTCACCACGGTCTCAGCCTTCCCTGATTACGATGGGCCTTGCAATCAATGTGGTGTTCGATGTTCTCCATGGCCTTTGCAAAGGCTGGCATTTCTCCTGCAAAGGTCAGCTGGTGCTCTGCATTTCTTGTGGCGTACACTGCTCCCTTCTGCAAGAGAAGCCCTGCAGAGCAGTTTCAGCTGCTGTGTAGGACCACCTGGAGTTCTGAATCCCCAGCTCCCCAAAGTAGCTTCACAAACAAGCTCTTCATTTTTTGTCCTCATCCCACAAGACCTTTATTCAACATCCAGTTGCCTGTTAGGCTTAGCCTTCCTTTCAAAACAAACAGGGCTCATTTTTTTGTTCTGAGGAGTTAATCCCTATTAAGTCACTAGCAAACACTGGCAGGAGATATGACTGGGAGTTCCCAGTGCGGTTTTATGCAGGGATGGAAAGAAAAATCAGAAAGCAAATGAGTGAGTGTACAGTGGGATCTCAAGGACCGGGGTTTCAGGACATTGCTCTCAACTGGTTTCTTAACATCAACCCATTCCATCCTCTGGCCTCAATCGCGCCATACCAAATGCAAGGTGTGTAGATATCTGAGCCTTTCCAGACTGCAATGGCGTCATGTCCTGGGGTCATCCTGGAGCTCCAGTTATGAAATGAGAAGATTCAGGGAAATTATCAGAAACCCTTTGGCCAAAAAAACAGTGTTTTAAACAACAAACTAATAAAGAGACACTGTCTTAAACAAAGGTGGAAGAATATTGACACTCAAGGTTGACCTCTACTCTCCAAATGTACACCATGGCCTGCGTGAATCTGTGCACAAACACACACACACACAGGTGGTGCTCACATGTACACACATTAGAGAGCATGTGCACCCTCGTTCCCCCCCCACCACACACACGCACAAACACACATAGTCTCTCTAACTAACACCCTTTGTACAAATGTTTCATCTAAATTTTAATATTGATGTTTTCCAGTTTTCATTTGTAACTGATAATTTAAATGAGTAGCTATTGAGGGTGTACATGAAGATTTGAATTATGTGTATATTGTGGAATGGTTAATGTTTTGGTATACTAAAGTTGAACTTTGCTCCATTTCACTATTTTAAGGCAAGTCAGTTGAGACCTAGTATAAGAGTTTCCTAAGATAATAGTGGTCTACCACTAGTAGGTCCAGATGGCACCTGACATGAAATCCAGTATTCACTTGGCAAGTTTCTAAGTAGATGATATCAGATCCACCATGCATATCCTATAATCCCACCTGCTTGGATTGGATATTTTTTTTAAATAAAATTACATTACTTTCTTCCTCCCATCCTCTTTTTTACTTTTCAAGAATACCCAACGGCATGGATCAAATGTATTTGCCACTTTTGTTGTATTACATAGCATAGGGGTATGAGGTCATGAGCACACAAGAACTTAAACATCAAGAAGGCAAGGACCTAAGAGCCTAGAATCTTAGAGTATATCCTCCACTGTCCTCTTCATTACAGGTATTCAGCATCCCTGACCCTCATACTAACTGCCACAGTGCTATTAAGGGAAAGAATGTCATTTACCTCTAGGTGGAAACTTGTCATTGCTCATACCTTAAGAGTGAATTAATCCAGTTAGCCAGGTTCGTGACCTAGCCACGGAACCACACCTCAGGAAGGATGGGACCACACATAGAAACACACAATACCTAAGATGCAACGCATAAACCTCATGAAACTCAAGAAGAAGGAGGAAGAACAAAGTGAGGGTGTTTTTGTCCTTTTTAGAACGAGTATCAAAAGATTCAACCAGAGCTCCCAGGAGCTAAACCTCCAGCCTGAGAACAGACAGGGGCAAGCTGTCCTCTGAGAGGCTCTAACCAGCAGCTGACTCAGACAGATACAGACATCCAGAGTCAAACAGTGGATGGAGCTTGAGGACTCTTAAAGAAGAATAGGTGGAAGGATTGTGGGCCCTAAGGAGATAGGAACTGCACAGGAAGATCAACAGAGTAAACGAACCTGAACCCTTGGAGCTCTCAGAGACTGAATCACCAACCGTGGAGCATACCTAGTCTACACAGATCTACCTCCATGGGCTGAACCTAGGCCTCCCTGCACATATGTTGTAAATGTGCAGCTTGGTTTTCATGTAGGTCTCAAACATCTGGAATGGGGGCTATCCCAAAACATGCAGCCTGTATATGGAGTACGGTCTTCTAAAAAAAAAAAACAACAACAACAAAAAAACAGTTGTTCAGTTATTCATGGAATATTATTTTTTTATATCTCTTGTATTCAGTTTGCAACTACTTCATTGAGAATTTTTGTATGTATATTCATGAGGGATACTGGACTATAATTTATATATTTTTGTTGGGTTTACACTTGATTTCACTATTTCAATATTATTTGCTTTGTGAAGGAGCTTATTGTGGTTCTGAATTTTTTTAAACATAACTCAAAAAGTGTTGCTTGTTTGAAGGCTCTATAGAATTCTTGTATAAGTATATCTGACCCTTGGTATTTTGCTTGTTTGTTTATTTTCATTTTATTCTGTTTGAATGCTTTTTAAATTTTTTTGATTTGCTGAAAATAAAAATTAAAAAAAAAAAAGAAAAGTGGTCTCAACTAAATCCGTGCTGAAGACATGGGAAGAACAGTAGTGCCCTTAGTCACATAATGAACTTTTTTTTTCCAGAATGTTTCCCCACTCAGTGCCATAGCTTACCGTATAATAGCCATGGAGCTTGCTAAGTTTGTACACTATTCTGAATTATTCAGTGCTGGGGATTGGTTCTAATGCTTTGACTTAATTCTGCTCCCAAAAGCCACACTTTCAGACTCTGAGGGTCCCTGCCCTCAGCTGGCTTTGATTGGAAATAAAAATTGCCATACAGCCAATGGCTGGGCAGGGAGACAGAGACAGGACATTTAGATTTTGAGGGGGAAGAAGACAGACAGAAAGAATCACCATGATGGTGATCAAACTCAAGGTTCCACTGACATGGAAGAATCAAGTGGCCACAGGGGCCACTCCCTTGACTGGTCTGGGACAGAAAAGATAAAATATGGATTTAAAAGACATTAACTAAGGATTACAGGAGGGGAGTGTGTGCTAGCTGCAAGGAGGTTCAGGAAGTGCCCAACCACTGAGCTAGTAAGGCTTATTAAAAATTAATCTCTCTCTCTCTCTCTCTCTCTCTCTCTCTCTCTCTCTCTCTCTCTCTCTGTCTGTCTTTCATTCTTTCATTCATGAATCCAGAGCTCTTGGGCAGATGTGAGCCTTGTGTGACCCACTGGGAGTTCAGTGATGGATTAACTGTTCTCCACTACAATTCAGAAGCATAACTTTTCTTTTTTTATTTACATCTATCTCTGTTCTAAGCATGCTCTTCTGAATACTTAGGACCTCCTTGCTCTTTCTCTAATGTCCCACCCCACCCCTGAGCTTTGTAGCTACAAGGCTCACCTCCACGCCAGCTTAAACAAGTGGCCTGCCTTATTTTTCTTTCTTTTCATTCTCATCCTGCAGAGAGCTGAAAAGATTTTCTTTCATCTACTGACAAAATCGTCTTCAAGCCTCCATTTTAGTCCATTCTTACATTCTTCTTTTAGTAATGAAATTAAGATGTGTAAAGGGGGCTGGACTTTCCCAGTATCATCTAGCAACCATGAATGAACCACTTCTGATTTCTTGCAAAAATAATCCATATTGTGACAAACAGAACTTCCTCTTGCATTTTCAAATGCATTAACTCACACCTATATTACTCTGGTCAGAAGCCACTGTAGTCTCTGAATATCAAATTAACTGCTGATTCAAAAAAAAAAAAATCCAACTTAAGAATTTATTGTCAGAGCCAGTAAAGTGTCTCAGTGGTTAAAGCTCTTGCCTCAAAGCTCTGTGAATTGGGTTTTATCCCTGGACCCACATAGTGCAATACGAGAGTAGATCGATTCAAGCTGCTCTCTGACCTCCACACATCTCTTAACACCCACTTGTGCATATGTATGAGTTCATGACCACACAACAAATAAGTTTAAAAACGATTTAAATAATTGACTATTTCATAATAGAATATATTTTCAGGTGAAGGAAATATAAAAACAATAGACTCTTAGTTCTTTAGGTATTCATAAACCTGGACTCACTATGTCTGTGCGGTAAGATTCAGAACACTTTCCTTCAACTATTCTGAAACATTAAGTATTCATTTCCTCTCCTATCAGAACAGGACAATTGATAAACTAAGGTTCAAACTCCCCACAGGATAGAATTAATTTAATGTCTTCACAAACTAACTCATAGTCAGTGATACAGGAAAAGATAATTGTGTCATTTTCCACTTTGATTACATTCCAAGACTGTGAGAAAATGGATTCATTTGCTGTCCTTCAGAGCTCTCCTCAAAGACACAATCAAAAAGAGAAGGCATCTCTAAATAGGGGTCTTTTCATGTTGTTAGCCTTCACTGCTCATGATGAGCTAAATTAAAATTAGAAAGAACCCAGATGGAATCTATTCTATGTACCTTACCATTCTTCTGGGACTAGCTTGCTCATTACAAAAGCTTCTTCTGTTATTTGAATTAATGTTCTAAAAATTTGTTGAAAAAATAAGTAGATAAAACCCCCTCCCTCTGATGGTTCATAAAAGTTAATTGACATACAGATGCACTCCATATATACTTAGCAAACTTTGAAGAAATTTAGGACCATTTCCATTTGAGAAACTCAAAAGACTCTAACAACACAATATCAACCTTGAAACGTGTGTCACTTTAGACTGTGAAGTTCTCTAATCTTGGAAGACACGAATATAGTCAAGAGAAGAGCTAGATGTAAGGGTATGAGTGTTGGGAGATAATCTTTGTCTCGGTCTTCATCATTCAATGCCAAACAAAACTCCTCTTCAGCATCAGGTGGAACCTGAAGACAGATACGGGTCTGATTAAAACACCTGACCTTTCAGGGCACTTCTCCAACTTAACTACACCCACAATGCACTTTGCAGGGCTCTCCCTGGTTTAAGCACAGAGTATAATTTAGCTTTACGCCTCCGCTTTCCTCATAGCCCTGACCGTGATTAAATAACAGTGGGAGTGGTACAACTTACCACTCAACGTTGTATGAATCCTTTTTGAGTGGCAGAGCGCCCCCCCATGCTGAACCTGTAAACTAGAATATGCATTTCAAAATCTGAGAATGGCAGTCTCATGAATTTCTAATTGCCTCCATAGACAGAGTGAGCTCTCATTTTTCTGCTTCTGTTTGTGTTTCCCTTCTCTGTCTGGGCTTCTGTATTTGTGTGGTTTCTGTATTAGGTAAAAATGAAAGTAAATATTCATTTCCCACAGCATCTTTATGTATTTGTATTTCTGATTATGTTTCTGAGACAATCATGATAAATGGCCTTAGAAACAAACAAAAGAAATCACTCTCCTGTGAAGAGAAGAAAATAAAAATTAAGCTGCCTCTGTGGCCACAAAAATGTTTGACATCTGACCAGCACTAGTTACTCCTGTGAGGAAAGGTAAAGTTATTTTTTGAAGAATGTCAAGACGGACTTCGTTAACCTTAAATTCTGTATCACTTTGACTGTTAAATTCTCTAATCTTGTAAGGCAAAGATATGGTGAGTGGTAGAAGTGTGGAGAAATAATTCTTGTCTCTGAAGCATTCGGGGAAGCACCAAAACTTAGTCTTGTGCATCGTCATGGTCAGTGAGCCACAAAGCTGCCTGGTCTCTTGAAGGAGACTTGTACATTGGTTAAATATCCAGTAACTCCCAACCCTCCGGGAACATGAACTTTTTAGAGAGCTTGCACCTGGTCTTCTAGCACCTGGACACTTGGAATCCTAAAGAATTAAGCAACTGAGACTTGTACAAGCCAGGTAAAAATTCCAGTATGTGGCATTGAGACTACGTCTCTAGCTGAGGAGCTGTTAGCAGTTAATGGCTGTTGGATGAGGAAGGGTCACTTTTGGTCAATGGTGGATTTCTCATGCTCCAGTGTGTGACTTCCATACCCATACATATGTTGGCATCACTGATTGGGCTCTGTGGGTTAAAACCAAGCATCAATCAATAAATAAACACAAATTCGCTCAACCACAGTGAATGCCGGTTTTAAAAATATCATAGAATTGAAAAATTTTAGTGTTCGTTTATCCTTAAATAAAAATTGGAGTGGGGATGATTTATATTGTCAAGATTTGTAAGTCTAGATTTGATTAAGAAAACTGTTAATGCAAGCATGAAATATGATACTGTGCTGACTCTTTTATCTGCATTCAGAGGATACCCTACAGGAATGTCATGTAAAAGACTGAACGGATAAGACAGGAACAAGACGCTATTGTAAATAACACAGCTTGGGAGAGGAAGAGACATGAAAATCAATGTATTCTTGGACACCACCTATTTAGGCTGACATTGATGAAAAACTAATTTTTATTATACTGTGTGCAAAGGAATCAAGATTAACCAATGTAGAAAAATTTGAAAACTCACTTCTGTGCATGACATCAAGTGATCCATCAAGCTTAATATCCGGGAATAAGAAATATTTTAACTGATCATTAGTTATATAATAATATATATAATATATATTATATATATTTAAAAAATCACCTGGCATTTAAAGGGTTAACAAAGAACAGCTCAAACTGCCATCTCTCTTTTGACAGTCTAGGTCACATGCATTGCCACTCTGGAACTCTAGACTTTAATGTCATAGAGTGTGCTTTCCCTTTAAAGAAGTTTATGTAATACTAACTTTGTCTTACTGCTATTTGCTTTGACTGTTGTCTGATTTCTTCTTGATCTCCCTTTTTACAAAGAAGAAGAAAGAAGGATGAGGAGGAGGAAGAAGATGAGGAGGAGGAAGAGGAGGAGGAGAGAGAGAGAGAGAGAGAGAGAGAGAGAGAGAGGAAGGTTCTTGCTGAAGAAGTTGGGCTGACATCCCAAGAGACCACAATCTTTTGTTATCCAGAGAAAAATACAGAGGAAACAAGCAATGAGAACAAGGAGTGTCATGGCCTCCAGCATGCCCTTGGTCTCACAGCTGAACAGTTTTCAGGAAGCCCTACCACCAGACATTCTGATTTTTAAAAATCTTCTCAGAGGTCCTTGGGCCCAGGGAAGCAAGGCACAGGCCTAGCTATCAACTGTATTGTTACTGAATATGGAAGGCACATAGCTCTGCGAGGAGATAACAGGACCCAGAGGTTTCAGTTTCTCCATTTCATTTCTTATAGCAACACTGGAGAATTTGCTATTGCTCAACTCCACCCACAGAGCTGAGATTCCCTAGAGACCTGAGATGCACGGGAGTCCAGCAAACCGTACATGAGAAACTAAGACAAAGAAACACAGTTAAGAGGTTGACAAGAGGGTCTGTCTGCACATACCCCGAAAAACATACCCAGTGATAACGGCTTTAAAATTGGGTGTATGTTTTAGAGCTATAATTCTGATCGACATTATGTAGTTTAAATTTGATTGCACTTGTTGACAATAGTGATATATGTCTACGTGAAAAGCTAAGTTTCTTTGGGAAGAGGAGAAACACTTTTACTGTGCTTCTGGCCTGGCCTATAGTGGGTGATACTATGGATATAATCGATGCTATATGAAAAGCAGAGGTTGAATATAAACCTTGTCTGTCTGTCTGTCTGTCTCCATAAAATGTAACTCTGAAGAAAAGACAAGAAAACAAACATAATAGAATGATGTGTTAGAGAGGATAATGACTTCAGATATGTTTATGAAAAGAACTTTCAGAGAAGAGGTGAGCAACTTCAGGAGGGATAATTGACTATCCGTGTTCTCCAGGACACCAGGATGCCACATTCTGGGAATAGCCTAGTCCAGAAACTGGCTTTTCTCTGAAGAAAAGATCACATAGCAGGGAAAACTGCTGAATGCTAAGACAGGCCCCAGGTGGTGGTGTCCAGTCAGCCCAGTGTTCAAGATTGATTTGCACATGATGATTTTTCTAATGGCTAAAGAAAAGGGAATGTACATTTAGGAAAGTCTTGCGTGGTTACGTTGCACAAATATAATTAAAGAGTGATTCTTTGATCAATAATTATGATAAACGGAAATAGCAGTGACATAATGTTTTAACATTCCTATTATTTTCAAAATCACTTATGTTCTTCCACTGAGATAATAAAAAGAGCATTAGTGAAACAGCAAAGCCTTGCTAGTGGCTTTCTGAAAGTTAATTATAACTCTGCCATCTCCTGTGTTTTTGTCAACTTATTACTACAGTTTATTTCGTAAGAAAAAGAATATTAGTTTTACTTTCAACTACACAACCAGGAAAGAAAAGGCCATACACTTTTTCTACTTTAATCAGTGCTAAGCTGTGGAGATACTTACTGGTAGTGTGTGCCTTGCTCCGTTTTCATGACAGTCTCTTCTTTTTCTTTTCTTACCTGTGTGCTAAGAACCTGAGTTTAAATGTATATTCTTGTCTCAGAAGGCAAGCCTCCAGTTCTAATCTGAGAACACTGAGATTTACAGTCTATGTCTGCGACAATGAAAAATGGTAGAGAGTGTGTACCACCAGAGCAGCCTCCTCAGGAATGTGGGAGACAGCAGAGGGGAAGAAACATCTGGCTGAAGCTGTATAGGAGATAAGCATCTTTAGAAACTCCTTTGTCCAGAATGAAACAGAGAGATGAAAAAAGAAAGAAAGAGAGTGAGAGAGGGAGGGAGGGAGGAAGGAAGAAAGGAAGGAAGGAAGGAAGGAAGGAAGGAAGGAAGGAAGGAAGGAAGGAAGGAAGGAAGGAAGGAGAAACAAAGAAAAAACAAAAAAGGAAACAAAGAAAATAACAAAGATAGAAACAAAGAAAGAGAAAGTCAGAATCAACTCCTGTTGCCATTACCTATAAGTTACAAAGGATGCTTGACCATTTTCACTGGCCCCACTCCAGCTGCCTGGCCAATCCCCTTTCCGTCCTCTCTAGCATCAACATCAAGGTATTCCTCCAACTCTGTCAATGCTAACTTATAGTTAATATCCTGTCCTTTTCTGTCAATTTCTTCAGTTCCTTTCCTTAACTGCTACAATCACTGCAGGTGTGCTTTCCTGTCTCTGTCACTTAATATTTCTTTCTTTACTCCCAGAATCTAGCAAACTAAGGCCCACTGATCCCACCCTACACAGATAAATATTTATATAATGAGAATGGCATTATCTGTCTAGTTGTATCTACTTTCTCTTAACCACCGTGAAGGTTTCTGAAAGATCATATACAAGCTTCTAAACATTCTAGGATGCCTTGTATCTACAAGAAAACTCTATTCTCAAATAAAGTTTAACACTAAGCCATTTGCTTATGTTACAACAGCTACTTGAATCCTATGTGTTGACCAGATTCCTATTATTATGAAAGTGACTGGTTTCTAGCTTCAGAGGTTTTAGTTCATGGCCACTTGGCCTTGTGGGTCCTTGGGCAGACAAGTGGGGAGGCAGAGTCATTGTTGAGAGCAAAGGGTATAACCAGTGAACCCTCTTATCATGCTCAGAACCAAAGAGGGTGTGGGTTGATGTCTCAATATCACCTTTTAAAGATCTCAATGACCTAATGTCCTCTAACTAGACCCTTCTTCTTTTAAAAATAAAAGTAAATATGTATGCTTAGGTATTAAAAATAATAAGTGTAACAAGATAGTTCTCTATAAAGTAATGTAAATGCAGAATAATACACTATTTATGAATGGGAATCGTATGTAGTGCCCCAATACAAAGATTAATAGTACACGCAAGGAAAATGTAAAGATACATCTAGCAGCTTGACTTCAGAAGTCATCATTAAACTCACTGTATGTGACATGTTTACTACATGTGTGCATATTAAAAATTTGTGTATTTATGTGTATTCTCATGAATGTGTGCATATGTATGAGTGGATATGTGATACGTATAGTTTCCTCAGTCACTCCTCATCTGATTTTGGAGGCAGGATGGTTAATAGAACTAGAGGTCACTGATTGGCTGTCCGGGTAGGCCCTTCTTCTCAAAGGCGTTATTACCTTCCAATAAAGCCACAGGCTAGCACTCAAACTTCCAACACATGGGGCTCCAGCAGACACTGAGTGCCAACCAAAGAAACCAGCAAAACTGAATTATTATTATGTGGATATTTATAGGAAATATTTTTTTCTTTATTCTAGAAAATCTGAAGTTTTAGAACTCAATGTCTAAACACTATGGATCTCATTCCAGGAGCTACATGAGATGTCTAATCAAATTCATCCTCTCAGACAAGATTGTCCCTCTGTTACTTTTCAATATATAATCATTCCAGACAAAGACCGTCAGGAACTGAAGATTCAAAACAAAATCTACTGTTTACACACATACACAAGACTAAGTCCTCACCAAATGTAGATGGAGCTGTGGCTGGCAAAGAACGGGGCTTCGTACTGCCACATTATGGTGACAAACCAGAGTCGAGAATTCTACATTTAAGCCTATCAGTCTTAATTATTATAAAGCTCTATTTACTGTCATTAGAGAAGATTACATACTTTGTAATATTTTAAGTTAATATACAACTTAAAGTATACAAACATAAGAGATGTGACTCTCCCATGTATTTGTGCACTATGAATGTTAATAGACCTGCATTAGGGAAAAAAATTCTGGTAGAGTTTAAACTTCCATTTTCTGGAGATGAATTAGCATGGAAGTTCTTTCAGTAATACATGTATCCTCATGTATTCCAGCACAGATATTTTATAACAATCCTAACCTAGTCAGCTCTAGACAGGGAGAAATGTGACTTGGCACTTTTACAGAACCTATGAATCATTTGTTTGTCTAGTATTTTTTCATTTATTCTTTGATAGTTTCATGCATACAAACATACATACATGCATGCATGCATACATAGTATATACATAAATGCATACATACATAATACATGCATATACATACACATATGCATGAATCCATGTGTACAGCATGAATACATATATACAGGCATACACATATCCATACATACATTGCATATGTACACTGTATTTTTTATCACATTCATCCCCCACTCTTCAAAATTCATTGGATGTTCCCATATCCTCCTCCCAGCTTCATGTTTTTTTCTTTTTGTTTTGCTTTTCAAAGCACACCGAGTCCATTTAGTGATTCCTCCTAGGATGGATATGGGGCCTAACAGGAGCATAGTCAAGCTACAAGGAACCAAAACCGTAAAATACAGGAAACAAAACAAAACACATAAAACAACAACAAAGATCCATTTCTTCCTTCCCTTGCAGAGATCCACTTCTGATCGAGATGTGGAGGCTTTTGCATCGCTCTACCATTCACACTGGAATGTTGACAGGCTTCCTACGTTTACATCTGTAGAGACCACCAGAGTGTTCAGGAGCTCATGAGTAATGCTACTGTCAATTTTTGAGGATGCTGTTTCATCCAAATACTCAACCCACTGGCTCATACAAACTTTCATGTACTCTTCTTAGACGATCCCTGAACCTTGGGAAGAGGGATTGTAATATCAATGTTCTACTTATGGCTAAGAACTCTACAGACACGTGTTCTCTGCATGTTGCCCAATTCTGAGTTGCCACATTAACCACCAACCACCCACCGCAGGAAATGCATCTCTGATGAGGACTGAGAGGTACACGGATTTCAGGTGCAAAGATCTGTAATTAGAAGGCAGTCGGATACTCTGCCCATGAAGCACAGTAACATTAGGAGGTTTCCCTGGGTCCTATGAGCTGCCCTGTCATTCATCCTGTAGACTGACCCTAAACTCCATCAGCATGTGATTGGTTAGCTTCACACCATTTGCGCAGCGATGGAATCAAGGGACAGACACTCGTAACAAGATACTTTATTATTGTTCAGAGTTCACATCTGCATAAAAGTGTTGACGAGTATTCTCCCTTACAAGGCTAAATGACATTTCGAGATACTATGAACACTAGCCAGAAGGGAAGAAACATCCACGTGAATACTAGCTTGTTTTCTCAAGTCCTGTGACAAAACCATACGATGCCTCCAGCAACAGAGTCTTTACCCACAAAGCTCTGGGAGGTAAACAAAACAAGAGAAACAGCTTTAATTATTTGAAGGTGAGATGTTTCTCTAGGACTGTGACCAACCTTTGAAGGTATCCCATACTTGGCTGGTTTTCTGCTCTTTTTGTTTTGTTTTTTAATTTGGTAATCTGTGCCCACTGAAAGAATTGTTATCCCCTATGTACGTTAGCGCTATAAGGATGTTTAAGTTTATAAAGTAATTTTCCATATGGCATTTTAAATATCATTAGGGGGAGTTTTCTCTTCTCAAAGTGTTCTCTTCTTTATATCTCTTTGTTACCTATTATTTTCATGATTAATGCTTTAAAAATTATAGTTGGAAACGTTACAATGTATTTGACTCCAGAAAGAACTTCTGTCAATCTAGAAAATGCTCTTAATTTAACTTTATGATCAAGACTTAGGAAAAAGATAGTTTTATCTAAGCTTAAACATAATCTTTTACTTTGTTGAAATCAATACTCATCAGAACTTAGGAAGTTACTTTTCAGTCCTGAAGATCCACAGCAAAATTTTTGTCAAGATTAAAGACATTTGTTATTTATTCATATTTTTCGTTTCATTCTATTTTCTAGTTCATCCATCAGATTGTGTTGGAGATAAGTCATCATGATTAAGGGAGTGATCCAGTGAAAGCCTCCTGGGTCCTGGAAAAGCAAGGAAGTCAATCTCTGCTCTGTTCAAAACTCTGGAAGCCTCAGAACACAGGATTTATTAAAGATGGTCCCTTAACAAAACCTGGAAGCTTCCCACAGAGTCGCTGTTATACATCTGCTCTGACAGTATGGAAAGGCTGAAGAATGTAGACTTTAGTGTCTGAATGCCAAGGCACAGCAATATATGCATTTGTTGGTCCAGGCTGGCTGGTGCCACCATGCAGTCTTTTCCCTTTAATCACTTCCTGACTTGTTACTTATCTTTGAAAACACCCAAACTGACACACCCAGAAATGACTTTGCTAATCCTAATCATCTCTCAATATAGTCAAACTAACAATTAAGATTCATCATAGATTCTCATATTTTTTGTTCAACAGATTTTCAACAAGATATGTGGATGCTGTGCACATAAATCGAACTGCTAATTATGTGCCAGCAGAGCATTCAGTTCGCATAGCATGCTGTAATTGAGCTATGGTCACTGGAAAGCAGAAATAAATACATATTAATACAAAAATATCCTTAGGTTTTTTTTGTATATTACAAAAAGACAAATAAAGGCTATGAAAAAGATAACCCACTTTGGGGGCAGGAAATGCAGGAAGGTCAAAGAAGGCTTCTCTAAGGAAATAGCATTAACCAGGGAAATAGGAAACCTGCATAGGTGTTAGCAGGATGAAGAAAATGCCTTTGCAATGGCCCTACAGAGGGAAAAGAGCCCTGAAAATGTGTAAGAGTATCACTGTGGTTACATAAGTGTAGGTGAAGTGGAAATGGTTGGGTCAGGTACAGGGAGAGCCCAGAGATGTCCTCCACGTGGGGCATGGCACTTCTTTTATAAGGAGCCAGATAGTAAGTGTATTAGCAATTATGTGCCAACTAAAAACCAATAATGCTTCACACATCAGGAAGTAGAACATATTATCACTATTTTACTTCCAAAATATCATCCTGAGTGAGTGACCAATCACAAAAGAACACACATGGTATGCACTCACTGATAAGTGGATATTAGCCCCAAAACACACAATACCTAAGATGCAACGCATAAACCTCATGAAACTCAAGAAGAAGGAGGAAGACCAAAGTGAGGGTGCTTTGACCTTTTTAGAATGAGTATCAAAAGATTCAACCAGAGCTCCCAGGATCTAAACCTCCAGCCTGAGAACAGACAGGGGCAAGCTGTCCTCTGAGAGGCTCTAACCAGCAGCTGACTCAGACAGATACAGACATCCAGAGCCAAACAATGGATGGAGCTTGAGGACTCTTATAGAAGAATAGGGGGAAGGATTGTGGGCTAAGGAGATAGGAACTGCACAGGAAGATCAACAGAGTAAACCAACCTGAACCCTTGGAGCTCTCAGAGACTGAATCACCAACCGTGGAGCATACCTAGTCTACACAGATCTACCTCCATGGGCTAGGACCTAGGCCTCCCTGCACATATGTTGTAAATGTGCAGCTTGGTTTTCATGCAGGTCTCAAACATCTGGAGTGGGGGCTATCCCAAAACATGCAGCCTGTATATGGAGTATGGTCTTCTAGCTGGGTGCCTCATTGGCCTAAATGGGAGAGGAAGCACCTAGCCTCTCAGAGACTTAAAGTGGCAGGGTGGGGGATACAGGAGGAGGGGGTACTCAGAAAACAAGAGATGGGGAAGGATTGTGGGAGGGGGTGACCGGGAGGGTTATAAAGTGAATAAGCAAAAAAAAATAAAATTAAAAAAAGAGAAAAAAAAGATGTAAAAACAATAGTACAATTTTTAAATAATGAGAAAAATAAAATAATTTTCTCAGGAAAGGGATCACCATGTACTAAAGAGTTTCAAAGCTATTGCCTCCTATAACCAAATTAATTAGATTTTATGAATCTCATTTTCCAAATGATCTTCCAACACTCATGGGTTCTGGCAAATGCTCCCATATATCTAAGAAACCTGATTTTTGCCCTGCACATTCATCAGTCAGAGTCAGATATTTATATGCCTCTATGGGTTTCATGTTTTGATATTTTTTATGTCATTTAATTACATATCAGTCATTGAAAACCAGAAGAAAACTCTTCAACTATGCCCTTTATTGGATTCTGAAACACACAACCCATTGTCACGTACACAGAGACTTAGAAGTGTTGTTGGCATTGACAATGCAGTCTAGAAATAGCTGGTTATTTTCTTATTTTTCTGTGATGCTGGATTATATTTCTCCTGAAGTCCTGAAAATTAGAAAGTCTAAGTTAAATTTTGGGTCACAAGTAAATGGTTTCTTGTTATGAAACTATAGACAGTTTTGTCAGTTTTGAAAACATTTTCCTAATTCTCTTAGCAGGAAGTAAACTTTCTACTTTGTACAATTCAATTTACACAAGCAAGCATGTCTATTCCTTTTGATTAAGGTTTTTTATTTTTTAATTTTTTTGACAATTACAGAAGCTATGTAATTCCTAGGCTCATTCTTTCTTAACTATCTCCATCTCTTGTGTGTGTGTGTGTGTGTGTGTTGTGGTGTCTGTGTGTCTGTGTTAACAACAGGTGACTTCCTAGTCTAGATTTTCCTTTTCATAAAATTCTATTCTCTTATAAGAATCTCAGAGGAACTTTCAAACAAGTTATGTTCATCTGTTCAGTGTAAGGAAGAGAGCTATGAAGTTTTCATTATTATAACAGTTTCATAGAATTTGATTCTACGGACATTAATGAAGAAGAGAATTTGAGTTTTTTAGTCACTAAACAAATCTACACCCTCATGAAGAACTGAGATCCTCTTTCCCTCCCATATTGTGCACTGGGAAACAGCCTGTGTTTGTATAAAATGTGATCATGTTCGGCATATGACCCGGTCAAGTCACATGTATCCTAATATTAATCCACAGTTTCATGAACTTGGTTATATAACAACCTAATCAAGACAGTGAAATCTATCAGTTCTATAACCTAAGTATAATATTTTGAAGGTTATGTACAAAGTGTACCTGGGGAACACTTTAGAATTCTGCCAACCATAAAACTCTTACAACTTCTAAAAAATGAGAAATTCAAATTCTTATACATGTATAAACACGTGTATCAGGTTAAATTCTTTTTTTTCCCCCTTTAACATTTAAATTTCATTCCTCCATCTCCCAAAAAGTAATCTTCATACTAGAAATGGATTTGAAATGCAGGATTTGTAGCTGAGAACACAATGATTCCATAAATATAAACCATAAACTCTCCTAGGGCAAAAAAGATTCATGAGTGTGAAACGGAAAATGATAATTTTATTTCTTATGCAAGCACTACTCTCTTCCCATGCAAGATTTTCTTCTTGCCTGTACAGTTTTCTTACAAGGATTATGGTAGGTGCAACACTCAGCTGGAAGTATAGAAGTCTGAATGTTTGTGAGTGTAACAAATATTCAAGAACTCAGACCCAATTTTTTGTCAAGAAAATAAATACTTTGGAGTTGTAAAGAACAATCTATTGAGGGTCATGTCTGTTTATTGTATAAATAGAATCCATTGCTTCTAATAAAACAGTTATTTTTTTTTTGCAAAGAAAATGATAAAGGTGAGTAACTTTTAAAAAGTGTTAATTGGTGTATTAAAACAAATTTAGTCAATACAGATACAACAGTTATGTTTGTTTTTGAAATGAGACAAATTTAGGTCAATGTTTAAAAATTCTTACTTTTATTCCACTGAAATCATGGCAATTTTATGTTGTACAATATAATCTAGATGATATTTGTGGTTCTTTGTATAATCTGAAATAAGTGAGACATTGACTCTGGAAGTCAAATGTTCACTTCTTAAGAAGATGCATGGAATATTGTTGATGTTGGGCTCCATCCTACCCATCTCTATAATATTAAAAAACACCCATAGTACCTAAAGTGTACTCAATAAAATTTTGTTAATTTGGTATTATAAATAGTGTTTTGAAGGGAGGATGAGTAATAACAAAACATGAAGGATTAAATTGAGTGGAAAAGAGGGCATGATAGAGGAGGAAATAGGTGGACAACACTAAGGCATTTTTCTAAAATCCATCATGAAATCTACTACTGAAGAAGTGTCCTAAAATTACACACATGTAAAAGGAGTTTAAATAGATTAACTCCATAACAGGCTAACTGTATATCACATGTTGCCAAATAAGAACATCAGTACCTGGAATGGCTTACTTCCATTTGAGTTGTCAGTCAATGGAATCCCATGGACACCCACACACCACAGATTATTGCTATTGTTCTTGGTTACCTTGCAGAACTTGACAGTAAGATCCTATTGCTGGTGATACCATTACTCAGACCATAAATATGGAAAAATTACATGACCTAGAACCTTCATCTGAGTAGCTTTCACAAGGCTGAAATACGCTATGCACCCTATCAGAGCTGAAAAGTAGTCAGGAATCCATCCAGCTGTGAACCTTCTAAGCTAAAGTAATGACTGATATGACATGCCCATTGCTGCATAGTGACTTAAATGTTAAAATGTTATGGGAGTAACCAATTGCTTTCTGATTGGATTTCAGGCCCATTCCACAGTTGGGAAATCCATATGTGACATCATTAACATGGTCAACAGCCTGTGGCCATGATAGGTTTTAGGAGAGGACCTACCAGTCTTAGTCTCCAAACTGTCATACTATTATAACAAGTCTAATAACTTATTGTTATACCTATAGATTAGTACCTCACTTAATTCTCATCAGAGAAGCTTCTTCTTGTGGTAGATGCAGTTAACACAGAGATCCAAAACTGGTCAATGTGTAGAAAACAATAGACTACAAAGTGCTCAGCTCTAAATAAGACATCTATATCACAGTCTTCTTCCCTAGGTACAGGGATCTTTATGGAAGATTAAATGGAAAGAATGTAAGAGTCCTAGGTGTCAGATGAATTTTAAAAAAAAACATGTTGACAAGACATAGCAAGACAGTTGCTAATATAAGGTTATAGTGACTGTGATAGTATGCATGAGAGTTGAGAAGCCTCAAGTTATATAAAAATGCCATCCTAAGGGAGAGACAATAACATGAAGTAACCCAGAGCTGAGGACCTGCTGGTGTCCCACACATAAAAGTAGTTTGGCAACATAATTGGACCCCATGGAGAGAGAAAGAGAGAGAGAGAAAGGGAGGGAGGGGAGGGAGAGAGAGAGAGACCATGTGTTTGTATTATTTTTGTGTGTAGAAAGGTGGGGTAGATATGGGAGAAACTGAAGAAAGGAAGCTGAATGTGATAAAGTACATAGATGAACTTATCAAGGAATTAATAAAAATATTACTTTTTTGAAAAGAGAGACCAAGGGCTGATATTGGAATGTAAATGGAACAAGTCAATAAATTTATTAAAAAAATTTAAAAGGAGAGGCTTGAGTTATAGCCAGAGATTTGTGAAGGCTTATGGGACTTCTATTTGTCTCTTAGCATCTTAAAGACAGGGCTGGGGAGATGATTCAGTGGGTAAAGGCACCTGCCACTGGGCACAAGTTTCTGAGTTCTAGCCCCAGGACCCACATGAAGGAAGGAAGGAACTAACTCCCATAAGTAATCTTCTGATCACATATGTATCATGGGATGTATGTGCTCCAAGACATGAACATAAAAAAATATGTTTTTCAAGACATCATACAGATAGAACTGGGCTGTCTAATCTCACTAATAACTCATCTGATACAGTTATTCTGTCTTATGATTTAGTTAAAAACTAAGTTAAACCATGATGGTGAAAATAATTCTTATTAAAATGTTCGGTGTGGTCTGTTTTATTTATTCTTGCAATTTTAATACATGTTGTGATCATATATGCCCCCATTTCCCCCTCTAAATCTCATATACTCCCCAACGCATCCGCTTACCAGGTGCATATCATTTTGAAATAACCCACTAAAATTCCTTTAATGAAGATCTGGTGACAGTTTATCAGCTCCTCACAATCTGAATCCCTTGGGAAAGAAGCTCCAATGAGGGTTATCTGGATTAGGCTGACGTGTGGGAGAGTCTTGACATTTGTCTTTCTTGCTGAGAAATCCTGCCCAAGGTAGGTAGCACCATCCTCAGGACCAAGGGACCTGGGAAAGCGAGTTGGCACTAGTATGTGTTCACTATCTCATTGCACTCTGCACCTGTGCTCATCATTGGTCTTCTTCAAAGGCAGGATCAGAAGGATGAGAAAAACGAACAGTAGAATGTCCCTTCCAAATAGCTTGAGTGTAGAGGTAGAGTCCAAATGACTTTACTTCTTGCCACCTTGACTTCCTATCATAACAAATTTTAGTTTGGAATTGTGAGGAGCCAATTCCTTTTTTTGATTAATTATTTTATTTATTTATATTCCAAATGTTACCCCCAATCCCAGAATTCTTTGCTCCCTCACCATTCCCTTTTGCTTCTGAGAGGGTGCTTACTCCACCACCACCACCTGTCCTGGGCATGCCCTTCCATGGGGCATCAAGTTTCTGCAGGATTGGTCACATCCTCTCCCACTGAGGCCAGACAACGCAGTCCTCTGCTACATATACATGCTGGAAGCCATGAACCACGGGGCCGTGTTTGCTCTTTGGTTGGTGGCTTAGTCTCTGGAAGCTCTCAGCGGTTCAGGTTAGTTGACACTATTGATCTTTCTATAGGTTTGCCATTCCTTCAGTTCCTTTGACCCTTACACTAATTCTTCCACGGAGTCCAGACCTCAGGCCAAACCTTTCCTTTTTGCAGTTGTCTTTGTCACAGTGTTCTCTCACAGTAATAGGAAATGAAATTAAGGCACTTAAGTTTCCTAAACATTAAAACAACTGAAGAAGCTCTACATCATTAGACAAAATCACCCCTCCCAAAACACGCACGTATCTTTGGAAACTGAATAAACTCCCAAATCTTCTCTCTCTCTCTCTCTCTCTCTCTCTCTCTCTCTCTCTCTCTCTCTTCTTTTCTCTTCTCTCTCAGATATCCATGCCAACTTTGTTGTCTTTCACTGGAAAAGGCAGATATATTTTTTATCATCTTTAAAACATTCTTTTTGTAGCAAATTCTTGCCAAAATGAAGAGAAACCCAACAGAAATAATCTAGCAATTCAATAAAACAGCATCTAGTTATTCTGACAAACATTCCACCTAGTTTTGCCACTCCCCTTAGGGAATAGTTAAATTTTTTCAGTCATTTACCCTTATTTTTACACTCCTTTCAACATTAGTATTAAAGCATAACATAATCACAAAGATCTCTAATCCAACTCTGATATCAATATCTGACTTTCTTTTTATGTAAGGAATTGCTGGTAAGAATTTTAAATGAAATCCCAGGGTTAGACGAGTCACCCCAACGTTCCATACCAAGTGTGAAGGAAATATCAATGAACAGAACTGGCAGTGGCAATCTCTTCCTTTACAACCTGTGAAGTCGCTACTGCAATGTCTATCCAATTGAGAACTTTTTTAAAATTTTTATTTATTGGATATTTTCTTTATTTACATTTCAAATGTTGTTCCCTTTCCCAGTCCCCCCACCCAAGCCCCTTATCCCATCCCCCTCCCCCTGCTTCTATGAGGGTGTTTCTCCACCCACCCACCCACTCCCGCCTCCCCTCCCTCGAATTCCCCTACACTGAGGCATTGAACCTTCACAGGACCAAGGATGCTCCCCCATCCACACACTCACTCCCTCCTGCCTCACTGGCCTAGCATTCCCCTAAAATCAAGTCATCACAGGACCAAGGGCCTCTCCTCCCACTGATACCTGACAAGGCCATCCTCAGCTACATATGTGGCTGGAACCATGGGTCCCTCCATGTGCACTCTTTGGCTGGTGGTTTAGTTCCTGGGAGCTCTGGGGAGATCTGGTTAGTTGATATTTTTTTCTTCCTGTGGGGTTTCAAGCCCCTTCACCTCCTTCAGTCCTCTCTCTAACTCTTCCATTGAGGACCCCGTGAACAATCTGATGTTTGGCTGCAAGCATCTGCCTCTGTATTTGTCAGGCTCTGGCAGAGCCTCTCAGGAGGCAGGGAACTTTGTCTTAAACTCAGCCTCGCTTGCTCCCAGATGGTCATGGGAGTTGTTCTGTGGAATACGGACCTGAGTCCTGTGCATCTGACTTGGAAAAGGGATTTTTAAATGTGGGTTCTCTGGCCTTTTCTCTCTGTGTCAAATGAATGTACTGGGCTCCAAAGCCTTACAGAAGGAGCATAAGCCCTGTATCTCTGCCAGGTGATGGCTGCCCAGGAAAACCTGAACTGATTTCCTGCAGTTAAAATCAGCATCTATTGTGGTCCGCCCTCACAACCTCGGGGATTATCTGCTATAGTAGCTGGCATTCATCTGAACTAATAGATTTTTTTTTTTTATTCTTCTTTCATGTATTACATGCCAACTGTAGTTTCCCTTTCCTCCACTCTGCCAGGGCCCAGCCCCCTCTCCCCCCATTCCTTTCCTCCTGTTTCCCTTTTTTAAAAAAAAAAAAAATAGCAGCCCTTTTAAGGATATCACTGAACACAGCATAACAAGTTACAAGCTGGATGAGGCAACCCAGTAGGAGGAAAAGTGTTCCATATGCAGGCAAAGGAGTCAGACATCTCCATTCGCACTGTGAGGAGTCCCACAAGAAATCCAAGCTACACAGCCATAACATTTATGAAGAGGACCCAGCTCAAACCCATACAGGGTCTCTGATTAAATTTATATAGTGACCCTAATTGGTTGATCTCTATTTCCTAAACATGAACAGATGAAGTAGCATCCACCTCTGAGCATTACTGGGAGAGTGAATGAGATGAGCTGTGTTAGGCAGCTCAGCTGCAGCAATGTAATGAATGCTCAGGAAAGAATGGATCCCAATCCCACCTGTGACCTGGACACCACTCCTCCAGTGTAATTTTAATAGAAAAGACTCAAAAAAGCCCATGATTAATTGTGTCAGTTGTAAATGAAGCTTAGTGTCTATGATCATTTTCTTGAAGGACATTATGGTATGTGCGCCTTTAGCACGTGGTATTCCTGCCCACTTAATTCCCCCACGTTCACACACAAAGCACAGAAACATCAAAAGCATAAATCTAGCTGTTTGGCTACTGGAGTTGCACTTGTCATTGGTCATCTTCAAAAGCAAGATCGGAAAGATGAGGAAATTGAATACCAAATAACTTTCTCAGTTTTTCCTCTCATAATTACTATTCCTTGAAATGCTAGGCCCAGGCTTAGTAAACTAGACTGCTATGGAAGCATCTATTTCTCTCATGTGTGGGGAAATCGTTAAGGTATAAATTCTCAGGACAGTGTAGTGGTTTGAATGAAAATGCCCCTTATAAGCCCATACAGGTGACATTTTTAGAAAGCGTGGCCTTGTTGGAGTAGAAAGTGTGACATGAGGGTGGGCTCTTAGAGGCTTTAGAAGCTCAAGACAGGCCCAGTGTCCCTCTCTTTTCCTACTCTCTGTCCATCCTGACGTTAAAACTCTCAGCTACCTCTCCAGCATCAGTCTGCCTGCATGCTACCATGCTTCCCACTAGGATGTTAATGGACTAAACCTCTGAATTGTAAGCCAGCCCCAGTTAAATACTTTCTTTTATAAAAGTTGCCATGGTCATGGTGTCTCTTCACAGCAATAAACTTCTATAGGGATTGAGGAAAATGTATGCACAAATGAAGCTCCCTGGACGATCATTTGGTACCAGTGAAGTACAATGTGTGACTTTTAGTATATGTGTAATCTGTGTTTTCCCGCACCTAAGGCTCGATGACCATTGCAGAAGAGGGAAGAAAAATTATGAGAGCCAGAAGATCAGGAGTTTACTGTGGCTTCAGTCTCCTAGCGATGTCAGATACTACACCCATAAAATCTCACTGACATGACTACCCAAACATGGCCTGAACAAAGACATAACAATAGACGTGCTAATAATAGAACCCTACACAGAATGAAGGAAAGAAAGAAATGCTGAAGACTGAGAAATAATCTCCCCAAGAAAGAGCATCAGTCAATTATCCAACACCAAATGTCAGCCTTGGAAACATACACAGAAGTTAAACAGACTAGCCAGGTTGTATTTAAGAATATGGATCCATAAACATATGCATATATGTGCATAACAACAATTAAATTAAAAAGAGGCCATGAATTTGAAGGAGAGAGTAGATATGGATGGATTTGGAAGAAGGACAAGAGAGAAACGAAGTAATTACATTAAATCCCCAAAAATAAAAAAGATGAAAAAGGAAAAATTTTACATGTGTTCTGAACCCCAGTGCAGAGCACCATAGCTTAGCTGGCTGACTGTGTACTATCTTTAGACTCCTCCTTCCCCCAGATTTATACCACGAATGAATATCTCTCTGAGTAGTTCTCCCTTCAGCTATGCTACACCTAGGTGCCATCCTAAGCAAACCTTCTGTTAGTTTTACCCTACCCTTTGACCTCCATCATCCCTGAAATTTGTCTGTCCATAGCATGCTGTGCTTGGCTACAATCATCCTACACATGCCCGGAAGCCTGCTGGCTGTATTTTAATGTTTTACTTGTGTACTATTTCCAGCATGGTTATTGTATTTGATAATTGACAAAATTGAGAGAATGAAAATTAAATTTTCCACCTCGACAGCACAGTCTTCATGCTGACATTTTCCTCACGATGCACATTTGCATCATGTTTGCAACTGCAGAGCACATGAAACCTTTTACACTGACATATATTTTCAAGTCGCCATCAAGACCCCCAAAGATCTTTTAGCAGATGGTTTGCAATTATGATAAGAGTGGGAAATTTACTTTCCATGGCCCATTTGTGTGCCCTGAGCAGAACTGGCATTAGAGAGACATCTGTGTGGTTGGAAGGCTTCTCTAGGAGAGAGAGAGAGAGAGAGAGAGAGAGAGAGAGAGAGAGAGAGAGAGAGAGAGAGAGAGAGAGAGGAGAAGGGAGAAAGGAGGAAGGAAGGAAGGAAGGAAGGAAGGAAGGAAGGAAGGAAGGAAGGAAGGAAGGAAGGAAGGAAGGAAGGAAAGAAGTTTGCAATAAAAATGCTCTATCTCAGACTATCATAAGTGAGGTCAGTTTTTAGGCATTTCATTCTATGGAAAGCTATCAGATATCACACTGTCCACCTAAGAAATGGGTGCTTAAATTATATATCTTGATGTCTTAAAGTAATTCTATCTGAAAGGATTTCATTAAAATTCTAAAATTTTGTTTTTGTACTGATAAGCAAAAGACATTTGATAACTTGGAGAAAAAAACATTCTCTATTCAAAAGATCTCAAGTTCTGCAGGTAGTATCTAGTGTCTTAAAAAAAAAAAAAAAAAAACAGAAAGAGAATCTTAAGAAAATAAACTCAGGAACTGAAATAATCTTGTAGCAAACTGTATGTGACTACAGAGCCAACTGGAAACCACTGAAATCAGAGAGGAAAACAACAGAAAAATCACACCACAAGTGTTATTATTATCTACAAAACCAATGAAATATCATCTTAGAGATATTCTTCATCAATCAACCAAATTGAAATTTGGGCCTAAAATTGTTAAGTTGCTTATGTGCAAGTATTAAACATGAGTTCAGAATCCATGGAAAACTAGGCAAACCACCTATAATCCCAGCATTCCATACTAAAAGGGAAGGCAGAAACAAAAGAACCTACAAATTTCCCCAGGCCAGATAGACTGACATACATAGAAGAGAACAAAAATCCTTGTCACAAACAAGGTGGAAGGCAAGGATCTAAACCCAAGATTGTTCATGACTCTTCATGAACACAGTAGAGCCTACAGATCCACCATTAATCTATTATCTACTATCTATCTATCTATCATCTATATCTGTTTATCACACACTTTTAAGTTGAAATCCCATGTGTATTAATTTTCTAAGATGTCATTGGAAATCCCACCCTTTGGTGATATTACTACCTGATCACTCTGCAGTCTACTGTGGGCAGTATGCTTTCTTCTAAGAACTATGAGAAAGGATGTGCTATGCACTCTGTCCCTAACTTCTGGCCACCGTCAGATGACATCCTTACTGCATCCTTATACCATCTTCCTGAGTGCATGCCTCTACACAGGAACTTACCTTTCTTCTAAGGGCAGAGTTGACGATACTGAATTAAGGTCCTCTTTACTGACTTCATCTTATTTTGATTATCTTCAAAGAGATTATTTTAATGAAACTGCATTTAAAAGCACTGAAGGTCAGGAACACTTTCACCACTTAGAAAATAAGGGAACAGTGTGAAACACTGACAGACATTTTAATACCTGTAAGTACTGCATCATAAAATTAACACCGTATATATTTGCAGTTTTAAATCTTTATGTTTCATTTTTTCTTTTTTTCTTATCATTGGCAAAGACACCAAAAATATCCAATGGACAAAAGAAAGAATCTTCAATAGATGGTGATGGTCTAACTGGCTGTCTGTATGTAGAAAAGTGAAAATAGATCCCATATTTGTCACCTTGCACAAAGCTCAAGTCAAGTGGATCAAGGACCTCAACATAAAACCAGAACACTGAATCTAATAGAAGAGAGAAAGTGCAAAAAAGCATCAAACTCATTGCACAGGGAAATTTCCAAAACAAACTCCAAGGCCCATGCCTAAGATCAAGAATTTGTAAATGGGACTCATGAAATGGAAAGCTTCTGTAAGGCAAAGGACATAGCAATAAGACAAATCCACAACTACAAATTGGACTAGACAAAGGGTCAGGACACAGGATGATTTCCACAGTTTATAGTGCACATATAGATGTAGAAATTAGGTCTAGCTTCCTTAAGGCAACCAGAGACTCTTAGCTGCTGAATACTCTTACCACCACCAAATATGTGCAGCCAGGCTGGTCTCAAAATCATTCTCTTGCATCTAATCTCATATGATATCCAATTGGTATGCAGGAAAAATTCTAAACAATAGTGATTAAAATGTGATGGAAATAAAAATCTTTAATATTAAAACTAAAGAATAATCAAAAGCTTGTATCTAATAGCCATACACACTATATAGTGGATGGATATTATGGGAAGCTGTAGGATCCGAGAATTGCTGAAAGAAGCTGATCGAAATGTATGTAAAGGCCAGAGCATTTAATTCATGCAGAAACAGCCACAGAATCAGGACCACTTTTAATTATACAATGGTGACTCTTGGGGAAGCTTGCAGGCCCTTTAAGCACAGCTAGGGTAGTTTAGGATGTGTCATTTTAATATAATAGATAGTTAGCAGCAGTTACATTAGTGCATTTTTTTTTTCCTTCACAAAGCAAATAATATTGAAATAGTGAAATCAAGTATAAACCCAACAAAAATATATAATTTATAGTCCAGTATCCCTCATGAATATACATACAAAAATTCTCAATGAAGTAGTTGCAAACTGAATACAAGAGATATAAAAAAATAATATTCCATGAACAACTGAACAACTGTTTTTTTTTTAGAAGACCATACTCCATATACAGGCTGCATGTTTTGGGATAGCCCCCACTCCAGATGTTTGAGGCCTACATGAAAACCAAGCTGCACATTTACAACATATGTGCAGGGAGGCCTAGGTTCAGCCCATGGAGGTAGATCTGTGTAGACTAGGTATGCTCCACGGTTGGTGATTCAGTCTCTGAGAGCTCCAGGGGGTTTAGGTTCGTTTACTCTGTTGATCTTCCTGTGCAGTTCTTATCTCCTTAGGGCCCACAATCCTTCCACCTATTCTTCTTTAAGAGTCCTCAAGCTCCATCCACTGTTTGGCTCTGGATGTCTGTATCTGTCTGAGTCAGCTGCTGGTTAGAGCCTCTCAGAGGACAGCTTGCCCCTGTCTGTTCTCAGGCTGGAGGTTTAGATCCTGGGAGCTCTGGTTGAATCTTTTGATACTCGTTCTAAAAAGGACAAAAGCACCTTCACTTTGGTCTTCCTCCTTCTTCTTGAGTTTCATGAGGTTTATGCGTTGCATGGTGTTACCTGAGGACCCAGCTATACCCCTCCTGGGTATATACCCAGAAGATATTTCAACATGCAACAGGGCCACATGCTCCACTATGTTTATAGCGGCCTTATTCATAATAGCCAGAAGCTGGAAAGAACCCAGATGTCCTTCAACAGAAGAATGGATACAGAAAATGTGGTACATTTACACAATGGAGTACTACTCAGCCATTAAAAATAATGAGCTCATGAAATTCTTAGACAAATGGATGGAGCTAGAAAATATCATCCTGAGTGAGATGACCCAATCACAAAGGAAACACACATGGTATGCACTCACTGATAAGCGGATATTAGCCACAAAACACACAATACATTAGTGCATTTTTAATTAGTTGCTATATTAGTTTTACCATTTTTGGACGGGCCTTAGGAGCTGCCTCAGTCCTTGGGCTGGCTATCTCTCAGCTGTATTTCAGGGCTGTTACTGACTAATGGCCTATTGTCTGTGGTTTATCTCAGAAGTCTTGTGTGCTTCCTTAGGAAACTGAAGCTTACGGCCTAACATGGCTGCCTGTTCTAAAATGAAGTGAGCTAGGTCATCTCATAGCCATCAATGGGACACTGTGAGCAAAGGCTTAAATTATTTTCTGCTACTTTTAATGATTAGGTTTCCCATGAATAGTACAGATTTGCTAGTAGTCATTCAAAAAGCACATGCATCTAAAAGTGGTTTATTTCTTTAGTTACAGTGATGCATTTTTAAATTTTCTTTTTCTATAAACAAGTTAGCAAAACATAAAAGTGTACCTGCTATCTTTAGCTCAGAAATTATTAACTAGCTAAACAAATGAGGTGGCAATTGGTTTTACATTTGCTCTTGGATCTGGATGGATAACACTATTCAAAAGATGTTTCTTCATTGTTTTAGAATACTCTATGGTAAAAGCAGGCTGTCAGTTCCACTGGTGATCCTTAGATCTTAATCAGCATCTAGTACTGTACCTGTATTAGGGTCAGAGAACCCTGAACACTCCCACCCAGAAGACCAAGGATTAAACAAGTCTTGAAATTATTTCAAGAAATACAGCACATTTCCACCATGAGCAATAATGTATAATTTGCCCACACTTCGTGCTCTGCCTAAAGCCTAGACAATATATTTTCCTTAGTTTTGTATCAGAAGAACCTGCCAAGCTCAAGACAATGTAATATTTCATGTTGTGCCGTTATAATGATTGTTTTATAAAAACTTGTCTGAATGAACTCAAATCCTTCAGAGTTGCAATTATTTCAACATTTTTGTAGGCTGTAAATTGTCAGAGGAAAGTCATAAATCATTTCTTTTCAATGACTTTGGCAATCCTGACTTTTCTCCCCCCCCCTCTCTCTCTCTGTGTGTGTGTGTGTGTGTGTGTGTGTGTGTGTGTGTGTGTGTGTGTGTGTGTGTGTAAGAGGGTAGAAGGACAGAATTTACTGTTACCACTACTATTTAGGTATCAGTAGAAAAGTGTACACATCACACTCTTGTGTACATACTTTACTACTAAGAAAGCATGGATGTAGAGAAAGTATGAGTGAGGCAGACAACACCCTGAATATATTCAGATGCTCATAGCTTGTACATACCCTGGACACTTGCTTATGCATGGGTGAATCCACAAATGAGAAGGGAAACCACTTGTATGACTAAGTGACTTCCTATCATGAAATTGACGGGATCGTCACAGATACAGCTAATGCTCTTAACTTAGAAAATAAGGAACACTTAGATACTTTTAAGCTAATTACTTGACAGGAAAGTATTGTTGATGGCCTCACTCACTAAAACGGCTCTTTAAAGACACTAGACACTTCTGCGTCAGGAAGCACAGAAGCGATTCTGCACTAGCCTTGAAGGAGCAACTGCCCTTTCTGCACAAAGGGTCTGTGAGAGGATATGTAGTTAAGAATAGAGAATCTTTCTCTCTATTCTTAAAATGCTAACACGTAATTGACAGTCAGAAAGGTCAGAGGCTAATTCTGATAGCTTGAAGGCAAGTGTTATTTTACCAGCAAGCTAGGAGCCTGGAGAATATACCACCTCAAGACATACTAACTCCATGCACATACTTAGATTTTTGACTTGGAAAACTTGGAACTGAACATCAGCAAATATGTTGCTGAGACATCCTGTCTCCAGATGATTGATAGGTGTATGTTGTTTAAAGCCTTTCAGCTTATGAAATGATTTATGCAGCCATGGATAACAAACACAGAAGGTAGTAAAAATGTCAGAGAGGAGAAGAGAGGAAAAATTCCACCAACAGATAAGACTCACTTTTCTCTTCCATTCTGTCTTTAAATTTCTCATTGTACAGCACACTTAACACAGCTTGAGTCAGGAGGAACACATTGGGAAACATGAAAACATGTTAGCATCTCACTCTTTTGTCCCCATGGTGATTTTTACAGTGATGAATGTTGCTGTGGCAACATCACAGGACTCTAAATGATTTTTTTTCTAATTCATTGAAAAAATCAAATAAGGCATGCAGTGAGCAATGTTTGCACTCCATGAGAGCTCTAGTCACAGGCTGTGATAAATCTGTTTCCATTACCCCGCCTGCCACCTGAAAATGTCCCAATGAAAACTTCAAATGAATGGCATTGTTTCGACACAGGTTTAATTAAAGAAGACTTACCTTCCACAGAAGAAATACAATGTCCATACTATAGCTACCAAATTAAAATCACTGAAAATTATCTTCATTAACTACCTTAAAACCCAGCTCTAGTGAAATGCTCTCAATCCTCTTTAGTTAAATATCAATTCCACATCAAGGAAAAGCCATCTACATATTTTTTGCTTTTAATTATTTCTATCACAAATGAGAAATTTTATTAGGGAATGTATTTAAAGCAAGAGTAAAACATTTGAGCCTATCTATAGTTTGGATTGTTTTGAGGCTTGAACCTTCCAATAATTCTCTCTTATATTGGAAACAGGATAACAAATGAGTAACCCCTCCAGGGGTTATGTAGTATATTGCATGTGGTGTGCTACATGTAGAATATACAACTAAGTAGAGAGGCCCCTGACATTTCTATATCTTGACTGTCTACAGCTAGAAAATCTATACAAATCCCTAACCCCAGAGTTACAGTTAGTCCAAGTCAAGTGCTCCAATTTCTAATCTCATATCAGCATTAACAGTAGGGGTGACATGGGTAGGTTTGGTAGGGCATGTACCTAAAATATCCCTAGTGACCATGATGCTTCTGGCTTGAGTGTCCATTTTGGGAGCTATTCCTATTTCTTCCTAGTGGGTGATTTCAGAAGGTGCTGGCCTTTTGTACTATTCCTGACAAGGGTGGACAAATCTCTGGAAGGCTTTGGAAATTAATTCTATGAGGGTAATTGTGAAGTCAAGTGGACCTGTTCTCTTTCCTCTTCTGAATGTTGTTCATTTCAACATCTGACATGAGAGAGAGAAAGAGAAAGAGAGAGAGGGGGGAGAGAGAGAGAGAGAGAGGAGAGAGAGAGAGAGAGAGAGAGAGAGAGAAGAGAGAAAGAGACTAAAATAAGAAGCAAGCACAGTACCAGTACCTCGGAGAACCTAAAAAGACCTCATTATCCAGCCTACTAATTATACCTACCATACTCTATGTCTGACAGCTAGTGTGTTGTGTTTGTACCTTGAAGCCTCTGTTGACTAAACCTTCTGTTACTATGGAAGCTATCAGAATCAAAAGAGGCTTACTTTTGTCAATGCTAATAAACAAACAAAGAATAAGTAAGTAAATATGGCTTGCATGTTTTACATAAAGGAATCACATTAGATTTCCTTATAATTCCTTGCCTGAGGCACTGTCATACACAAAGCCACCTCACCCTTATACAAAAGTAAACCTGAGAATTCTCCCCAACACTGGTGGGT
This sequence comes from Mastomys natalensis, assembly GCA_021653895.1. NCBI lineage: Eukaryota > Metazoa > Chordata > Mammalia > Rodentia > Muridae > Mastomys > Mastomys natalensis. The sequence continues at coordinate 336,027 of JAJTUV010001758.1, forward strand.
TCTACCTTGAGCCAATGTAACATTGTTTTTAGTCATGATTTCAAAGCATTGCTTCAACATACCTCATAAAATCATCTTAATATTTGTCTTTTAAACATCCCATTGCCTTTACCTCCTTCACACACCCATAGTCACATGTGGCCTACCTGTTCCCATTATATCAGTCTGTGACTACATAAACAGCCTGCTTTGGAGAGTTTCTCTATTTCAGTTTTATTTCTGTTGCTGTATTAAAATACTCTTATAAAAATCAACACAGGAAAGGAAACAACTCGTATAGCTAACAATTCTAGAGTATGATCCGTGATAGCAGGTAAGTCAAGGTAGGAACTTGAAATGTGTTACATCCACAGTCAAAAGTAGCTAGACATGAATATACCCCAGAGTTTATGTTCAGCTAGTTTTCTTCAAGCTCACATAGTTTAGAACCTAGCTCATGAGTAGGGCTGCCCATATGCAGGGTGGGTCTCATCTCAATTAACAAAAGAAGACAATCTTCCATAGACATGTCCAAATTCAACCTTATATAGATAATTCTTAATTTAGACTCTTTTCTCTTGTGGATCTAGGCTGTATCATGTTGATGGCTAATACTAATCATACAGACATTGTCTGTTTCTGATGGCTACTTATGTTAGCATTATTTGGAATCTCTTAACAGCATTCAAATTGGAACATTTATTTATCATTAAAGAGTTGAATAAATAAGAAGAAACTGTAACTATTAACAATAATAATTTAGTATTTTCTCCACGTATTCAAGTTTGATCTTACCATCTGAGCTACTTAAATCATCAGTTGCTTATTATTAAAATGACAATACTATATTTATTTTTAATTAAAACAATTTGAGATTATATTATAATTACATCAATTCCTTCTTCACTTGGCTCCTTCCAAATTTTCCCAGTTATACTCACTGTTCTCTGAAATTTATGATCTTCTTTTGCTAAGGATAACATGTATATGTGGTTTCAGGGATGAACATTGGTTTTGTTGTGAATTTTGAAGGTGAGATTATGGAACACAATGAAATTCTGAACATATAAAACTAAACTGAGAAATAGATCTCAAAATATTACTACTCCTGACTTTATTCCTAACTGATTGCTTAGCTGTCACTTGTGAGTAGGTTAAATGAGTAAGCTAGTTAAAAAAAAAATCACAGGATTTATTAGTTATCTTATGTTAAGCAACATTTGATTACTCCAACAAAAATACTTGAGAAAATCATTGTCAAAGAAGAATAAATTTGGGCTGGATAAGATGGATCAGAGACTAAGAGCACTGGCTGTTCTTTCAGAGGACCTGGGTTCAGTTCATAGCACTCACAGGGTGTCTCACACCGTTTGTTGCCTCCAGTCCCAAGAGGATCCCACATTCTTCTCTAGCTTCCTTGGGCACTGTACACACATGGTACATAGAACCACATGAAGACATCACATACACATACATAAAATAAAAAAGAAAAAAATTTAAAAGCAAAGTTCTATTTCTTGTCCACAGTTTCAGAGATGACTTGGAGCAGTAGCTGGAGCCCTGTGAAAGTCCATTACATCACAGTTGTGTATTTTGGGCGGGGGACAGTTGTTTACTTTGTGAGAGCCAGAAGTGAGAAAAAAATGAAAGAGAAAGGTTCATGACAGACTGGGGTTCCAACAGCCCATTCTAATTCACACCTGCCAACGACGATGTATCATAATGATGCAATTTGTGGTTATTGTATTTAGTTCTAGTAGTCAACTTGAAGCATGTTATCATCACCTGAGAAAAGAGACTCGGTAAGAGATTTTCTAGATCAAATTGGTCTATGGATACATAGGAGGTGGTTTTGATTAAATTAATTAAGGAAGGAAGCCCCACCCATTGTTAGCATTATCATCTTCTGTATCTGGGCCTTGAACTGTATACAAGTGGAAGAACTGTGCTTAGAACAAGTGTACATTCATTCTCCTTCTACACTTTTCTGACTTTCCCACAATGATAGAATATAATCAGGAACTGTACCAAATATGTCATTTTTCCTTCTCTTATTGGGGGATTCTTTCACAGCAAAGGGGGACAAAATGAGGCTACCACCTCTTAAATGTTCTACATTCATGATAGCACCACGAAATGCTGACCAAGTCTTCAAGATATGAGCCTTTTGGGGGAATTTAAGATCTAAATTACATCTTCTGATGATGGTTTTAACAATATTATTTCATGTTGCAGTAGTGGTTCAAGCTACTCTAATCACTCGGTGGAGATCACTCAAGTTCCATTCCAATGTTCTGGATTCCCGAATGAAAGACACACACACACACACACACACACACACACACACACACACACAGCCTTATATTTAATAGCCCTTAATCAGTTCAATCTCTGGGCCACTCTCAAACTTCCATGTTGCTAATGCCCCCCCCATACTCCTGAGTTATTATTCAGTAAAATCTTTAGTCCATCTTTGTTACCCTAGACCCAATCAGGAGCCTCCTGGGGCTGCCCTTCCCAGGTTCTGACATGATTGGTATCCTCTCTCTTCTGCAGCTCTCAAGCCTGGATTCCTTTACCGGACATGGAGATTCTCAATCCTCCTTCATCTCCTGGTCCCCTTGCCTATGAATCCTAAAGTGTAGGAAGCAGATCTCCCCACCGTCAGGATGATGGTTGGCATGCAGCCAGCTAGCTTGAGTAGGCACTGTGGCTGTGGCTCATTATTAGGGAAAAGGTTCGCGCTTCCAGGCGTGGCTACCCGATTTAGCCCACCTCGCATCACAGGAGCAGCCAATTAACAGTGACAGCATGGCAGCTGCTGATGGGATTAAGGCAACGTATATAAGGGCAGCTGGGGCAGTAGCCGGGAGGATTGGAAGGAGGATTGAAGGAGAAGAAGGAGGTAGAAGCAAGCGTGCTGTAAGAAGGAACCTAAATAAAACCGCTTTAAGAAGAACACAGTTGTTGCTTGCCTTTTATTCCGTGGGATGGAGCAGAGGGCAAGCTACACTAAAGTCCCCGCCTCTGTCTCCCTGCCTAGCCATTGGCCAGCAGCAACTTTTTTTCCCAATCAGAACCAACTGGGAACAGGGATCCTTGGCATCTTACATATGGGATTCTCCTGCAGTTCTGAAGCCCAATTACCATAGTACAAGCGTTAACCCAAATCCACAACAACTTCACTTTTCCTTTCCGTAATTGTTGCATTCAGACCATGATAATTAGATGGCATGAGGTAGCCCATTTTGTAGTTGATGGTTTACAACCCAATGGTCCCCTTCTTTACCCATTCAAAAAGCTGTTGCTATAGAGAGAAATCAAAACTCAACTTGTCTTGTCAAAATCAGGTGGGGTTTTAAAGTATCATATCCAGGTCTGGGCTTCTCCTCCACTAAGAATTCTTTGGACGATGTAGCTGGCAGTAATCCACTCAGCTTGCACACTTTGTTGAAGACATTTTCCTGAGGGTTCACCTTGTATAGAACCTCTGAAAGATCTAAGAACTCATCCATAATTCTGGTGGAATGTTTCTGTGAGAAGTCACTGCAAGGGACTGCCCCTCCCTAATGCTCCTGTCTGGAAATGGCAGTAAACACCACACCTTGTATCCAGTGGGATACAGGTACATGGATATTTCACACAAACCTGCTGGTGAACATGTACAGAAACAGCACCGTCAGCTCCAGATGGCTTTGGAAACAGCATTAAGACCAGAGCTAAAGGCAGCTCTAGTTCCATCCACGGCTACAGCCAGCACCAGAGCCAGCACCAGGGCCAGCACCAGGGCCAGCACCAGGGCCAGCACCAGGGCCAGCACCAGGGCCAGCACCAGGGCCAGCACCAGGGCCAGCACCAGGGCCAGCACCAGGGCCAGCACCAGGGCCAGCACCAGTATCCATCAGCAAAAGGCCAGAACCATTAGTAGTCTGTGCTTGAAAGTTTTTTCATTAAAATATGAATTCAAAGAGACTGTATCAGATGGGCTCCTAGAACTGAGAGGAGAAGTGGACATTTACTCCAATTTCTAAGCCAGAAGCTATCCCTAATTGATAACCACTTGCAAATGAAACTTTACTTTTCTCTTCTCTCACTGGGGAAATCAATCACTCTTAAAGGTAGGCCCCATGCCCATAGATGGATAGCTAACAGAAAGCAAATTCAACAGCAACTTTGGAGGTTTTTTGTCTTATAATGTTGAATCAGAGCCCCCCCCCCCCCCCAATTTGTCTTTTGCTTATATTTTATGGTTTCCAGTTTTGTGTTTTATGGGAATCCTGTGTGTATGGACATAGATGTCAATGCATCTGGATATGTTTTGAACTTTCTCATTGGCTCTTTTTTCCTCTGCTTGTTTGTTTTGTCCTATTCCAATTTGTTTATTTTTGCTTCATCTTATTTTATTCTATCATTATTTCTTAGATGCCTATTTTCTACCTAAAGTGAGGAAAGGTGTGGATCTGAATGGGAGGGGCGGTGGGTATGGAATGGGAGGAGTATGGAGAGGGACAACGATAACCAGAATATATTGTGTGAAAAAAATCTATTTTCAATAAAAACTAATAAAAACTAATAATTCTAAAACTTTTCCAGGTAAAATTCGTTTTTACTTGATGCGTACCTTTGACTCATTGTTCTCTCTTATGGCGTGCTTTATGGAATTTCCTCTATCATGCATGGCAGTATATATAATTTAAGATGGAGTGAAATGTTAATGCATAATATGTTATTGCTTGTTTTTTTTTTTTTTCCTTTTAAAGAAGGTTGCTCTTCTTACAATGTGGAAAAAGTACCAGAGAGGTGTAAATGCTGGCTTTGCCTTCATCTATGTAGGTACACCACATGTGTCCCTGTTTCTTAAAAAGGCCAAAAGAAAATGTCACATTGCTGGAACTAAAATTACATTCATAAGCCATGTGTGGGTACTGGGACCCGAAATGAATTTCTATGTAATAACAGCATGTGCCCTTAACCACTAAGTTATATCTCCAATCCCCATTTTTTAATTTATTTTTTTTCTAGAGATCAAAATCACCCAAATGATCACCCAAAGAATCCTGCCCTGGAGCTATGCTCCCAACCTTAAAATGTATGTAATGAGATCATCTCCATTTACATGTTGATGTCTTAAACTCTAAGATACAAGACATCTTTAGAGTGTTTCCTCACTTCATATGCTTACTTAGCCCCCTTTGAGCTGTAATGATGACTGTCCTGCGAGATCTGCCCACTGCTGCAAAAATGGCATGCACATTAAAAAATAAAACACATACTTGCTAGTCGATTCTAAGGTCACCTCCAGGGAATGGAACCCTACAATGTGCCATAAGAATGAGCCACAATTACTCAGCATTGTTGCATCATGAGAATAGCTGAAGAAAGCACAATGTATGTGGTTCTGATAATACTTTATTAGCAGTACTATATTTGGCTTAATGGTTACAGGTTGCCAACACCTGTCATAGAACAGGAGTGAATTGAGGTGACAGAGACTGTTCACAATTTGAATCTAGAGTAGTCTTGTCCTCCCCCTACCTCTTCCTAGAAAACCACTTTTCTGAATCAACTCACATATCCTTCCTTTTTCACTGTATAGAGTCGGCTTTCTATAATTCTTTATATTAGTTTACTTTTTCTGTGTGTGTGTGTGTTCTCGTGCATGCACATTCGTGTGTGCACTCACATGCTTATGTACACTTGCTGTAGTCCAAGTGTGAATGTCAGAAGACATCTTCTAGAATTGGCTTTCTCCTTCAACTGTGGGGAACTGAAAATCAATCCACTGCCATCAGGATCTGCAACAGTTACCTTCACTCACTGAGTTATCTAGCCTCCTTTGCCTATGCTATCCAATTATAACCATTAATGTTTGAGTGTGCCATTTCTGCTGACAAGTGAACTCCTAGAGAAGAAGTTATCGTTTGAAAGAATTCACATTTGAGGCCAGACCCTTTGAATGGAACAATTTTGGAATGCTTCTTGGGAAGAAGGAGGATATCAAACAGCTATATGCTAATGATAAGAGCAACATTAATTAATGAGTGAATAAAACACAGAAGAATGTGATGAGAAAAACGCATTGGAAAAGCGTATTTTATAAAGTCAAAAAAGAAAAATGTCTTCCACTGGAGGAAAGAAAACATGGCATCAAGGAAACTGTCTTGATATGGTGTGTGTGTAAAACAGGAAACAGGTTTCATTTCCCAGCAGCCTCTCCAGAAAGTTCTCACATCAGATGTATATGCCCTGGGCCATCCTCTCCTGCCTGTTGAGTTGGCAGAATGACTCACTTGGATAAAATACTACAGATGTAAAAAGATTCCTTCCAAGATTAGGTTACTAGAACATCACAACTTATATTTTATTCACTCTCCCTATCACTTAGGAAGAGGCCAGATGGCACACGGTGAGCCAGCCTTTAGAAGAGCTTCAGGCAATGAACTGCTGGCTCCAGCGACATCCACGGGGAAGCTGGGGTCTTGCAACAATCACAGGAAAGGGTCTGGGAATGGGTTGTTCTCAGCAGCTGTGACATGACTACAGCTCCAGCTGAGGCCAAGCTCAGATGTTATGAGAGATTCTGAGCCTGGGCACTGGATGAGCTGCAGCTGGGTTTCTGCCTCGCAGAAATTAGTACACAATAAATGTGAGTTGCTTTGGGCACAAAATTTTGATGTATTGTTACACTGAAATATTGACTAACCCATCAAGCCAGAATTTAGATACATGTTCTGGTTTATTCTCCACAATAGACTACATGTTATTATTAGTTTTATGATAAGAAAACAAAAGCTCAGATTACACAGCTTTCTAAAAATACCTAGTGAGCAGAAAATGTGGCCAATATGTGTTTTACCAGTGTCCACAGAGGAGGAAATATGAACTAAACAAAGTGAAGGTTTAAGAAAGAACATTGTCTGGAATCACCCTGCTAAGTCTGTTGTATTTGCTTTTGTTTTTCAGTAAATTGAGAAAATAATAGTGGATTGGAAGAGTTCTCTCCATTATCAGGACTCACAATGTGTCTTCATCAACGTGGTTGTGTTCTTATAAAAGAGTATCTCAAGTGTCTCTGTTAATCTTCACGAAGCCATTCTTCTTCCCTAGGATGTAAAGTCAGCCACACGACACATCTCTGTTACCCACACTTAGGTAACAGAAATGGCTATATGGTCCCAGACATATCTAAAATCCATGATCAAAAGCGTCCACTTTGGGCTGTGGAGATGGCTCAATAGATATAGCACAAGCATGGACAACTGTGTTTCAATCTCCAGCTCTAACATGAAACATGCCTCTGGTGGCATGTAGCTTGTAAGCTCAGCACCAAGGAAGCAGGGACAGGCAAGTCTTAGCGCCTTGCTGGCCTACTAGCCTTTTCAAAATGACAAGTTCTAGGTTTAATGAGAGATAACACAGCATTGTCAGCCCAACAAGCTAATTCAGCAGGTAAAGGCAGACCACCAAGCCTAATGACCTGACTTCTTTTCCAAGTATTCATGTAGTAGGAAAGAACCCACTGGTACAAATGTCCTCTGACTACTGCACACTAGTCACAGTGCTCACAAGCATGTATGCATACATGTGGGACACACACACACACACATACAGAGAGAGAGAGAGAGAGAGAGACAGAGACAGAGACAGAGAGAAAAGAGAGCAAGACAAAGTCAGACAGAGATATATATAAAAGAGAGAGAATAAATAAATAAAAATATAATTAAAAGGTAATATAAAGAATAATAAAAGATACCTAACATTAACCTTTGACTTCCACAAGGTACTATGAACAACTGTACCACTGCACACACAAACACACAAATGCATATACCACATACACACAAGAGAGAGTGTGTAATACATACACATTCCTTCAACCTTCTTTCTATAACAACCCCCTTTCCTCCTCTCCAGCTAGAAATGGACACCTGACGTCTGTGGACATCATGTAGCTAATGTCTCTGACACACGGAATTCTACCCCACTTATTATTGCCTAACACTTCTGACAATCTCAGGCTATGATAGAAGCTATTTCTTGACTTCAACTGCTCTTTCAAGCCCATGACTCTCCAGTGTCTATAACTAACATTTCCTCATACCTGTATATCCACGTAACAATAATAATTAAAGAAGAAGTAGTGAGTTTGAGAGGGAGCAGGGACCATAGGAAGAGTTGGAGGGTGAATAGGGGAGGAAATGCTATATAGTATTCATGCATGACATTTATATATACACATATCTTGTAAATACATAAAACCAGCTGATTCAGTTTGGTATTGCTTTTATGTCTATGTATTCAGAAATGACCATTTGGAATTGGATAACCTCTCCAGAATTTCCTGTGGACTTGGAAAGAAAGTCATAGAAGCTAGACCCTGATTTCAACTATGCTATCACTATCTCTCTTCAGTTTCTATCCCAAGCAATTCCCCTTATTCCTCTTTACTTGGCTGCACTATCCAGACACCTACTATCTTTTTTTAATCTTTTATTCATTTATTTATTTATTTACACTCTACATCTCATTCCCCTCCCACCATTTCACATCCCATACCTCCTGCCCGTCCTTGTCTCCATGAGGATGGCCCCACCACCCACCACCTCCCCACTAGACCTATAAACATCCTGGGGCCTCCAGTCTCTTGAGGGTTAAGTGCATCTTCTTGACTGAATCCAGACCCAGCAGTCCTCTGCTGTATACGTGTTGGGGGCCTCATATCAGCTGGATTATGCTGCCTGGTTGGTGGTCCAGTGTTTGAGAGATCTCAGGAGTCCAAGTTAATTGAGACTGCTGGTCCTCCTACAGGGTTGCCCTCATCCTCAGCTTCTTCCAGCTTTTCCCTAATTCAACCACAGGGGTCAGCAGCTTCTGTTCATTGTTTGGGTGCAAATATCTGCATCTGACTCTTTCAGCTGCTTGTTGGGTCTTTCAGAGGGCAGTCATGATAGGTCCCTTTTTGTGAGCGCTCCATAGCCTCAGTAATAGTGTCAGGCCTTGGGACCTCTCCTTGAGCTGGATCCCACTTTGGGCCTGTCACTGAATCTTCTTCTCCTCAGGCTCCTCTCCATTTCGATCCCTGTAGTTCTTTCAGACAGGAACAATTATGGGTCAGAGTTTTGACTGTGGGATAGCAACCCCCACCCTCACTTGACACCCTGCCTTCCTGCCAAAGGTGAATTCTATAAGTTCCCCTCCCCCACTGTCGGGTATTTCATTCAAGATCCCTCTCTTTGAGTTCCAAGATTCTTTTACACACACCCTTCCCCAGGTCTCCAGAACATTCTGGACAGACATCTACTATCTGGAGTAGAAACCCCTTCAAGCCTGAATAGACTGATATTTCTCTCAAGAGGAGCATGCAATGGTCTCCTGGGTACAACCCTTCAGTTTTCCACTGTAAGTTGCTGTAGCTTCCTCTCACAGGAACCTTCGTGCAGTGTCCTCCAGATGTGAAGGGCAAACAGTGAGGGAGTGGAGTAAACTCACAGAACTAAGTGAAGATCTCCAATCCCTAACCATCGAATGAAGGCAGGAATCACAGCACAATTCTTTCAATTTAACCACCGTCACCATCATCTCCTGACTTCATCTTTCCACATCAAAGATCTTCTGGATGGAAGATTTCAGTCATGGAACTTTCACTGATATTTCCTCTGAAAATCTGCGGTAGTCTAGCACTTTGATGAAACTTCGATTTTTAACACCAACTTATAGCACGAGCAGGGTTTTGCTTCAGGGGAACTCAGGAAGTCTGTGTGATATTGGAGTTCGGAGGTGATGAAAGAAACAGACATGATAAGCAGCTATTGACTACTAAGAGCTCTGCAAGAGATATGCAAACCAAGGCAGTAATAGTGGGAATAAACATAGGGAGGCTGTCTTCAGAGTTGTGGTAGAAGTTCATCTCTAGGAGTGAATGACTATTAGAAGCAACAGAGCCTTCCTTAAGAACTAAAAAAAATAAAAGTCAGCTCATAAGAGAAATAAGAATTCAGAAGAAATGCATTTGAAGAGGAAATGGCGTTATCAAGCTTACAGATCTTTGGAGCAAAGTTCTAATAATGTTAAGCATAAATGACCATAAAGGAACTAGAAAACAGACCTCAGGGATAGCACTTGCACAATCATTGTTTAATGTACAGAAGTCATAATGTTTACATTAGAAAATATATGTTACAGTAAAAAAGACTGAAAGAAAGGTTCTTCTCAGAGGATAGAAAGGAGACAGAAAGAGGAAGAGAGAGAGAGAGAGAGAGAGAGAGAGAGAGAGAGAGAGAGAGAGAGAATATAACTTAACTATTAACTAAATGGAAACAGAAATGCAAAATATATTACCAAACAAGATAGGCATGGAGAAATTGTGTGGCCTCAAAATGACAGAATTCCCAGATTATTGGGATATTATGATATTTGAGACGGTGGAGTCGTTTGAGAGAATAAAAAGGTAGGTTGTTGTGTTTATTTATATGTTAGCTTTTGCAAAGAGTACACATGTTCTGAAGCTTACACTGGCTGAGATGAAAATTTTAAAATGGGGGGTCAAGATGATAAAGAATTCTGATAAATTCGGAAGGTTCAATGAAGGCAAACCTTTTCTTAATTTTTTTAAAATTTTTTAATTGACTAGTCATCATTAGTTGTGACTTCTCCAGAATTGCTTTTCAATTTGGATAGAAGAGCAAAAATTCAGACAGACATTGTCCCCTGAAAGGTCTTAGAAAGGTAGGTATAGAGGAACATCAGAGTGAAAAGAGTCGGAGGAAAGAAGATTCATCCTCTCTGTGGCTACCCTACATCAGTCATGCAAACAGACATGGAAAATGCAGAGGGCGGATATCTTAGTCTACAGGATGCCAGATACAATGGAAGAATGAGAGGCAAGACTGAGAAAGCAGATTCCTGAAAGACGACAGTGTCCTTCCATGGTTGCACAGAGAGCTGCAAGACGCTCCGTGCTTCCTCTGGCTGGAGCTTGCATAAGATTGTGCATCTAGTTACATTCACAGTATAGCTGTCCTTGCGTGCCCAGAGAACAATTTTTTTCTTGCAGTGATCTGCTGTCTGAGACTCCTAAAATTGTTCCGCTTCTTATGTCACAATGGCCTCTGAACCCTGGGAAAGGAAATGAGAAATAGATGCTCCATTAAGGGCTGAGTTTTGTATAGTCTTGAGTTGGGGAGTTGTGGATCTAGGAGTTGGTGGCAGGCTATGACTGTGATAAAAGTGCATTGTATGAAACTCTCAAGGAACTAATTAAAAAGAAAACAAATGGAGTGTTTGCAGAGTAAACACAAAGGCAAGGGAAAGGCTGCATTTAAGATTTACACATGTGCCACTTCTGTTAGAAGGAACATACTATTGGTATTTCCTTCCATGTATTTATTAGCTCTACCCTAAGAAATATGACAACATATTCCTGATTGTGGAACTGCAAAGAAGAACAAAGTGTTCTTAAGGCTGTATCTCTCTTTCCTCTATTGGATGAGAGCTCCTCCTAGGAAACAAGTCATCTCTGTTAGTTTCCCACTACTGGAGAAGGCTGCAACCAGGCACGAAATTAGGACCAGTTTTGATGTTCTGGTCTGCTTGTCTCTTGTGCTAAACCACATGATGCAGCATGGCTGTCATCCATCATTTTATCCGCCATCTGTCATTTGGGAGGAGATGAAGAAATGAAGGTTTCCCAGATGCATTTGAGAGAATTCACAGAATATTGAAACCTCCTGACATCTTAAATTTTTCATCTGTTTCAGTCATAAACTATATCTAGAAAAGTATCTAATTAGAGACATGGTCCTTTCCAGACGAATTTCATGAACATTGGAGCTTGGATCTTCACTCTTTGGGTGTCTAATGAATGGCAAATTACTAGCCAAGTAGAATACATAATTAAGCCACAAAGAACTAACTAGATCCAGCTCTACTAGCCAAGGGAAGCTTGGCAGTGACAGAAAATTATAATTCTAGCCTGGTTTGTGATTTAAAAGCATATATAACGATGGATAAAATTGGGCATATTATTTAGAGCAAAAGAAAATATTGAAATCTGCCAGTTTGAAAAAGAGTTACAGTGGTTTCAAGAAGTTTAAATTTGAAATAATTTATTTAAAAGCTTTCTTCACAAATCAAAATCATGCTGTCTTGTACAAATCTAATTAGATCCTTGATTTGGAATTATGAATACACACACACACACACACACCACACACTGTTGATGGCACAAGCCAATGCTCCAGCCCCATACAAATAAAGTTTTATGTGATTTTCTTTATTTCTAACTACAGGTATACGAACTCCAATCTGAGGCCCAAATTAACTCTATATAATACATAGAGTCTTGGAAATGTCTATTTCTGCAAATGAAACTGTTGCCATAGTAACTAATGTACTTCCAAAGACAGAAAATTGTATGCCAGACTTTCCCTCTTCAAAAGCAAAATTAAAGTAAATAACAACAAATCACAGTCATTTCATTAAAAGGTCATTTTCTCAAAAATGGTACTGTCACCCTCTCATACTCCTTTGAAGAAATAATGTCTTGTTCCCCAACTTTGTATATTTTCAGCCATTGTCACAAACTAAAAGGTCATTGGGTAGCATGCTTATAGACTCGTGAAGGACTCACCAAGTAGCGAAGAGTGAAGTCATTATTACACTGCACACTACAAGTTATCTAGCCTGTGTTTCCTGAGGTAACTAGTTAATTAATAATAATGAGGACCTTTATCTCATGTCCAGGACAGGTGCCTGAATAGCATTAAATTTAAGGTCATGAAACAATGTTAAATTCCACTCAAGATTTTGTATGTGATATGCATGTGCATATATGTATATATGTGCATATATGAGGTATACATGCATATGTGTGTATGTTGGCATGAGAAAGTGGAGGTCATTGGATAATGTCTGTATCAGTTCTCACATTCTACCTTGAGACAAAGTCTCTTTGTTGTCTACTCTTCTATGCATGAACTGACGGGTGAGCTTCTGAGTGCTCTCCTATATTTCCCTCCCATCTCAATATAAGAGTATTGGCAACTTAGATATGCACTGTGTCGTTCAGGTTTATATGGTTCTAGGACCTCGAAATTGGATCCTTGTACTTGACCAGTGAGATTCTTTCCCTATTGAAACTTAGATTCTTAGACGTTAAGTGTCAGAAATCTAAAAGAAACCCTTGTTATGCCCATCATATGTCAGTGGGCAAACATAGATCACAAATCATTTCTAGTTCTTCATTTATTCAACAGCTGCTTTAGGTGTGAAAAATATTTCGAGCAGACCTTTACTTAATAGGGATATTAGACAATTATCTTCTCTTCCGCCATTTGATCGTGTTAAGGGTAACAGTAATTATAAATTTATATTAACAAATTTAGCAATTTTAAATTTACAGTTTGCTTATATATTTGAAATAAAGGGGAATTTAAAAGGGGGCCCCCCCCCCCTTTTTTTTAAAAAAATTAAATTTAAAAAAAATTTTTTTTTAAAAAAAAAAGGAATTTCCCCCCCCCCCTTTTTTTAAAAAAAAATTTTTTTTTCCCCCCCCCTTTTTTTCCCTTTAAAAAAAATTTTTTGGGGGAAAATTTTAAGCCTTTAAAAAATTGGGCCCCAAAAAAAATTTTTTTTTTTTCCCCCGGTTTTTTTTTGGGGGTTTTTTGGGGAAAAAGGAAAAAAAAAAAAATTTTTTTTCCCCCAAAAAAAGGGGTTTCCTTTTTTTTTTTAAAAAATTTAAACCCTCCCCCTTAAAGGGAAAAAAAAAAAAAAAAAGGGTTTTTAAAAATTTTTAAAAGGGGGGGAAAAAAAAAAAAAGGGGGGGGGGGGTTTGGTTTTTAAAAATTTTTTTTAAATTTTTTTTAAAAAAAATTTTTTTTTTTTCCCCTTTTAAAAAAACTGGGGGGATTTGGGCCAAATTTTTTCCCCCTTTAAAAAAAAAAAAAACCCCCCCCCCTTTTCCCCCCCCCCCCGGGGCCCCCCCCCGGGGCCCCCCCC
>JAJTUV010001758.1:352500-355000 GCA_021653895.1 Mastomys natalensis
GGAATTTTGGGGGGGGCCTTTTTGGAAGGGGGGGGGGGGGTGGGGGGGGTTTGGGGGGGTTTTTTGGGGGGGTTTTGGGGGGTTAATTTAAATTGGGGAAGGGTTTTTTTGGGGGGGTTTTTTTTTTTTGGGGTGGGGGGTTTTTTAAAAAGGGGGAAAAGGGGTGGGGGGGGGGGGGTTTTGGGGGCCCCCCTTTTGGGGGGGGGGGTTTTTCCCCCAAAAGCGGGGGAAAAAAATTTTTTTTAAAAAGGGTTTTTTTTGTTTTAAAATTTTGGGGGGTTTTTTCCCGGGGAGGGGGGTTTTATTTTTGGTTTGGGGGGTTCCTTTTTGGGTGGGGGTGGGGGGGGGGGGTTTTTAAAAAAAAGGGGGGAAATTTTTTGGGGGAAAGGGGGGGTTTTTTTAAACCCCCCAAAAAAAAAAAAAAAAAACCCCCCCCCAAAAAAAAAAAAAAAAAAAAAAAAAAAAGGGGGGGGGTTTTTTTTAAAAACCCAAAAAAAAAACAAAAAAAAAAAAAAAAAAAAAAAATTTTTTAAATTTTTAGTTTTTTTTTCCCCCCCTTTTTTGGAAAAAAATTTAAAAAAAAAAACCCCCCCAAAAAAGGGGTTTTCCTTTTTGGGAAATTTCCAAAACCTTTTTTTAAAAAAAAAAAGGGGAAATTTTTTTATTTTTTTTAAAATAAAAAAATTTTTTTTTTAAAAAAAAAAAAAATTTTTTAAAAATTTTAAATTTTTTTAAAAAAAAAAAGGGGGTTTTTAAAAGGTTTTTTTTTTTTTAAAAAATTTTTTTGGGGTTTTTTTTTAAAAAATTTTTTCAAGGGGGCCCCCCCCAAAAAAGGGGGGAAAAAAATTTTTGGTTTGTTAAAAAAAAAATTAAAAACCAAAAAATTTTTTTAAAAAATTTTTTTAAAAAAACCCCCAAAAAACCTTTAAAAATTTTTTTTTTTAAGGGGGGGGAAAAAAATTTGGGGCTTTTTTTTTTTTATTTTTTCCAAACCCCTTTTTTTTTAAAAAAATTTTAAAAAAATTTTAAAAAAAAACCCCCCAAAAAAATTTTAAAAAAAAATTTTTCCCCCCAAAATTAAAAAAAAAAAAATTTTT
The DNA here is from genome assembly GCA_021653895.1 of Mastomys natalensis. Taxonomy (NCBI): domain Eukaryota; kingdom Metazoa; phylum Chordata; class Mammalia; order Rodentia; family Muridae; genus Mastomys; species Mastomys natalensis. The sequence goes on from JAJTUV010001758.1 coordinate 353,598, forward strand.
TTTTTAAAAAATTTTAAAAAAGCCAAAAATTTTAAAAAAAACCCCCCCGGGGAAAAAAAAATTTTTTTAAATTTTTTTAAAAAAATTTTTAAACCCTTTTTTTTTTTGGGGCCCACCCCCCAAAAAAAAAATTTTTTTTTTATTTTAAAAAATTTTTTTAAAAAAAAAAAAAAAAAATTTTTAAAACCAAAAAAAAAATTTTTTTAAAAAAAAATTTTTAAAAGGGGAAAAAAAACTTTGGAAAAAATTTTTTTTTTAAAAAGGAAACAAAAAAAAACCCAAAAAAAAAATTTTTAAAATTTGGGGTAAAAAAAGGGCCCCCCCCCCCCGGGGGGGGAAAAAAAAAACCCCTTTTTTTTTCCCCCCCAAAAGGGGGGGGGGCCCCAAAAAAAAAACCCCCAAAAATTTAAAAAAACCCCCCCCCTTTTTTAAAAAAAATTTTCAAAAATTTTTTTTTAAAAAAAAAAAAGGGGAAAGGGTTTTTTAAAATTTAAAAAAAATTTTTTTCCCCGGGGGCCCAAAAAAGGGTTTAAAAAAACCCCCCCAAAAAAAAACCCCTTTTTCCCCCTAAAGGGGGGGCCCCAAAACCAAAAAAATTTTTTTTGTTTGGGTTTTTTCCCCCCCCCTTTTTTAAAAAAATTTTCCCCTTCCCCCCCCAAAAAATTTTTTTTTTAAAAAAAAAAATTTTTCCCCCCCCCTCCCCAAAACCCCCCCCCCAATTTAAAAGGGAAAAATTTTAAAAAATTTTCCCCCCCTTTTTTTAAATTTTTTCCCCAAATTCCAAAAAAACCCCTTTTTTGGGGGCCCAAAAATTTTTTTCCTTTTTTTTTTTTTCCCAAAAATTTGGGCCCCCCCAAAAACCCCATTTTTTTTTTTTTGGGGTTTTTTTTTTTTTTTTTTTTTTCCCCCCCCCCCCCCTTTTTTTTTTTTTTAAAAAAAAACCCCCCCCCAAAAAAAAAATTTTTTTTCCTTTTTTCCCCCCTTTTTTTTCCTTTCCTGAAAAATTTTTTTTTTTTTTTTTTTAAAAATTAAAAAAACCCCAATTTTGGGGGTTTTTTAATTTTTTTAAAAAAAAGGGGGTTTTTCCCCCCCCCCCCCCAAAGGGGTTTTTTTTTTTGGTTTTTTTCCCCGGGGGGTTTCCCCAACCCCTTTTTCCCCTTTTTTTTTTTAAAAAAAAAATTTTTTTTTTCCCAAATTTTGGGTTTTTTAAAAATTTTTTTTTTTTTTGGGGGGTTTTTTTTTTCCCCCTTTTTTTTTTTTTTTTCCCCGGCCCTTTTTTTTTAAAAAAAGGGGGGGGCCCCCCCTTTTTTTAAACCCCCCCCTTTTTCCCCCAAAAAACCCCCCCCCCCCCCTTTTCCCCTCCCCCTTCCCCCAAAAAAAATTTTTTTTTTCCAAGGGTTCCC